>OX439483.1:86121552-86354107 GCA_949320155.1 Melangyna quadrimaculata
AAACTATACGTCCTAAACCCTACAAATTTGACACCTTTTTTTGTCTTTAAAAGTGGTTTCTGACTAAACTTAGCATCTTAGAGAATTAAAATTAGCATATTCGTGATCTAGGGAGTGCCAGCATTCAATCGATGTATCGCACGATACGGAAAACGAACTTTTATCTTTAAACCCCATTTGCGGCTTAACTATACGTCCTAGACCCTACAAAGTTGACACCTTTTTTTGTTTTTAAAAGTGATTTCTGATTAAACTTAGCATCTTAGAGAAATAAAAATTGCATTTTCGTGATGTAGGAAGTGCCACCTTTCATCCGATGTATCGAACGATACGGAAAACGAACTTTTATCTTTAATCCCCACTTGCGGCCAAACTATTCGTCCTGACACCTTTTTTGTCTTTAAAAATGATTTTTGAAGAAGAAGAAGAAGAAGAAGAAGAAGAAGAAGAAGAAGAAGAAGAAGAAGAACAAGAAGAAGAAGAAGAAGAAGCAGAAGCATAATGAAGAAGAAGAGAAAGAAGAAGTCAGACAGAAAGAAGAAGAAGTCAGACAAAATGAAAAAGAAGAAAACTTTTACTATCTTGGAAAATAAACATCGATGAAGAAAGGCCAAACCATGAAACGATGGATATTTAGAAGGCTAAGAACCATTTGCCGAAACGAAACTTATGTTACGGGCCTAAATCTTAGCTCGAAGAACATTTCTGATGGATCGATAGTGTAATATTAAAATTAAACACAAAATCACTACTTTTTTAATACTGGACTATGAGTCTATCAATTCCAGAATGAGATCTTACATTATTTATGCAGATATATTTTTGTATGTAGTGGTTGATATTCATTCTTATCCTGAAAAGTCCATGGTTTGTTCCAGACTTCAGCTTCATAAAGCTTAGCATTTAATTTGCACTTAATTCATCATCCAGAAACCCCTTTTTTCAAAAACAATACAATTCTCTCCCGATTAACCACAACACACAAAAACACATTTGATAACACGCAAATATAATACCAAGAGTGGCTCCTTTATTTTTTTTTTTTTTTTTTATTTCTTATACGCCCCATGAAAAGGGCTGCAAGTTAATTGAACATTTTCAAAGTCTTATCTAATCTTCATCCGTATTTGTTTATTTACAGTTGTTTTTTTTTTTTTTTTTCTTTTCACCCCTAAGTATATACTATACACGACTCCAAGAACAACTTTCAACTGTATAGCCTTGCAGGATGGTATCAACAGGGATAACCAGAACCACCCGCGCGCTCTCACAGAATTTAGTGTGAAAATGTCGTTATGTCCTTCTTGTTTCTTTCTCTGCGACAACAATGAAAAGTCTTAACGCCTGATAAGATTGTAATATTTTTTTAAAAGGTTTCACAATTACTCTTGTCTTCTTAAATTTTTTTGTTGTTGTTGCTGGTTGTTTGTGGTTTGTTCCCGAAATCTTCTCGTTTGGTTCTGGTCCTTTTCAAAAATGTAAATCCTCTTTAAATGTGATACGCAAACAAGAAGTATTTTTTTTTTTATTTTTCAAACGATAACATCACCCTTAAAATTTTCTCAAGGGTGATGTTAGAGGATTTTTGGCATTTTATAGTTCGATTTAAAGTAAAAGTTCATGTCGTTACTATTTTTTTTTTGAAAAAGAGGGTTGAATGGAATTTTGTTTAAGTTGAATTGGCCAGAACATAATGATTTCCTAATTTTATTTGATTTTTTTTATGTTCTTATTGGCCATGAGGGGAAAAGTTTAAAGCAAAGTGAAGGTAGAACCATAGAGAAAAGTTTTATTATTTTGTAAATTGCAAAACAATAAATCAAACTTCAATTCGTTTGGGTTGACCATTTTGTTGTGTATGTTTTTTTTTTTTTAATGAAAAATGAAATATTTATAGGGACATGGAAAATTTTCACAAAAATATGGGAATCTGTGTTGAGGGGTTTGAATGACCTTCAAGCTTTATGTGGTAGAATTTTTGATTAATAGTGTTTTTTTTGTTGGAGAGATGTCGGAAGTTTGTAATAAAATCCACACTCTACAGTAATTTAGTATTTCATTGGAATACATAATGCCAGATATGAGTTTTTAAGTAGGTTGATCTTTCACTGGTGTGTCACGCTACGGCAGGGACACATCAGCATGTGCACAAAAAGTTATGCCATTGCTTAAATAATTTCCCGATAGTGGGAGCATCTAAGGTCCTAAATTTTCAATAGTTCCACCTTCATACAAATTGTATGGAAAGCCTTGGTAATTTTTGAAAAGTGGATTTTTGTCTAGTTTCAATCTTAACTCAACCTGCACACTCTAGCTTTTTGTCGCCTCAAGGTCATAATCGTGTTTTAAGAAAAAAAATCTGTATAAAACAGCCGAAAATAATTATGGCAGATTTGTCAATCCAGTAAATCCATACCACCAGAATTCTTGAAGCAACACTTTTCAACTTAATCATGCGAGATTACTCACAAAAGCTGATTCAAACCGAGAATCACCCTTTAACTGCAAATTGTCAGCAATTTATCTAACACAACCAACAACAACAAAAAATCTCATTGCAATCATTCTTCTTAAAGTATCAAAGCAAAAAAAGCATCACAATCAACCTCATTATACCCGTTAAGAGTTGTTGTCGACATTGCGGTCGGTCTTTCTTAACTGATTTTACATTTATTTTATTTTATAGCCCCAAAAAAACTTAACCCCCCTGCTATAAGAAACACGCCTGTGACTACTGTCCCCGATAAAAAGGACAAAATATCTACTTTTAAGATTATTTCTTATAGAACCTCAATTTAGGTAAAGACGACAAAAATAAGCAAAAGGGTTGGTTGCAATTTCTGAATACAGTAGGTATAGGTATAGAGATATACGAAATCCTTTTGTTAACCCTTTTCTTCTAACTACTTGGCCAATAAATTGTTTGTACAATTTAGTAGAGAATTATCTTGGCAACTTCAAAATTTCACACTATAATGGTAAAAGCTAAGTTGCTGCAAATCGATTTTTTGATTAGAACTTAGGACAACTGATAAAGATGGTGATATATGTACAATTTGTTGATAGAGGGTTTGGTTTTTGACTAAAAGTAGGACAGAAAAATACACACACAAGTAAAAATACAATTACGAAATAAGGGTTTTCTAAGCTGTATTTTGTTGTTTCTTAGTAGCATTCTTTGTTCTTAAAAAAAATATAAACAATTAGAACTGTGAAAAGACATGTGAGATTTATTTTCATACTGTGAGATTTTTGTTAATTTTGACGAATCAAGGCCATTCTGTCAAGAGTTTTTATTTCATAGGGCTCACGTTTATATAAATCCTTCGTTTAAAACTGAGCAATCGAATGTTCAGAAGTAAAGTAAGGCATTGGTACACATTTTATATGAGCTAAAACAAAAGCTTCAAATCAAATAAGATGGTCAATAGCAAATTTGAGACAAATTTAACCAGTTTAGGCTGTTAATCGTTGCAGAAGACTGACGGACGCCTTGAATATACAAAAAATCCACTGAAGTTTACCATCATCTTAATGTTAGACTTGACTAAAATCTCGATTTGTTCGAAACGAAGCCATTTCTTGGCCTATAATAGATCAAGTAAAAAAAAAGGTGGAACAATCAAGTTAAAAATGATTTGCTTTAAAAGTTAAATAAAATTCCTACAAAGTTCCCTAACCTTTGTCTTGAAATTACATCCAACACCCGACTCTCTTAAAATATATATAAAATATAATACCTACCTATAACCCTCAACTTAACTGACTTTCAATTCCCAATGGTCCAAGACATGGTCATACATCATAAATTTGAAGAACCAAAAAAAAATTGGAAACCTCCCAAAGCTTAGCACCATTAAACTTGACATTCCATTAGAAATGCTTGACGATTGCAAGGCCATGATGTGGAATAGTCTCCCATATATATAATAAGTGAGGAATACATATCCTTATCTTTAATACTATACACTTATTCAAGCAATCGATATGGCAGTTCAGTGTTAACGATATGGGTTGTTGTTATGATGGCTTTCCCTATGGATTTTTTAAGAATAAGTAGATATATTTTTTATGGCACTATAATGATATGGTATTATTTTTTATGGCGATAAAAAATAATCGAACTTCACCCGCCTGATGGTTTTTTTTGGTATGAGGTTTTGTTTCTACATGACATCGTTGTCTTATATCTACTGTCAGATTTTATTTGGTCACTCGTTTCGTCGTCAATATATAAATACACAAAAAATATCCCCAAAGGAGTGGAAAGGAATAGTATAAAAAAAAGAATGTCGTAGGTCGATTATCGTGGTTGATGGGTGAATGTCAGAGTGTTTGTCAATATGTTGTTTTTTGGGGATGACCAAAAGTCTAGTCTTTCAATGCATAACCCACTTAAGTGGATTTGATGTAAGTGATAGTGACATATTTGACATATTTGCCTATACTTACATACAGAAGTTACTTTCATATAACTAATGCAATGTGATTTGTATACACAGACACACTGTAGGTTGTAGATGACTTTTATAAATGACAATTTGATTGGACCAGAGAAGCGTGAATATTGAGGTCTTAAATTTCACATTTTGGTTCAACTAATTTAAGGAAATAAACTTGTATAAAGAATTTTGTTGGTTAGATGTAACCTTTTCCATCAAATTATTTTTAATGAATTCTTCTCTAAAAAAGAATTAAAAAGAGTCGAAAGGTTGCTAACAGGACTTAGTGAATGAACTTTTCAGTTAGAAAAAATAATTGCGTTATATGGTCTTTGCTATTGAATACGTTTTAGTAGGACATAAGCATGCTTAAATCAAAAACCGCAATGAACTTTAAAATGTTCATTCATTTCCAGTCATCAACTGATTTTATAGAAATAAAAATGTAGTTAAAACGACCCTTGAAACAATTTATTTTGGCAAAAAAATGTCATCACACTTCCGACCTTATTATATTGTTCATCAGACATAAATTCAAATTACCATTTCCCTTCCAATGTATGGTGGCAATTCTGTTTTCCAAAAAAAAAATCTTTCCCATTATAATTATTTAAAAAAAAAAGAAGAGAGCTATAATATATTGATTAACCAAAAAATCCAACCTAACAGCCCGATAAAAAGTAATAGCGTTTGAATAGAAATTTGTATTCTTATTCTAGCACTTACCTACTTAGCTGATGTTAACTTTTCGTTATTTTATAACTTGTAAATTCAAAAAATCACTTCACTACAAAAATCTCTTTGTAAAAGCGCCATAGTAAGGCGGATGATAAGACTTCGGCCACTTGAGTTATCTGAAACAAAAAAAAATAAAATATGTTTTGAATGTGTATCTACGTAATTGTTTTTACATTTTTTTTCGTGACATTCGTTGGCATTTTAGGAGCCTTGAAACCTTTTGGCATTAAATTACCATGCTTATTCGTGATCTCTGGGGTAATTTTCAGCTATTCTTCCGAAAGTGCACTTTTCAGGCCATTTTTGTGTTTTCGAACATTGTTCTGCAACAAAGCTCAACAGTTTTTGATCACACTTATTTCGGGTGATTGCCCGGAAGTTCCATCAAGTAAGGCTGATACCAAATGAGCGGGGTATGCACAATTCCTGGCTTGTGCTTTGGGTCAATGTCCTGGTAGAAACGGAAATTTGATATAAACCCAACTTTTCGGCAATTTAAATCAATTTTTTTTAAATGTCAGTCATGTACAATCCAAGTTTCCCGCGTCGGCTGCAGACATAGGCCAATACCATAACTCTTTGCTCGTCATGATTCACTGTTGCTTTCAGGTTATATTTTGTGACCTTTGTAATTGGCTTCCACCAGACGTAAAACAACCGGTCAGAGCCAGAGGAATCTAATTTCAATATTTTTGTATCTGTGGGATTGTCTTACTTCTGGTGCAAGTAAAATACAGAGCTCCACAACAATAAACTGAAAGCAACAGGTAATCATTACATGGAAAGCGTTATAGTATAGGCCTGTAAGTCTGCATCCGACGCGGAAAATTTGGATTTCATGGAGGGGACGATGGACTAAATATTTAACTCACTGACATTAAAAAAAAATTGATGAAAAGTGCCGAAAAGTTGGGCATTTATCAAAATTTCCGTTTCTACCAGGACAATGACTCAAAGAACAAGCCAGGAATTATGCCTACCTGGCTCATTTAGAATTGGCCTTACTTGATGGAACCTCCTGGACAGCCATCTGGGAGGAGTGTGATCGAAAACTCGTGGGCTTTGTTGGACAACTATGTTCGAAAACACACAAACGACCTGAAAAATGCATTTTCGGAAGAATAGCTGAAAACCATCCGAGAGATCACCGAGAAGCTTGTTAATTTCATGCCAAAAAGTTTCAAGGCTCTTAAAAAGGCCAAATAATGCCACAAAAAATATTTTAAATGGCATGAAACTAATAATTGCCCCGATTGTGAGTTTCGATTGCCAATCGAATCGACAATTTTCGATTACTTCGATTGGATATCATGTTTCGTATTGTGAAACATAATCGAATGAATAACCAAAACATTTGTAGGTTTTGAATTTGATGAATTTTTGTTTTGTTTTGTTGTGTTGGGTTGTAAATTTATTTTTTTTTTTATGAAAATTCAACATGTGTTGTAAATATTCGAGGTTAATATTTTTATAATTTTAAATTAAACCAAAACAAAATACTTAAGAAAAAGAAAAAAGTTGTGTACCAACAGGATTCGAACCCGAAACAATCGGGTCCATCCTAGCGCATCGATCAGAAAATTATAATAAAAGTAAATTCGACAAATTTCGATCAAAAATTTCAATCACAATTATATAAAAAGCAGAAATTGACCGTTGTTAATTAAAAAATAATCGTTCATCGATCAGCAAACTGACAAGCGCCATCGGGCCAAAAATTTCCGCCTGCTTTTTATTTGTTATTGCGTTTGATCTGCATAAAATAAATATTTGAATTTTATATTCCGTAAAATAATTAATTTACTGGAAAAAATTACATTTTGTTCACTAGAAAAAAACTTCTGGGCGTCGGCTTTTGTTCGCGTCGATAAGAAAATAACAATCAAAAAGGGACGACCGACCGTCCAATCGAAAGGATTCGATCAAAATAGAAACTCACAATATGAAAAAGAGTAATCGACAATCTATAATCGAAAAAAGTCTATCAACGATTAGAAAATCGAAACTCGCAATCGGGCCCAATATTTGTTTTTTTTTTTATATATATATATTCCACGCGCGCAAAAGGGGTTATGGCTACCCTTAAAATGTTTTTAACACAGCACGAGCGATTAGGTAAGTAGGAGAGGATTTAGAAGGAGATACCGATGCACATTGGTTTTGAATGTTCGCACATCGAAATGGGAGGGGAAAGTCACGTCGGGTAAAGCATTCCACATTCTTGTGGTGCGACTGAAGAAAGAATCTCTATACATTACAGTACGTCCGAAGTTGGGCTCGAGGGTGAATTGATGGGCATTCCTAGAAGTGCAAGTATTATGGTTGAATTTTTTTAGGGGAGGAATGCATGTGGCTATTTCACTAGAACACTGTTTATAATAATAGCGATAAAATAGAGAAAGACACGAAACATTACGGCGGTGTTCGAGAGATGTAATTGTTTCTGTTACAGATCTTTCGCCTATCATTTTTAAAGCTCTCTTTTGAATTCTGTCCAACAAACTCAAGTGAATTTTTGGAGCTCATGCCCAAACATGAGAATTGTACTCAAGTTTTGGACGTTAAAGGCTTTGTAGATCAGAAGGGGAGACAAATTTCTTGCATCGCCGAAGAAATCCTAAACACTTAGCAGCGTTTTTGGCGACATCAAATATGTGGTCATTCCAGAAAAGGTGGTCTGTGACACACATACCGCGAACTGAGAGCTGTTCGGTTTCCTCGATGCCCAATGCCGCTATTCATGGACGGCACTTGCATCGAGGAAACCGAACAGCTCTCAGTTCGCGGTATGTGTGTCACAGACCACCTTTTGTGGAATGACCACATATTTGATGTCGCCAAAAACGCTGCTAAGTGTTTAGGTGGGTTTCGCTTTAACGACAGGAGACAGCATTGAGTTTTAGAAGCATTAAATTCTACGCGGTTTTTGATTCCCCATTGCTGTCGAAATCAAAATTAAATGAGGTTATAATACGCTGCCGTTTAAGTTCCACATCCGAAGGACATGGATGAGAATCTATAAACGAATATGAGAAGCTGAGGGTACTATCGTCAGCGAAACAATTTAATGGATTAGAAGTATCAGACAGAAGATCATTTATAAAAATAAGGAAGAGAGTCGGAGACAAAACGGAGCCCTGGGATATTTACTTGAAACCGTCCAATACAACTTGTATTGAACGGTCCGAAAGGTAATTTCTAATCCAACGAAGAAGAGATTCATCGAAACCAAATGCGCGCATTTTCGATAAGAGAGCTTGGTGCCAAACTCTATCAAACGCTTTTGAAATATCAAGTGCAATAATCTTACTTTCTTCAAAACGATGTAAAGATTTGTTCCACTGTTCGGTGAGATATGCCATCTAAGTCTGATTATGCTGTATCAAATATGCTGTGACCTGGAATTTAGCAGTGTTCTTAGTTTTTTATTGCTATAATGTTAAGTACCAATTTATTTAAATAAATTGTTGATCTGTCTTGAAGTGCATTCTAAAACTTTCGAAACGTGTCGTACATTTTATAAATTAAATCAACTTGAGTTGAGTTTTTTGAACCTTGACTGAGAGTGATTTAAGATCCGATGTTAAAGCTAATAGACCCAAAGTGATTTTACTGAGTTTCGAACTAACCTTAAAATCATTCTTCATCAAAGCCAAAAGCATACAACTTGGTGTATCTCCTCCGATTAAGTAACATTTTGATTTTGATGAACAACTATTGCGCTTCTATTTTGATTTGCATAGGTCCAAAGTTTTGTAGCCTTTGAAGATAGAGAGAGTCAAATGTTTCAAAAATCAGTAAAGTAAAAATTAATTAATGATCTAACATCTAAGACATACTTACTTACTTAGGTCCTCGGACCTATTACGTCCGTGATGTTTCCCTTACGGGACATAGGGCCTCCACTTCACCTACGCGCCATCGTGTACGATTTCTTGAAATATATTTCAGCTCTCTCCAACTTTTCCCCAGTCTTCGCCATGTACTTCTAGGCCGGCCCACTTGTCTTCCCTCCTGTGGGAGCGGGTTTCACTGCATTGCTTGAGATGCAATGCACCGATCGCCTTTTCGAAGTGTATGGCCAATCCACTGCCACTTTCTTCTTCGTATAATGGGTCTATGGCCTCCTGACCCGTTCTCGCATGAAGTTCGGCATTGGAGATACGGTTGGGCCAGAAAATCCTCAAGATGTTTCTTAGACATCTATTAACGAAGGTTTGCAGCTTTCTAGTGACAGTGTCAGTGACTTTCCAAGTGCTGCAGCCGTAAAGCAGAACGGATTCAACATTGGAGCGGAACAGTCGTAGCTTGGTCTTTAAGCTAAAAGAGTTGTTTCTCCATATTTTGGACAGCATTCCGAACGCAGCCTTTGCTTTTCTGATTTGGCTGTTTACGTCCAGTTCAGTTCCGCCACCCGTAGAGACAATACTCCCAAGATATTGGACATCCTCTACCATCTCTTCCGGTTGTCCAGAAATATTTACTTGGATTGATGAGGAAGTTCCCAGGCTGATCCTTTTAGTTTTTGCCGAGTTGAGCTTAAGCCCTACGATTTCTGCTTCTCTCTCCACCCTTGTTGTCATTTGATGGAGATCCATGACCCTATGAGAGAGTAAGCATACGTCGTCCGCGTAGTCCAGATGTTTGAGGTTAGATTGCAGAGTCCACTGAATTCCTCCATTTCCATTTGACCAAGCTGCGTGCAGTACGTCACTTATCACCAACAGGAACAGTATTGGTGACAGTATACAGCCTTGCCTAACTCCACTTTGGATTTCAAACTCCTCTGACAGCCTTCCTTTGTACAAAACGTGACACTTGGATCCATCATATGTAGCCTTGATAATAGCAATCAATTTATCTGGGATGCCCCTCCTGCGCAAAGCATGCCAAATAAATTGTGTATTGACACTGTCGAACGCCTTTTCAAAATCGATGAACAGCAGGTTAAGTGGTGATCGATATTCCTCGGAAACCTGCTTGTTCGGCGTCGAGTGTGTCTTCGAGGTGGTCTTTAATTCGGTCCAATACTATCCTTGCTATTATCTTGGCTACTGCAGGCAGAACGCATATTACTCTCCAGTTTTCGCACTGTGTGAGATCTCCTTTCTTTGGGAGCTTGACAATCATTCCTTTTTTCCACTCTTCAGGAAAGCTGTCTGTTTCCCAAGCTCTCTTAATAAGTGGGTGCATTAGCTCGCTCGATGTTGTTGGGGCTGCTCCTAAGAGCTCTGCTGCGGCCAACCGCTTTGTTGTTCTTCAGTGCTTTGATGGCGGTGATAATTTCTTCTTTACTGGGGGGTACGGTGCGTATTCGGGAAATTGTTACTTCGGGTAGCTCAGTGGGAATAGGGTTCACTTCACTGGCGAAAACGCGGTTTAAAACCACAGAAAAGTGTTCCCTCTACCTTATGAGCTGATCCTCATTTGAAATTAGCAGGGATGTGTCTTTAACCAGGTGTTGTTTAGAGCTCTGGACACCAGTGAGCTCTTTGGTAATTCTGTAGACGGTCCTACTGGCACACCTACTAGCGGCTTGTTCTGCTTCTGTAGCCAATGCGTTGATGTAGTTACGCTTATCACGTCGCACACTACGGTGAACTTCCCTCATTTTCATGTGGTACGTAGACTTAAGCTCGTTTCTCCCTGCTGCTGGGGTAGCTGCGATGCGAGCTTTAAGGTGTTTCCTTTCTTCGATCCTTGCCCAAGTTCCGTCGGAAAGCCAAGCACTATTTCTTTCTTGCGCCCGGCCGACTATACTTTCAGCACCGGATATGAACACATTTTTCACAGCACACCAATGATTTTCGATGGATGTGGTTTCCGTGCTGCTGATTGCGTTCAATCCTTGTGAAAGGTGGTCCCCTAGTTGTTGGCGCACTGCGGGATCCTTTAGTCTATCTGTATTAAACTTGGGCATTCGAGTGTTTCCTTGGGATCTCCGAACTGCAGCTGTACGCAATCTTACGGTAGCAACCATCAGATGGTGGTCCCGGGCCTTTCCCATGTCAGCACCTCTTCTGTCCTGGAGTCTGCTTCTAAAACGCCGGCTGATCGCGAAGTGGTCAATTTGGTTGGAAGTTGCTTGTCTGTCAGTCGACACCCAACTGACTTTTTGGCACGTCTTATGCTCGAACATGGTCCCTCCAATAACAAGGCCGTTGGCGTTGCAGAAATCGACAAATCGTTCGCCATTGTCGTTTCGGTTACCAACACCATGTTTTCCCATGACATGCCTTAGCCCAGTGTTGTCATTGCCAACCTTGGCATTTAAGTTTCCCATCACCATAATTATATCACCTCGTGGAACGCTATCATAAGCAGCACTCAGCCGGTTATAAAAGGCCTCCTTCTCCTCGTCAGAAGAGAGCAAATTTGGGGCGTAACACTGTATGATGGTGACGCGACGTACTCTAGTCCAGAACCTGGCTTTCAGGATCCTGTCACCTAAAGGCTCCCTGGAAATTAAGCTTTTGACAGCTGTTTTGGAAAGCAGCAATCCAACGTCAGATTCCCGAGCGCTTCCAGGTGTTTTTCCGGAATAGAATAGTATAGTGTTACGGGTTTTGACTTAAACTTCCCCGAGCCCAGCCATCTAACTTCACTTATCCCTAAGATGTCCATCCTGTACCGCATGAATATCTTCTCTAGTTGCAGGAATCTGGCATTCTGAGGACCTTCTTTTCCATCGTCAAGAAGCGTCTTCACATTCCAGAAACCAATCTTTGTCCGGGTACAATAGCCAAAAGTCGTCAACGAGTTATCATTAAATATCCGAGGCGTAGTGTTGGTTTCGGTAGCGGGTTGATTTCAGTTACGGAGAATGCTAACCTCCGTAACCTATCCTAGAAAGCTAGGCCTTTTCACACTTGTAATTTTGGCCTATTTATGTATATTGGGATACACAAATAGTTGCCCGGGGACCACCACGAGGAGGTAAAACAAGCACTTCATCGTGACTGATTGTTGCGCTACTGGCCCAGACCAAGTTCTGGGCAATCAATAGTTTCCCGATCAGGCACGCAGGACATGGACATTCAATATTGCCTTTAAACTGTCAAATATTTGTTTTGAATGTAAATTTAACACTAAATATAAGAATAGTTATTCGACCTATGTACTTCTGTCCTGCAATTAAAATTTCAAAAAATCGCGACACATTGCACATTGTGTAAATAAAAAGACAACAATTATCGAGCGCATTTTAATTTCTGAAGTTTATAACTCAATTAGTTCCGCTATTATACACTGTTTATTCTGAAATTTTCTGACTAAAGGAGTCCTATGATATAAGTGATCCTGGACCACTTAAGTCTTATAAACGCTCACATAAATATATATGTATGTTTATAAAAACTCTAACTTATAATTACCTCCCTAAAAGCTATTTTTGTGAAGATTTATTCATCTGTAAAGTAATAACCAGGAATAACCTGGTTATGCATTTAAGTTTTAAGTAAATAATCTTCATTCCGTAATCTTCATGTCCTATTAAAACCTTTTTTCCAGTACCTACTTACGTACCAACCAATGACCCACTTAGAAAAAAAATAGAAACATTTAAGTATTTTATTTTAAAGGATTGGTGATTGACGAAAAGAAAACCTTCTAAGACTTTTCCTAGTTTTCTTCTTTCTTTATATGTATGTAAATAGTTACCTAAGCATCATGGCACCTACTGATTTTCTATTCTTGTAATATAATTCCTCTTCAACAACTTTTTAAAGATGCCCCGACAAAAACCTGGTACCTATCAGAAAAATAAGGATGCCTTAAAAATGAAGATCTAAGAAACCGGAAGAAAATAAACACTAGACTAAAATGGGAGTGACTCTGTGAATAGCGTCTCTGCACCTCATCACTATCAGAGATATAAAAGCTTTCTCCACCAGCTTAGGCACCTATATATATATACATACATACAGTTACAGTTTCTAGAACTACATATTTATCTTCTGTAACTATAGGAGCTAAATCATCATAGGTATATACATATTTATGCAACATAAACCTCTTATCTTACTCCGCTCCGTCTCCTATTTATATAGGTAGGTATAGTATGTATATATACCTACCTACCTGTTATATGTGCCTACGTTATAAGTTGAATATACAAAGGTTCACCCTCGGAGGGCGTGCGATGTTAAGTCAGTGCACCACCTTGGAATAGAAACTTCTTCTTCTTCGACTCTGATGCTGTTATAGCATGTGATCCCTACCAACCCCTACGAAAAGTGCGGAGGTTGAATCCCCAAGTGGCAGCAATGGATGTGCCATATCGACATTCAACATCGTGCTGGAGCGCATGACCCATTTGCCTCTTCTGTTGGTCACTAACACCATAACAGCGGGGGTGACAAAACTCAACACACACTTTTAAACAACATCGTTTTGATGAAGCACACACAAAGCTTGAAGCTTTTGCTTTAGAGGTGGCCTTATGATTGCAGACACAGGTATATGTATATGACATTCATGAATATTAGCGAGGTTTATGGAACTTTCTTTCTTATAGCGGATGCTCACCCTGGTCCATGCCCTTTACTCCCTGGGGGGCAAATGTGTGCCAGTCATTGGATCGAAGTCCGGAACTGTTTTTTTTTTTTAGTTTTGCTTTGCTTTGGCAAGCTTCATCCCGATAGCAGCACAGAGAGAGGGTGCTATGGATAGTATGGTCGTCACTCATTTAGCAAGGGCGTGGGCTTTGACTCTGAGGCGAAGGAACTTTGTGTGCGCGGTGTGCACTTTGAGGTGATGGGGAATGAACTGGGGATAAACCAACGACTTTGGTTACTGGGATATAGATGGGTGGCGATATGGCGGTGATGTGGTGGTTATAGTGATTAATTTGAGAGCACTTGGTCTTGGCTTGGTATAGTATAGTTTCGTTGGGATCATTTTTCTTTTTGGTATTCGTTAGTTGATTTTTTGATGGATTAAAGGAAAAAGGATTAAGGATAGAAGAAAAATCAGATATATTTTATGGTCAATAAAAGGAATAACTACTGGTAAGAATATAGAGTTTTAAAGACTATCTCAAACGGTCGCGAAAGATCCGCTGACGACTTATGTATTTTTGTTATTACTTATCATTGTGCATATGACATTTCACTTATCACCGCGAATGTTTCGCTCCGATTTCGTTGGTTTAGGCAGAGCCTTAAAGTTTGTTTTTCGATTTTGAATATAGAAATATACAAGCCTGCGCAATTCTTACAGAGCTTCCACAGAGGTAGATCTACGATCTATATTTACATCAATATTTACATCAATTTTCGAAGTGAACTTTTGAATTTACATTGTTTTTTTTTAGATATATAAAATATAATGTACCAAGAGCTGACATCAAATTTTGGGAGTGGATTGATAACAAAAATATATGAGTATGAGGGTTTGAAGGTGCATATATTGTGGAATCGAAAATCAAAGTCTGGCAGATTATTTTGTTCAGCCTTTAGCGAAAAAAAATGAATGGATGGAGCCCGACAGACGATCGTAATCAAGAGATTTGTATGACGCTATTGGGAACATTACCAAACGACGAGTTTCTACGGGTTGCGAGATTGTTCCGAGTGCAAGACACTGACCCCGAAGAGGCTAAGCAGAGGATAGTCGACATTATTCAAAATCTTAACCCAGTGGAGTTCAAGAGTGCGATCGCACAAAGAAATACTTCGGTAAGTTGAAAAAATCCATTCGTAAAAAAATTTTAAAACTAGGACTCCGGAAGAAACTGCTCGAGTTAGAGCTAAGCGACGAAGAAATTGAAGAAGAACACCACAGTGACGACCAACTTAGCCAACAAGAGCGTGTTTCCGATTGGTTTGCGGCGAATCCAAATACACCACAAGAACCAGATTTGTCAAAAACAATGTCGCAGCTTCTGGCCAGACAGTCGGTCGGTACGCAGTTGCCCCGATTCGGTGGAAACACCCTGGAATGGCTAACCTTTATACGTGATGACAGAACGTTGCACGTATTCGAAGAGCTCTTTTTGAACCAGCACTCGAATCTGTTTGCATGATGGTACTGACAAGCCAAGACGCAAGAGCCCGATGAAATTCTTGGCACTTTGGAAGAGAATTTCGGCAGACCTAATGACTGTGGAAGGATGGCCAGATTTAATAAGATATTCCAATACCGTGCGTGGTCTTTATTCAAGTGTTTTGAGCGCCAAAATAGATGTGGATAGTTGTAATGGTTTGCTGCCTTTGTTAATAAATAAACATCCACCATTTATTTCTCTTCAATGGGGCAGTTACATGATGTCCAATGAAATCATCATTTTACGCATTGGATTAAGTCTATAAGCTCTTCTGTAATGCGCCTCAGCTTTTCAGCTAATATAAATGTTTATCAACAATAGGAAACAACGTGGAACAAGCATTTGACACCAAGAAATCCACCACCGAGAGTTGCAACACCATCCCGGCTTCCCGATCGCAATAAAGTCAACCAACCATTATGTTTTAAATGCCGAAAATATAGACATGTAGCAAAACATTGCAAAAATAGCTACGCTTTGCAATTAAGCACTACTCAGGCAACAGACAATTCATGCAGCTACAAAAAGATCATTTATATTGACGGTAAGCCTGTTACAGCATTGGTGGATACTGGGAGTAGCAAGAATATTATTCGTGAGGACGTTGTCGGTAGTTCAAATACCGAGAAAATTTCATGCTCATTGGTTGGACTAAATCAGTCAAAAATAGTTTGTGAAGCCGGAATCAACACTTATGCAGTAATCGACGGCGCAGATTATCCCCTGCAACTTGAAGGGGTTCCTAAAACGGCCATAGAAGACGAAGCAATATTGGGTCAAGATTTCCTCAACACTGTACGTTGGAGCTGTGATGGAAAAAACATCGTGTTCGAAAGTTGGTCTGAAATTGAAAATCAGGAGGTCGATACGGATAATCCCCTTATGAGAATCGAGGTCGAGCCCAGCGAGCTCGAGCTTAAAATAAATCCGAACATAGAACCAGAATTAACAAAAAAAGTGTAAAATATAGTATGTGAATTTTGCAATCATGAACCAACACACGTCCTTGAGCTCCCGCATAAGATACAAATTAGACTTATAGATGACATCCCTATTGCTCCAGTACCTAGAAGAATATATTTTTATGAGCGAGATGAAGTAGCTAAAATTATAGACGATTCAAAAGGAAATAATACGTCCTAGTCAGTCTGACTATACCAGCCCAGTTGTGCTAGTTAAAAAGAAAACTGGTGAGATAAGGATATGTGTTGACTACAGGAGACTGAACTCAAAGATGATTCGAGATCCATTCCCAATGGCATGGCATGAGATCATAGCAGGACTTTCTGGATATAAATATTTTACTTGCCTTGACTTTAAAAATGGATTTTACTATGTTAGACTGGACGAACAATCTATAAAATACACATCTTTTGTTTTACTGGATGCTCAACTTGAGTACTTGGTTATGCCTTTTGGCCTGATGAACGGCCCTGCCGTATTTCAAAGGAATATAGACCACATTTTTGGTGACCTTAAGCGAAATAACCAATTACGAATATTTGTTGATGACCTACTCATTGCGACAGTAAACGCTGAAGAGAACATGTACATTTTAGAGGTGGTACTTGCCAGAATGAGAACATACAACTTAAAACTACGTTTGGATAAGTGCGTTTTTTTGGAAGAGACTATCGACTATTTGGGCTATATTATTAGTGACGGAACGATTCGAATAAGTGACGAGAAAACGAGTGCAATTGACAATTTCCCTGCCCCTAACAATAAAAAACAGCTACAATCTTTTATAGGACTTACCAGCTATTTATTCCAGGTTTATTCCTAGTTTTGCATTGAGGGCTGCACCGCTCACTGATCTTTTGAGAGGAGATGCAAAATTTGAGATGGGACAAAAACAGTTTGAGGCCTTTAAATCACTGGTCACTGGTGGCTTTGTTGGTCAGTAAACCTTTTCTTCAAATATATGATCCAGATAAGCCAATCGAGATACATACGGATGCCAGTACACGCGGCTATGGAGGTGTTCTTTTACATCTACATTCAGACAATAAATATCAACCAATTTTTTACTTTAGTGCAAAGACAAAGAGAATTACCTCAGCTTTGAACTGGAAATGCTAGCGATAATCAAAGCACTTGAGAGATTTCGCATCTACGTTTATGGTAAGCATTTTACTATTGTCACAGATTGCAACGCGATCAAACAAACGATGAGTAAAAAAGACATGAACGTCCGAATATGTCACTGGATACTTAAGCTCCAGGAATAAAACTATAAGATTGAACATCGACCATCCGAAAGGATGCAACATGCGGATGCACTCAGCAGGTGTTTTAATGAAGGCCAAACCGTTGATCATGAGTCATATAACTGCAGTGTTGTGCTTGAAGCATATGGTTGGCTTTTGTTCGACCAACGTCAAGATCCGGAATTGGAGTATATTCGAGGTATTTTAATAAAGAAAAAAGACGATTGTGGTGCATAAGATAGACGTGTTCGGAAGCAATTTGTGTTAAAATATAATAGAATCTTCAAACAGACAGCCAACGATTTGAAATGGGTAATCCCAGAAAAAATTCGAAGACGAATTTTGAAACTTAATCATGACGATATTGGACACAGGCATAGACAAAACTTTCGATAGACTGAATAATTCCTATTGGTTCCGGCGGATGAGAAAGTTCGTGAAAGGTTATATCGACTCGTGCCCAGAATGTCAATATCATACCATCCCAGCTGGGAGAATTCCTGGCATGCTGCACTCTATCGAAAAAATTGTAACTCCACTGCATACGATACATATGGACCACCTAGGACAGTTTGTTAAATCTAAAAGAGGCAATACTCATGTCATCGTCACGGTGAATGGTTTCACAAAACTGGTTTTATTAAAAGCTGTCCGTAGTACGTCCGCGGAAGGAGCCATAAAATTCTTAAATGAAATAACAGATCTTTTTGGACCACCAGCCAGAGTCATAACTGATCGCGGAACATCTTATACATCAAATCTGTTCGGAAATTTTTTGCCAGTCAAAAAACATTATTCACGTCAAAATGCTACTGCGGCCCCTAGAGCAAACGGTCAGGTAGAACAAATCAACAGAATGTTAGCTCCTTCTATATCAATGATGACACGAGATCCGGAAAATGGCGATGACTGGGAAAATATTCTAGGCCTAATTCAATATGGCATTAACACCACAATACATCTTTCAATTGGCTCAACAGCTTTTCAACTTAGGTTGCGACTTATTCAGCGATGAAGCCAGACAGTGGACCCAGTCGGAACTCACCGTGGATGAGCAGAGGAGAACAGCACTTAAAAATATTAACGATGACCAAGAGAAGCAAAGAAGAAGATTTAACACGAAGAAATTCATAAAGAAGTATAAAACTGGTGATTTGATTCTCCTTAAGCGTGAAGCTCCTGCGACAGGACACTCCAGACATTTGGAACAAAAATATAGAGGCCCGTATATTGTAACAAAAGAGCTACCAAATGATCGATATGTGGTAGCAGACATACCAGGACACAAAGTCTCGCTGAAGTTCTTCGAAGGTGTCGCTGCTGTAGATAGAATGAAATCTTACAATTCAATGAATCCTGAAGAAACGAGTTTCACAGATGATGACGATGTCGAGGACGATTTCTTGGGCTATGAAAGTGACGAGGTCCTGCGAAGCGAAGTCCAGAGGAGGCTCCAGTTGTTAGAGGAACTTACAACAATCAGGAAAGGCCGACTGAAAGAGACGGAATACATTTTAGTACACACACACACACACACACAAACACGCCATGAAGGAGATACACTACACATAATAAAGAGGAGCACATAAAGACTATTGAGTAGGCCATAGTGTTCTCACCCCTTCGTCAAGGGTATGGGCAAGGGTATGGGCAGACAAGGTAATTCTGGTTTAACGCTTTCAAAGCTATTTATTGGTATGGGTTTAAACACTACGCAAATGACTTGACTTTTTATGTCGTTGGCGTTCGGTCTATAATAAATGAAGCATCAACCCATTTTTGAAATATCGAATTAAAAAAAATAATTTTGGAACTTTTTTGTATCCAATTTGGAAAAGATGTTCATACTCGAATAGATACATATGTACCTACATATACAAATTAAATTAAAATGTGATCAGCCGTTTTTTGATTAAAATACGGTTTTCCTTACTACATCTACCTTCTACATAAGGCAAACTATGGCGACAACTCCTCAAGATCAACAGGACATGATCCGAAAAGTTAGGAAAACCAAATGTAAAACCGGATTTAAAGCTACTAAAAGAACAAGCCACACACTTGAAGCAGCTGAAAATTAAATGAGAACCACCGAAATGAGCCTCGTCAAAATCTGATTGTGAGTTAAACTCTGTCTTAATAGAAAATACGATGGGAAAGAAAATGCCAGCAGTGTTCTTTATTAAGAATTCTTTACTAAGACCATATAACGGCGAAACAAAAAGAGCAATAAAGACACGTTTAAATGAGCACATTAAATATGTCCAAATTTCATAAAACGGATATTAAAACTACCAAACACACCAAACTATGCGCTGTCTCTTGAAACTGGTGTCGAAGGACATTTTTATTCTTTCTTTCTTCACCTGCGGTATGTCAAGAAAACACTGTTTGACTTCAGGGATAGTAGAAAGAAGAAAAATCAATTTTGGGTAAAAGAGCTAAATGAAATCGGGTCAGAATTTGGATTACATTGAAATGAACATTTGGTGTCAGAAGAAGAATGGATAGGAAAAAGTCTTGTACTATGTGATTCTCTCAAGTTTAAGTCACATCAAGAAAATAAAAGAAGACCATTAGCAAGCAGTTCAAGCATCTACAAGTTCTTACATCACACAAGGGGACTTAACTATTTCACAACCGGATTTGATGTTTTTAAAATAAGCTGGATCTTCAAAGCGAGATGTGATCTAATCTTTTTGAATGAAAGCAGATATAGCGGCAATGAATCGTCCTTATGTAGCCTTTGCAATATGAGGGCAGAAGAAAATATTCAACACTTTTTGGGCACATGCTCAGTACTGCGAGAATTCAGAGTCAGATACTTCGGAAAACCTGCAATGGAGGAAAACGAGGTCATAGATTTGCTGAATGGTGAAGATTTATTAGATGGGACAAACTGGTCAAGTACATTACTGAGGCCATAACCTACAGAAAAATGCAGTCCGAAGAGTTTAATTAAATAAATATAATAATGTTTCAATTATCTTTTAATCATGTAAGCTATTTAAGTTTGCAAATTCCTAGATAACTATCAACTAACTAAAAAAGAAATGTATAATAATTTCTAAAAGTTCTAAACACTTTTGTGAAAAACGTGCAAGATTTTATATATTTCGAAATAAAGAGAAACCTAGGGGCCCCTTACAATACCAATATATTTTTTACAAGCGATACAAGTTGGTAGCAGATATAGTAGGTGGATTGGTTACAAAAAGTCAAAATCGATGTTTCGAGCATAAAATATAACTTTAACTGCCTCACATTTAACCCGAAAGCGGCTCTAACGATTTTAATATTGGTTTAAGCTCCCCTCTAGTATAGATAATATTTTATACTTAAGATAAATCTGCTTTGTTCGTATAAAAATTCAATCTAGTTTCATTCGATCTCCCCACCGCTGACATCCTTCTGTTATTTTTTTTTTTTAAACTAATTTATTTGATTGGTGCTACCAATGAATTAAGATCACATTTTTCAATATGGCCCTGGACACCCTACATTCATAGGGATCGACAAAATTGCAAAAGAGCCATTCAGCCCTATCACGAATTCCATAGTAATCGGAAGTTTATTACGAATCCCTAAAAAACGTATAACAGAATCCATCGTAGTGGAAAATCCCATACAAATTGCAACTACGCACGGATTTGGTGTAGTTTTTTCGGGGTTCGTAAAATGTTCCCGATTACGATGCAATTTGTGATAGGGCTGATTTACCCGGTACTCGAAAAACAGGAACTAGGCACACCAGAGCCAGAACTAATAGATATCAAGGTCGCAGTGCACTTATATCCCAACCAAAAATTATTGATTCGTCAGATGCAGACGAATTCTCTACAATAAATACATATATGTGTGTTGTCATGTTTCAAGGAATCTAGGCCCGGATCGAGTATTGCCAAAATGTATTTCAGCACAGAAATCGGTTGCTTTATCATCACAGTGTTCACAATCAAATCTAGAGCAGCCCAGTTGTATACTGTGTCAGAGACAAGGTTGTTTTTTGTCTGGCTTGGTATATATTTTGCTCAGAAAACTATGAGCAAGGTTCCTGAGACTACAGACATTTCATTAGAAACGGCAAAACCTTGTGTGGCTAACTTCGCGGTTTCAAAATAATTGTACTGCCTTATTGGCTCATAAGGCTCACGCAACTCCATTGCTCTGCTTACGGTATGTTTAGTCCGCAGGCAGGCACTTGTCACCAGTTTCCTTGGACAATGTCTATATAGTATAGTGTATAGTTTCCTGTATCTTTTAAGTTTAACAAGAAATCTGCGTTCAACATAGCACTTTGCTGTAGCATACAATTTACTTAACAATGTTGTTAAATTTGTTGAAAAGCAAGTGTTACAACACAAACTTTGAAAATCTGAGCTAATACACAGTTTGTCAATTCACGACCGAATCTCTCTAAGAACAAAAATCAAACGGCTTACCCAATCCTCAACTGTCTTTTCAATCCTTACAAATCACAACTCCGTGGAAACCTCTATGAGGAGGAGAATGATATGCCTTACGACTTCATAATCCAGAATGACCGAAACTCCAATTTTATCAAAATTACAAAATCCAATTTCAAAAAAGTCCGTTATTCTCGTTGGTATCCAAAAATCAAAGATATAGCTTGCTGCATATTTATGTTCTTCTTGAATCATTTACTGCCGATTGATTTGCTTTTGTTATGCTGAAATTCAGCAAACAAAGCTTAAAGATATTTACTATCCAAGGACACGATACATACCTAAGAGTTAAATAGTAGAAATTCTTGAAATTCCAAGCTAAATTGCAATAACGATAATATTTAAGAAAGCGGTCGGTCACTCCTGAAAATGGATCTTCTTCTCGAAAGGGTCGCATTCAACATTCAATACTTGAAGACTTATCAGTAAAATTGATCTCAATTCCACAGAGAAATTAATTTTTTACTTAAATGCTTCCCACATACCATCACGAATCTTTAATAATGTTTGTTTATGGAAAAATAAAAGAATATGAACAACATAGAACAACTTAAATTTGTACATCTAATAAAATCATAATAAAGTTTGTCTTCAGCGTGTGCAACATCTTACAATTCAGTTTTCGACTTTGAAGTTCCCAAAAACTCCTCATAACGTTGTTCAATAAATTCAAAAACGGCTGACATAGCTGAATAGGATGTCCATTCGTGCTTTGTATGACCTGCAACAAAGTAAATCAAAACATCCAGTAACCAACACATCAACTAGAGCCGAAGATTTCTTTAAATGAACCACCTACCAGCTGAAACCATGGGCACGTCGTCACTTCGAGTTTTGATAACCGTTCCCAACGGCTTCTCACTCGAAACGAAGTTCCTCGTAATGGGACGTAGGTTTTTCACAGCCGCTTGTCCTCCAGAAAAATGTGCTGAGTCTGTCAGGGCAACGGCGAAGACTTTGTTCTTGAAAAATTCTTCAAATTGTTTTGCCTAATTTCCCAAAAAAAAAAAACAAAGAAGCTTAGTTAAAGACAGTGAAAGAAAAGACTTCCCATCTCCCTCACCAGAGCTAAAGTTACAGAGCCACCATAGCTGTGAGCGACAATTGCAACACTCTCAGGATTCGATGCCGCCACATAGTTCTCCCAGACATTAGTTGCATGGGCAATTGGAGTTTTATGTCCAGGAATGACTTTCATAGCGCCATCTTCAGATGAACGATAGTTGTCATTTGTGTTGGTGATTAAAATATCATAGCCTAGCTCTCGGGCTTTTTTAATATAAGGAAGAACTGTGCCATGATCCAGGGAATTGTTGATAATTAAACTTGAGAAGAGAAGATGACATGAGATTCACGAGACTACAATGACCACTTACCTCCTCGCCCATTGTCCAGCTCTCACATAGCCACTACCGTGGATTAAGACCAATAGCTTCTTGGGTTTATCGAGTTTCTGTTGGCTTGTGAAAATAAATGTCGCCTGTTCTTTGGGCAGGTTCTCGGGTGTGTATACTCGAAACATACCATTCTGCTCGAGTAGTTCATAAATAATTTCTGGAATGCACTGAATGGAGAGAAAATGAGACTTTTTACCTTAAAACAATGAAACAGACAACACCTACATTGGCTAGTTCTTCATAATGTCGCTGATTCTGTCCATAATCTGGGAAGACGTCGAACTGAAATGGCTCATTGCCGGGTTCACCAGTAGCTGAATCTACTTTACGTAGTTTGCCCTCTGAAAACAAAAAATTGATAGATATGGTTTTCTTTTTTTTTTTTGATGAGGTAAAACGAAAAATGCTAACCTTTGTTGAATGCATAGCCAAAGTCACGAAGTTTCCTTGTTGCTTCTCCAGACATTACTGCAGTCAAATGGAAATACTTTAAGAGAATCAAGATTATTGTTAAAATATGCATTAATTTAATGAATTGTTTATTAATGTGTGCACAACCTTTGATATAAATTTGTTTTTAGAGAGAGCAAACGAACCGGCTAGGATTTTTGTTAATTTGACAGATTTTGATGATAGCAAGAGCAACATCTTGGCTGGAACAAGATAATCAATGCACTGGAACACTGGAATTAAATGTCATTTTTCATATAAAAAAAAAAATTGAAAATGGCGAAAATAAGTTTAGACACATACCAACATCAGCGCTACCAGTTGTGAATAATTGCAATATTTTGACACACTAATGTTGCGGAAAATACAGATTCAACCAATTTCAATTTCTGATATGAAAAAAACTTTCGTAGGCAAACAAAATGCGAAACATGAAAAATAGTGGATTTGCATGTACCTGCATCTGCATTTTGCAGAAAAGTAGAGCAGGACAGATGTATACAAGAAATTCGAGTACGTGAAAGATAACCATCTAGGAGATGAACATGTTCGTCTTCATATCTGCATTATGGCACTTTCCTTTAATGCAGAAATGAAGTTCTGCATTTTGATCTTTTCTCTCTTTCTACCAAATATACATTTTGTATTTTGCATCCCCTTTTTTTTGCAGAAATCAAATGCATATACATTTGTAAATCCACCATAAACCTTTTCAGCACTAAACAACATAAAAAATATACTTCATAATTTTCAAATTAAAATCTTGACTCAGAGTTTGAAGTCTTTTAAAAAATAAATTAAATGTTTATAATTTTTGTTTCATCTTCCGGATCAACTAAATTTTACGTGGACAAATAAATATACAAATAAAATAAAAGAACTAAGCATGAGATTTTTAGCTTATCTAAGACATGCATTTAAGGTTTGCTTAAATGATAACAAAGGAAAATAAATTTCAAGTCTAATGAATTTTTTTACATGTGTAGTTAACAAATTTATCATATCCCTATAAGAATTCCCTCAACTATTTGCATGTTGCTGGTTCAGATAATAGCACTCAAAACCGTTGTTTTGCATCTAAATCTTCAGGTAATTTCATATTATGAAAAACTATTTCATAGTTACATACATATGTTGTTCCTAAATTTGAATTCTAAAAAATTGTGGTGAGAGCTGCAGTTCTTATTTCTTAATCTTTTTTTTAAGATGGAGAACACAATGGCGATGAGGGTTTTCAAGAAACATTGGCGGTAATGTCTCTTTTAAGGGATAACAGTCGGCAAGTTGAACTTTTTCCCGCCGAAAATTTGGAAGAGCTTAAAACTAAAAGCCAAAGAGATGAAGGGAACTCAACTGAGAAAAGCGTGATAAATGCAAAGGATACTAAGGGACTTGAGAAAAATATATTACATTCGATCAGAAGTGGGATCAACCATAAAATAAATTCAACCAAGGAATTTCCTAATCCCATCATAGATGCAGAAATGACAATTTTAAAGAAATCTTTATTTAGCCCTAGCAATTTGATGAAGTGTGGGAATTTAAACGACTCTATCACCCTCTCATTATCCAAAAATGCTCGTTTAGAAGCATATGATACTACAACAATTCCGTTACAGTTGAATACATTAATCAACGGAAATTCGGATATTGATGATAAGAAAATTCCTCATCATGAACTGCAGAATTTGAAAGTTCCAGAATTCAATGAGTATTTGACGTCGCTAGCTGCGAATCTCTGTAGTGCAGCTGTGCAAAGTGGATTTCCAAGCGAAAACTCTCGAAAGTCTTACTGCACCGAAAATACACTAGATGCAAATTCGATTCAGAAAATATGTGAAACTAAGGGCCTGTCTACATCTTCAAAAGTGGCAAGTAAGGAGACCAAAGATACAAAGAGAGATCCTCACATTGTGTGTGTTAGAGATGGGAATAAAGGTTGCATTTCACCAGGAAACGGCAAAAATCCTCCCTATTCTCCAAACAAACTAACTGGAAAAGAGAAGCCCCAAGAGGCGAACGGTGCTTTAAGTGGACTTGGACTGCTTGATCCTCAACTTTATAAGAAATCTCTGAAAGAAGCTGAAATGAAACGGAAAGAACTTGCAAAGACTTCGGCTTCTTGCAAGAAAAAATTAAGCCTGAGAGCCTGCCAATCAAAAAAATCAACCAACGCACCAACAGAGGTAAAAGATCCATGCCGCCCTTCTACTTCAAAATGTAGATCTGAAATTGAATCAGTCAAAAATGTTGAATCCGTTACCGAACCATCATCGCCTTTCAAATGTGGTTCCAAAACAGCTAAGTCCAAATGTGGGTCGGAAAACATTGTTTCAAAGAATTCACCTCCAAAGCTAACAGCTTCTATTTGCCGTTCTGATGAAGCGGGCTCCAAAGTTAATTCAAAGACTGATCGTGGATCTGTTAAACTATCTGAACTCAAAGTCTCACCTACAATATCACAAAAGACATCAAAATGTCGCTCTGAAATTAAAAATACTGAATCTGTACCCAAGAAACTTTCTAATATCGGTACAGAAAGTTCAGCTGACAAGAAAACCCAGGTCGAAAATACTATGTCACCCGAAACGAACTCGAAAATGTGTGAAAAGTCTGAGAAAGTAACAGAAACTTCAAAATGTTCCACCAAGCCAGAAGCAAAGCCCGAAACTACTCTTAAATGCAGTTCAAAGTCTGAACTAAAGTTAGAAGATCCATGTAAAATTTCTCCACCCACTAAATCTAAATCATCATGTGGCTTGATATCTGGAACAGAGGACCCATGCAAAGTTCCTCCAATAACTTTTAATAAGACTTTAGACAAGTCTGACTCAGCATCAAAATGTTCCACGCCATCAAAGGCAAAATGTGCAGCTAGCAATGAAGAAAAGCCATCAACCTGTACATCAATCCCAAAAAAAACAGCCCCAGCTTTGCAATGTTCTGAGCCATCAACGTCAAAATGTGCTCCTAAGCCAGACAAATTACTGGCAGCTTCAAAATGTTCAACACCCTCTGAAACCAAAACTTCAAAATGCTCTTCAAAATGTAGCTCTAACTCTTGTGTGCAGTCTACAAGGAAACCATCTTTAGAAGCTGATTCTAAGAAAGCTTGTAAGAGAGTTGCAATGGATACGAAGAAATCATGTGATTCTGAACCTAAAAATCCTTGCAAATCCAGGTGCGACTCAATGAAGAAACCGAAACCTAAATGCGGCAGACCACTAGATACAAGGCCAAAATGTAAGAAAGACTCAAAATGTGGATCAAAGAAGCCTTCTCCATGTGCATCTAAGGAAAAATCAGAGTCAAAATGTGGAATTGAGATGAAACCAACTGAAACACCATCTAAATGTTGTTTGAAAACCTGTGCTCCAAAAAGCTCAAAGACTGAAATTAAACCCAAGTCCACATGCAGCTCTGATGGTGATGGCAAATCATCAAAAACGACTCCATCTTTAGAACCTCCAAAAAGAAAGCTTCACAGCCTTTCCAATTATTCTATGTCAAACTTGATATTTAGCCGCAAATTTTCCGATGACTGCCCTGAGAAACCTAAAGGCGGCTATAAGCTTGAGACTGAGAGATCTGATGAATACCGTCGAGAGACTTGTGATAATTTCTCATGGAAAGCCACACAGTCCAGGAAGAAGCGAATCACAAAACCAAAAAATTGCTACCCAGAGGAAACACAAGAGTTTTGCCCAGATACAGCCTGTTATAAAGTCTATGCTGAGACTTCTGGAAAAGCCAATAGGAAAAAAAATCCTAAAGGTAAGTTTACATTTTTTTTTCAATAGCTTGTTGATGATAAATAAAATGTTTTGTGTATCTAAGGAAGGAAATAAAATGAAGACAAATGAAGCACTTTGTACAAAAAGAACTATTGGTAACCCTTTTGGTCATCAAAAACGACAACTTTCATCAAAAGCTAGCGAAAACGAAGAAGCTTTGATTGAAAAACCACATAATATTTTTACCAGAAGGCTTCATTTACCAGAAATATCTGATAACGGTAAATAAATTATAGAATAGCCTCTAGAGTGTTTACTGTTAACCCTAAACTATTTATTTTTTTTCAGATGCCCTGATCTGTGTAGATTCAGTTGCCTTATCCGATACCGATATCTACATGTTCGAAACTGGAGGAAGACATACTCCAGAACTTACACTTGGCAATGAAGCATCTGGAGTTATCACTAAGGTAGCCTTTTATTTTCAAAAGCTCATGATTTTAGAACTTTACTATCTAGGTCGGACGAAGTATATGCAACCTCAAACCAGGAGATCACGTTGTCCTCGAATCTGGCATTCCCTGCTTCAAATGTGACCTCTGCAAAATGGGTCGCTATAATATTTGCAATAGCATAAGCTTCAAGGGATTCCTTAAAAATCACTGCATCCATCCAGCATCGTTTTGTCACAAAATATGTGCACCTATTCCACTGGAACATGCAGCCATAATTCCTCAATTGGCCTTGGGTTGTAATTCTTGCTATCAAGCTGGTATCAAACCAAATTCAAACGTGGCCATTATAGGATCATGTGCGAAGACTGTCTGTGCAGCTATCTGTGCCATTTCAATGGGGGCAGAGAATGTCTGTGTAGTTTGTGGAATGCCAGAAACTCGAATTCTAATTGAACAATTTGTCACACAAAAAGTTATTTCTTTTGATAGTAATACCATTGAAAAGGGCATTGTAAGATCAATTTTGGCTTCTTTGGGGACATTTCCAGATGTCATCATTAATTTTTCCGCTAATACGACAACCATGAATGCAGCTATAATGTCACTAAGGCCAGCTGGTATATGCACTGTTGCTGGATTTTTATCGGAATGTATTTCCTATAATATTATGGATGCTCTTATGAAAGAAATCCGAATAATACCAAGTTTTAGATCAAAGAATATGTAAGTTTCGCAGAAAGTTTTAAAAAATAGACAGTTCCTAACATAAATGTTCTATCTATGTATGTAGGTTTCCTAAAGCAATACAGCTTTTAGAATCTGGTAGAGCACCTCTTGAATGTTTGATTGCTAATTGTGAATTTTGCAAATGGAACGAACTTGAAGGTGCTTTTAAGTTAGCCCTGTCTGAGGGTAATAATGGACCCAGAAAAGCTATTGTTAAGTGTCAGCTAAGCGACTTAGGATCTTGAATATTTCAAATATGTATAAAATAATACAAATAAATTAAACTACAAAGTGCTTAAAATATTATGTCGTTTGCTTTATTTTTTTTTTTTTCTTAACTTCCCATAAAAAGTACAGTAGAATGACAACCAAATCTTCAGAAAATTCACTCCAACTTCAAATCAGCTACCTGTATATATGTACGTAGTTTATGCTGGATTTACATGTATCTTCGTCTGCAATTATGAAGAAAAGTAGAGCGGGACAGATGAGAATAATCAAGAAGATGAACACGTTCGTCTTCATATCTGCATTATGGCACTTCCTATAATCTGCATGTACGAAGATCTTCTGCATTTTGGAGATCTCTCTCTACCCAACAAGTAGTAACCCGTAGCTTAATGGTTAGTGCGTTCGACTGTCATGCTGGAGGTCTGGGTTTGCTTCCCAGCCTCGTCCACATAAAAACTAAAAAGTTTTTTTTTTCAGGGCTACTGCCTCTTGCGAGCAATCGAAAAATCCTCCAAGAGTATCACTTGTCACGAATAAGTGCTTCTCGTCTAGCCGTTCGGATTCGGCATAAAATTTTAGGTCCCTTCCATTCCTGCCGACAGGCGCACACAGGAATGGTTGCGAGTTGCTAGTCACTAGGCCCTGGTTCTTCACGAGCCGTTGTGCCACCCAATTTATTTTTTTTCTCTACCCAACAAATGTTTTGCAGGAGTCAGACGAAGATACATGTTCATCCACCATGCATTTGAACCACGGATCAAATATTTTAAAGTCACCGGTTTCAGTGTATTAACCGAAGTTCAACCATGGTTCAGGACATAATAGAAGATAACCGTTAACAAGCAGTATTGAACGATTGAGTTGGATTAGAGTCGCATTTTAGACCCAAGTTGTACGTCACCACTGAGTTGATAGCCATTATTTGAAGTTGAGTTGAAATGGTGTTGAGATGAAAGTTGAAAGAATGCCTTCAATACATTTATTTCACACAAAAACAGTTAACATTTAATGAATTTAAGTACGTACTTTACATAGCTATCAGAGCAAATAAATAATTTTAATCGTTCATGTTCAAAAACACTGTCGTCAACACATCTATCAAACCGACTCTTCGACCCGGCTTTTTATCAACAATTTTGACTCGACTCCGCTCCTGAAGTAGAATCGAGTCAGTAGTTGATGGAGCTCATTTCAACTCAATGTAGGTTTACAAAGGGGCCAAGCTAATGTGGGTTTACAAGGGGAAGCCTCGCTTCAATACCTCATATGTAAACATTTGTGTTTACTCACCTCTGGCTTTCGATTCCATCGCTGTGGAGATCATCACTTTTTAACGGAAATTTTATTTCAAAAAATAAAAAACTCGACACAAACTTCCTTAAAGATTGATTTTCTTTTGTAATTTTATATCTGCAAACTACGATCTGTCAGATTTACGATAAACACATATCTGTCACTTTTGACGTTCGGGCACCTCTCCCAAAAAATCATATGAAAAAAACATCCAAATACCATTGGATAATGTATTACCGATACAAATTTTGAGGGAAACTTTCGGCCAGCATTCACATTCCTAATTTCTAAAGAAAGATATATTCCCAGATAGTTTTTATTTGATCTAACCACCAATATTTCAAATTTCATAAAACAAACTTAGAAAAAAGAAATAATTAAATAGAAAAATTAACAAAATTGAATTTTTGTTTATATTTCTTTTATTTATTTATTTGAAATTTTAAAATAAAAAAAAATATGTCTTTATTTGAAGTCCAATTTAAAATTCCCTCGCAATATTACTATTGTTAGTTGAAGTTCCAGCTTCAAATTAAATAAATCAAACTAAGTTAATGATAATTTGTGTGGAATTAAATTTACGGTCCACATTGTGGATTTAAAAAAAAAAAACATCAAATAACCCTTTCAGAATGGTTTATATTCACATTAGAATCCACTCTGTGAATTGATTTCCATTCTGTTTCAGGTGAATCAAATTATCTTAATTTGACTGCCTTCCGCTAATACTAGCACTACTACTTGCAAACAAGGCTGGTATATTCGATAAGAAACCCCATATCTGACTAAAAAAGGTTCCAAGAAATTCCAAAACATGCAAACCAGTGCTGGAATTTGACGAGGTTCGATCTTTCACAGTTTCAATTGGCGACTCATGAGTTGTTGCTTCATGACGATCACCAAGAATACTTGTTATTGCTCCTATGCCTCCCAGAGGACCACCACCATTTCCATGGAAACGATCGCGAACGGTGTCTAAAAGATGCTTTACGGGCCCTAGTGGACCATGTGATCCATGTTGATGTATGGTCGATTGTTGGGATATTTCTTCGGAATTATCGATATGGGGTTTGTCCTTTTCTCCATCGTCATCATTGTCCAGCGAGTTTTCCTTATCATCGTCTGTAGATCTTGAAACGATAGATTTTCGAATTGATGACGAATCGTCGTTTATATTACCAAATCCGTTAAACGATTCATCTATAGGAAGGGAGATTTTAAGAGGCGCCGTCGATTGTGCAGTATTTGTTCCTTTAAATGGCGTAGCTTCGGTTTTTGAAGAAATCTTTAAAAAAATATCGATAAAATAAATTGTTTTAATCGCCGATTTATATTACTATACGCATATTTATATTTTATAATTTTTGGTCAATTTATATTATTTGAGGTTAAAAAAATACTTTAGTTTCTTTGGTGCCAATATTGTTGAAGATATGGAAACTTATAATAATAAATTAGGAAAAACTAAACTGTAATGGAGAAAATGGCCCTTAAATATGACATGAAGTCGCTGGGTCTATAACAAAAAAAAACATGTAAAAATTGAAAAATAATACTTCAATAACTAAATTAATAAAATGGGTAAACATTTTTCAAGTTGTATTTATTTTTTATTTTAATTTAAAATTATAAAAATAAAAAAAATTAATTATTAAAAATCAAATTAAAATTTCGTTGATAATATTATTAAAGTTAGTTGAAGTTCCAGCTTCAAATTATAAATAAATGAAATCAAACTAAATTAATAATTTGGATTGCATTTTATAGTCCACATTGTGGATTATAAATACAAAAAATAAAAACATATTCCACTACACTCCATTTTGTATTGGAATTCATATTGCGAAAGGCCTCCATTTCATTTGTTTATACGCTTTTCTGGTAAAATAATTTTTAAATTTAAATTTACTGGCTTCCGCTAGAACTTGCACTACTACTTCCAAACAACGCTGGTATATTCGATAAAAATCCCCAAATTAAACCAAATATAGTTCCCAAAAATTCAAGAACTTGCAAACCAGCTCCAGCATTTGTCATAGTTCGATCATTTCCCGTTTCGATTGCAGATTCATGATGATTATTATTTGGCATTAAATTATGTGTACCAATTGAATTTCCCAAAGCATTTATACCACCACCCTGTTGAACATGATTTAAAAGAATCTTAACATGTCCCAATGGGCCATGTGAGCCATGAGGATGAGGTGATTCTGCGTTTTCAACTTCTTTTTGTTTATTTTCATCGTCATTGTCATCGTCATCAACATAATTGTCATCGGCATCAGCTGAACGTATGAAAATGTTCTTTTGATTTGATGAATCGATAAGGTCTTTTGTGTCATCGGTGTTGGCGGGTAATAATTCTGCAGTGCGATGAGAACTGGAAGGTAACTTTGCAATGATTGAAGCTTCAATATTTGAACGAATCTGGAATTAGGTAAAATGATTCCTTTAGAAGTGATGTTTAAAAGAAAATCACACTTTGACAATTGTTATTGGTTATAGCAACTTGCTATCGAGCTGTCAGTTTCCGATAAAAATAGAAATACACATCATTTTTAAATGCATTAGGTTCTATGAGAAAGTTCATTTTCAAATTAATTTGAAAATAAAGTTAACTATTGAAAGTTCAAAAAAAACTTTTATCGATATCGATTTTATTTATTCCGAAAGAAGTGTTACTATTTTTTATATTAATTTAAAATTTAATTTTGAGTCCCGCATGCAAAACTCACATTTATTTCACATCTATTGGAACTTGCCAATGATTTATGGATTAGAGAATTAGATTTAATCGATTAATTTAGAAATGGGTAGTTTTATTCGTCACATACTCTTAGTTATCATGTTAAATTTTTGAAACACGCGTACGTGGGTTGAACGAATTTTGAAAAATTTTAAATATATTGACTCGATGTGTAGTAAATTTTTGGAAACCAAAATTCCATGTTATCGATAATTATTATTAATACACTGACTTTTAGTTTTTCAAAGAACATTTGAAGTACATACATTTCAGAATATTTGAATGGATTTTTGGAAAATCTAAAAGAAAATTGAATTTTCGATTTTATCGATTGATTATCGACTGACTTTTGTTCGATTTTCAATCATTTACTCAAAATAGGTTGTTCGTTTTTAAAGAATTTAAACGTGTGTAAAATATGAATAAAAAACGATAAACTCAAAAAATCACAATAATTTGGAAAGAAAATTGAATTTTTGATTTCATCGATTGATTATTAGGTGATTTCGTTTAATTTTCATGTGGGTTGTTCTTTTTTAAAGAAACTAAGTACTGAATTTAATTTGAAATATAAATAAAAAACGAGGAACTCTAACAAAAAAAAAACACACTATTTTCCTGAAATGAAAGCTTAACTAAAATATCGAAGACAATTTTTTTTGTATGCCCCCTTTCACACAAGGAAGCTAATTGCAGGATATTTTTTGACGTGTTTTTTAACTGCCTAAATAAATTTAAGCGCCTTATCTTTAAGTTGAAACTCATTTTTTTTATTTAAAATTTAATTAACAAATAAAAACAATCGAATTTAATTTTTCGATTATATGTATAATTGTGTTTAAAAAATAAAATTTAAAAATTTGTTTTTGTGAAATAATATGCTAGTTAGTCATCATTATATATCATCTCATATTTGAAATAGTACAAAAAACAATGCCGATAAATCACTGTCCCCCACTAGAGCTGGAACTACTGCTCCCAAACAATAATGCCGGAATATTCGATAGAAATCCCCACACTAAACGAAAAATCGTTCCGAAAATTTCCAATATATTAAAACCGCCTGATCCAGAATTATTATTATTCCGATCATCATCATTGTCATGATCGTAACCATGTGGTGGATGAGGTTGTTTCAAAATTGTACGGCGGGTAGTTCCATGATGGCCATGATGGTCGACATGATGAAAATTACCACCATCAGAACCGGATGGTTTCTCTGTGGTGCTGCTGTCTTTGTCTTTATTGCTGTCATCGTCGTCACCATTATTATCATCAGTGTTGTTATCATCGGAGTCAGGTGATCTCTTGAGAATTGTTTTAGGAACCGATGGAACTTCGAAAGCATCTTCAAAATCATAGAACGAATCAATAAGCTGGGAGCTAAGTTGAAGTGATGGTTTGGAGGAAAGTGGTATAGCATCGGTTTTTAAATAAATCTGGAAAAACGAAAATAAGCCAAAGTGAGTATTAAGAAAGAAGCAGCAAACAAAAAAAAATTATAACGATCATGCCACCAAAAATAAATTAAGAAATAAAATAAATTAAAAAAAAAAATAAAAAGTTAAAATTAAAAAAAAGAGTAAATAAAATATAATCATGATCATCCAATGCTTGCTTTCTTAATACTTTAATGGCTTAGTTTTTGTTTTTCTGGTAGAGCCTTGTTTACTGGGTATTCGGTTTGTTTTTTTAACACTGTTTCAGTTTACATGTGTGAAAGGGGACATACAGTATGAATACAATATCGGTTATCAAAAACCTACTACGAAAGATGATTGAACTAATTGGCATTCGAAATCGAAATTTTGAAAAAAACTCTTTTTGTCTCTGTTTCAAGCTTATCTTATATTAGAATACGTTTTCATTAGAGCCGAAATGAGGTAATTTCGGAATTTGGCAAAAAAGTGTTTTCATTATGAAATTTGCTAATTTCGTTGGATATTTCATTTCATTTTGAATTTGGAATGGCAGTTAAACGTTTGGTATTTCTTGTTTTTTTCTCTTTGTATTTTGACAATTTTTCATGCATGAGCTTTTTAAAGCTTTTGGAATCGACTGTTGATGGGTGGATTTACCTCATTTCGAACCCCATTTCGAACCCCATTTCGTACAAATTTGGTTGAAATTAGCTCATTTTTGAGAAGGAGAATTTGCACGGGAAATGAGGTAATTTCGGATCTGATTTGGAAATTTGCAACGAAATTAACTCATTTGGCCAAGTGAAACCGTAGTATTAGGCACGGTTATTTGTCAGCAAAAGCTCGTTATGGCTTCTTAAAGTATTTATCAAATTAATATTTGAAACTTTTCAATCAATTAATTACTGGTGAAGGTAATAAAAGCGGTGTTTTTTGCAAGTTCCGAAAGAATTGTGGAAAAAAAATGACATCCAAACTTAGCAAAATTCATCGAAGCAAAAAAGACCATCACTATCACCAAATGCAGAAAGTGGAATCACTAACCTTTCAGCTTTTGGGCAAGCATCTACAAAATAAAAACTTAATACATTCAAATTAAAAGAAATCTCGTATAGAAAATTACTCCGTTTATTACATGCCGCCTCCAAAGGCCATAAACGATGGCAAGACAATGAACCATGTCTAAAAAAATCCAATGGAGTCGCAAAAATCTATGTGCAAGCAGTGACATATCCATAACAAAAATCAGATTGTGAATTGGATTATGGAGGTGGCATGTTAACGAAACAAAAAATGTGAAATAAAAACAAAAAAAAAAATAAATTTCAAAAATCACTAATCAGAAAAACAAAATTTATAAAATAATGGTCGTCCATTTTTTTTTATAAAAAAGTAAAAGTTAACTTTTACATTCGAATTTTTCACAAACCTGAGCAAATTTGGGGAGTGGAATCCAGTTCAAAAACTTCAAAGATTTCACATCAAACATAGGGTGACATGGTCGACATTGCACCACCCGTTTTTCAAATGGTCCTAGTTTATTCAAATTTAATTCTTTCTGTTAGATTTTTCAACATTATTTAAACAGATTTGTTAAAAAAAATCGTACATAGTTTATTTTAGCATATTATATTTATCATTAAATCTAAAATTGATTGTTCAGAAAAAGGGAAATGGTGTATGGTGTACCATAGTGGGTACTAACTGCACCAGTCGTATGTCCACAATGCACCATGCAGGTACTCAATGCACCACCAAATAATTTCAAGAAATTAAACAAGCATTTCAAGTGATATTGAGTTTTATTCAGAAAGAAAATCATAATAGGAATTCATTGTATGTAGCTTTAAGAATAAAAACAAAAATTATTCAATCAAAGTTCACATACATATAAAAATATAAAAAAAATTAATAATAGGCAACAAAAAAGTAAATAAATAAATAAAAAAATAAACATTTCTCTTCAAAAGTTAACAAAAAAGAAAAACAAACAGCCAAGAAATTATTTAATATCTGGGGATCTTGGTGCCCTGTGCGGAAGCCCCGAAGCCAGTATATGCCTGTCATAGAAAACGTTTTCCAGGTCTCGGGAGTATTTTCTGTCTGATTAATATTGGCAAGTTGAAAAGCCAGTTTTCGGCAATCTTTTGCAGTGATGAAAAAATACTTGTACAGTACCTACTCAATGTATTGTTTTAGTGATGTATTTTTAAAGTGAGACAAAAAATCTCAACTAAGCACTGATATTTTTTGCGGAGATTTCTGATCCAAAAATTTCTTGGATTTTTTTTCTCAGTCGAAACAGTTGTTTTTTTGATAAGTTATAATTTCTTGAGGGCGTGCAAATTATGGTGTTTTCGATTGGTAAATTCAGATTTCAATCTAAAAATTGATTTATTTCGTGGTGAATGCAACGAGATTTCAAATTGATTTATTTTTGTCATTGTATTATCGTATAATTTTATGTCTATTTCATAACTTCAAGAAACTCGCGTCATCACTTTCACTTTCAGAAGAGTAAAATGAGCTTCATGAATTTACCAATTCATTTTTAACTGCTCCCATTTTATATCAGAAATGCTTTTCTCTTTATATTTGAAACACAATTTTCATTTAATCGAAATAAATTAAACAATAAAAAAAAAACATATTTCTAAAGTGATAACCTTAATTGCATTGGTGTAAGTGCATGGGGGTGTAAATCTGCCGAAAAATTTAGGTCTGCAGAATTGGTTTTAAATCAAAAAATAAATCGATTTATTTGCCCATTGGCATGCAAAATCTGGGTTTTGACAGATCCAAATCAAAAAATAAATTGATTTATTTTACCAATCGAAAACACCATAAGAAAGTGGTAAATAAATACAAAATCAAGACGAAATGTTGGTGAAAACCAAAACTAATTAAATTAGGGGCCAGTTATAGCTATCATTGAAAACCGTCATTGAAAAAACTAATTGTCAATTTTGAGAGATTTTGAAGAAAAAATGAATGATTATGTTGATGCCAAAGTAAAACTAATTGACTTAATATTTATTTCTAGGTAAAACAAAATTCAATTTTGAACAACTTTTCTCATAAAATGACTTTTAATTTTTCAATGATGAACTACCTTACCAATGATCATTGAAAAAACTAAAAGTTACGTTAGCTATATTTCTGCATTAAAATATTCAATGATTGAACTTTCGAAGGGTCTCAAAATCAACAGCTAACTTTTTCAATGATGGTTTTCAATGATAGCTATAACTGGGCCCTATAACTGGCAGCTTAGCTATAATCATTTTTATCAATTTCAATCATTTTTTTGCTTTAACAACTAAATATTAAAAAAAAGTTGAAATTTTATTTCTAAACTTGTATGAGAATAATAACACATGTTTTTTTTTGAGAGAGAGCGGAGAATGCTGTCCCACCAAATGATTCTGCCTTCGGTTATCTGACATTGAGGGCTCATTGAGCCCTCAGTTTGTGATACACGCCTACTTGGCGTAAGTGAGTAAGTTTTTTTTCGCAAAAGTGAGCATAAAAGTACTAGTGCATTTGGTTTATTTTATACTGAAAGAAATAACGCCAAATTTCCAGTCGTGTAGATGCAGCATAAGGTATTTATGTTTGAAATTTGACCAAATTGAAAGCTTCTGCGCAAATTCTGAGCATTTACTTTTTGACTGCTTTCACACAAGGAAACTGAGTTGCTGGAAACTGGGAGTTTGTAGGCGAGAAGGGCAAGAAGCAAGGGGAATGAAAAAAATCTCCCCGGTTCACGTTTGAGGAGATTTTTGTCACATTCCTTCTCACACTGTCCGTAATGTGCGTTCAGCCAATAGACTTTATATGGAAACAAACGAAAACTCCGGCAATTTTTGTATTCTTTTGTGAAAGGTACAAGGCAATTAAAGAAAAATGTCAAAAAAATCTCCAGCAACTGGTTTCCCTGTGTGAAAGGGGACTTTGCAAAGAAATGGTGGATTTAAATGTATCTTCATCTGCATAATGCAGGAAAGTAGAGCAGGACAGATGTATACAAAAATTCCGAGCAAGTGAAAGAGAACCATCCAGAAGATGAACATGTTCGTCTTCATTTCTGTATAATGGCACTTTCCTATAATGCAGAAACGAAGTTCTTCTGCATTTTGATCTTTTCTCTCTATCTAACAAATATACATTTTGTATTTGGCATCCCTTTTTTTTATGCAGAAACCAAATGCAGATACATGTAAATCCACCAAAAATGTCACATCTTTCTAAAATTCACACTAGTTCAAGATTAAGATTCCCTAGCTTGGATTTAAGGCTCTCCTAAACCAATGCGGAATATTCGTTGCGGCGAAGAAACATTCGCATGTCAAAATTTATTTACATGGTTATATATGAGAGTGCCCACAACAACGCGGCGGAGAAACATATGAAATAATTTTGACTGACGAATTTTTCTTCGTCGCAACGAATGTTTCGCATTGGTTTGGGAGAACCTTTATTCCCTATGGTTACTGACGCCAAATTTTGAAATTTTTTTAGAAATTTCACATTACTGAACACACCGAGTATTCCCTATAAAGGCTGGGTCAAACAAAACGCGATTTGTGGAAAAAACAGGACGAACAAGTTTTGTGGTTAATTTTTTACAAAGAAAACCAGACTGAACTCTGTTTGACCGATGCTTTTATTTATTTAATGCGTTAAAGACTAACGTTAAAGCTTACAATATTTATTAGATATGTACATTTATATTGTTAAACTACTATGGAAAATGTTAATTTTAAATGTAATACTTTTAAAATTGTCATTTACTGAAAACATCAAGAAGTAATATTTATTAAACACTGAAATCAATTGATTTAAGGGACCATAGTTCGTTCTACTGAATATTGGACATAAAGGTATTTCGCCGGCTGAATACTTAAGTGCCCCATATACAAACAAATTATTCCTCAGAAAAAGAATTTTAAGGTTTGAAAAATAATTCCGTTATTTTTAACTTGACAATTTCGACTTTTGAATTTTTATATATATTAATTGAAAAATCCTTTTTGTGGTTTGAAGTCCTGATGTCAAAAAACGTTACGGTTATTTAAAAAAAAAATGAAGTTAGAAAAAAGTCAAAAATGGATATAGAACCCTCTTCCATACGAATACGAAATCTATGAAAACCAAACTTCAAATTCCCTATGGATATAAAACTTTTATGCACTGGACATTCGGAAATCAACGAAATCAAAAATAATAAAAAAATTCAAAATTTCTAGCATTATTAATTTTTATAATTTTACTTTAAGCGATAAAAACATAAAACAAGAAGTAATATTAATTAAGTGGCTGTGCCTTCCTCTATACCAGATTGGATTATTTTTAAGTCGATAAAAACGTTAGAAAATGATAGAGCATTTTAACACTTAATTATGAAAAATACTGAAAATAAACTTTGGTCCATAAAATTTCCTAGAAAAAAACATTAAATTTTATTCGGAATTGGTTTTAAAAATACTTCAACATTCGTAGGAGTAAAGGTTAGACCGCACTAGGCGGAACTGCGATTCACAATAATTTATATGAAGTTCAGTTGCCGCTTAGTGCGTTATAGCTCATACTATTTCATACAAATAATATTTTGCCTCGTCGTGAAGTGCAGTTTCGCTGCAGTTGTGTGCGGTCTTACCTTAAGTTTTGGTATTTTTGTCACCCTTTTTTTCAATTAAATTTCTTTTTTACCTTTTTTGTTTTTGTCCATTTTATTAAAAAAATAGAAAAATGTTTAATTATCATCGATAAAAACTTTATTTAGAATACATTAACGCAGATATTAAGTTTGTGAACCTGAAGATATATAAATATTCTTATTTAAAATATTTTTTTTTCCTCATTTCTACCTCTTTTATTATTTGTTTCACAATATTTAAAAGAAAAAGTCTATATTACTTATTCAGCCCTGAAAAAGATCCAAACCAGAATTGAAACGTTGGTAAATAATCAATAAATATTGAATTAAAACAAAGACAGTATTGTTGGGCTTAAATTAAGGATTTTACATTATTAAATTACTCGGCGAAAATGTTACTTCTTTTTTATACTTTTCTAGCTGCCTGCACTTTTGTCCATGGATGTAGAGCACAGCACCAAAAATCTGACTTTTTTTAAATATATTTTGAGTACTTAAATGATCAATATCCCATCTCCCGCGGTTATGAGGCAATCAAGCATTAAGCGTTTGTATTTCAAACTTTCCTACAAAAATTGTCCCATCTAGTACAAATTTTGGATATACGGCAAATAAGCATCAAAATAACCCAAAAATTTGTGGTTTATAGAGCAAAAGTGCTTTCTGTACCTTCGTTAATAATTGAGATAGAGCCAAACGATAGAGAATATTCGAATTAGTAAAACTGCATCTTTGACTCAGTTTCCCGAAAAAGTGGTCTATGGGGCACTTAAGTATTCGGCCGGCAATTTGTCTTCTTATGCTATTCTGGCTAAAATTAAAATTTAAGCGACCCAGAGCTGATGGTGATACAATCGAACCATTAATTAATTTAATAATAAAACACAGCTGTAAGTATTCTCTATGCTTCGAGAGGAGTGGAAGATTCAAGTCTCAATATAGTCCCGATCTAGATTGCCCTATTTTTCCACGAAGATTTTTCCAGAAATCGTGTCAAATGAACACACAGAACGATTTTTTCCTTGCCTTCTTCATTTTTTGTATTGCTGTGCTCTTCATTTTTCATTGATATTCACTAACACATCAAACGAACGGCACACTGACACCGAACACACACAAAAAACTGGAAAGAAGGCGAAAGAGAACATAAACAGATAACAGACTGGAAAAATCGTTCGAGTTTTGTGGTACAAAAGATTTGATCCCTACCCCTCACTTGTCACTCCCTTCACCAACGAACAAAAGATCGGCACTGGAAAAATGGTTCAATGTAGACCGGGACTTAGTTTGTCCCGGTCTACATTGACCGATTTTTCCAGTGCCGATCTTTTGTTCATTGGTGAAGGGGGTAAAAAGTAAGGGGTAGGGATCAAGTCGTTTGTACCACAAAACTCTAACGATTTTTCCAGTCTGTTTATGTTCTCTTTCGCCTTCTTTCCATTTTGTTGTGTGTGTTCGGTGTCAGTGTGCCGTTGGTTTGATGGTATGAGTGAATCTCAATGAAACACGAAGAGCACAGCAATAAAAAAATGAAGAAGAAAAGGAAAAAATATTATGGAAAAAATCGTGCTGTGTGTACATTTCACACGATTTCTGGAAAAATCTTCGTGGAAAAATCGGGCAATGTAGATCGGGACTTTGTGAAGCTTAGACCGCTTTCACACAAGGAAACTGAGTTGCCACAAACTAGCTAGTTTGTTGGCGAAAAGAATTTTTTCCTTCCCCTTACGCCCTTCTCGCCAACAAACTAAAAATTGCTGACTGACGATTTATGATGGTGGCGTATGTGGAACATTTTTGTGTGGCTATGTATCCACTTCCATATCCTTTTTAAAATTATTTCCAATTTAATTACAGCAAAAGTTCCTAACCCGTGGTTTAGACAAGCGAGTAGAACTATAGTATGATTTTTTTTTTAAATATATCATATACTTCGTTTGCATGGAGACTTTAAGTCGGATTCAATTTCATATAGACCTGGATCGGATTAAAACAGGATTTCTCGATCCGATTCACATTGCGAGCTGAATCGAATCGAAAAATACAAGTATACTTGGATTGAAAAATTAAAGAATCGAGTTTGAAGTGTTTGTGTATTTCAATTTTCTTTGTTTTGTTTTATTGTTTTTTTTTTTCTCTCTTAGTCACCATATTCATAAACATTTATCCGCACGCACACAGTAAAGTTAAAGTGTCACGTCAAGTGTACTTCGATTCTATTTGAATTCGATTCGATGAGGTCGTATACCTAGATCGAAATATCAATCCGATTCGATTCGATCGTCGAATCCTGTCATGTAAACGGAGTAATACAGAAAAATATACAAATTATGGAAACTATGGAAACAAAACAAATAAATGAAAACAATACACTATAAGCTAGCAGGATAACTGGCAGGCTACTCGCAGGCAAAAATATTATACTATTTGCCCTGCTAGTCGACTCTCTCGTGTTCAGATACACTAACATACATATAACACACGCTACTAGTTCTACTCGCTTATCTAAGCCCCGGGTAATTGTTGTATTTTGTTATTTATTAGTCCCAAAAATTACGCCTATTTATTAGTACCAGTGTCACCCACAAATTGATACAAACACACTCTAGAGAAGTAAGCTTCTAAACCTATACTTCTTTAAAAGAGCAAAACAAAAACAGACAATTTGAAAAAAACGTTACCGTTAACGGCAAACACAGATAATTAGTTGTAGTTGTTGCGAAAAGTAGCAACGCCAAAACGGAAGCTGAAAAAAGTAGTAACTCCAATCTGAATTTACCATAGTCAACTACGCCAACACTGGCGAACTAGACTGGAAGTTGAAATCGAATTCCATAATATTCCAGAAGAAATATAACGGACCTCAGCGGAAGACAATTTCTGTTGAGAAGTAAAATTAAAGCGAAGAAGAATAGAACTAAAATTTTTTGAGTTTCTTTCAAAAACTAATTTCTTGTCTTTATTTGATAATTAATAAAGTATCTTTGTATTAGTCACTTCAAAAGTTTAGTGTTTTTTTACTTCTCTGAGATAAATTTTCAACATTCTCAAAAAATTTTAATTTATAAATTTGAATAATGTCTACGTCGACCAAAACAGTGGTGGGACAAAAGTGTCCTGTCTGCAATGCAGATTACACTGAGGACAGAATGGTGGAGTGCACAATGTGCAAAAAGTGGATCCACTATCAATGTGCTGAGGTTGGTGATGAAGTTGCCGCGATCGATGATTGGAAATGCGCTGTTTGCCTGCACCCGCAAACCGAACAACAACCACAGAGGCGAACATCAATCATAGCATCAGCCCATTCCAAAACACGATCTGAAAGGATCAGGATCAAGATGCGAATGCTGGAGGCGGAAGAGCTTCTTCTACAGAAACAACAAGAGTTGCTTGCAAGGCGCCACGCTCTTTTGGACGAGATGTCAGACGACGATTTGGAAAGGACTACCCAACAGGAAAATATTCAACCGTGCGGTAAGTCAAAATTTAATGTTTTTCATAATAACGTCGTCGAAAAGAACTTGGGCAAATTGCCAATAAAGAATAAGGAAGAGCAGCACTTCAACAAAATATATGAGCCCTCTGCATCTTGCGAAGCTGTTTGTTTATCATCGCATCAAATCGCTTCAAGACATGTTGTCGCTAAGGATCTACCTATTTTTTCTGGGAAACCAGGTGAATGGCCTGTGTTCATCAGCAGTTTCCAACAAACTACTGAAGCGTGTGGTTTCACAAAAAATGAAAATTTGATGCGTCTGCAACGCTGCGTGCGAGGAAAAGCGAGAGATGTCGTCGAAGCTTTATTGACATCAGCTGGCTGTGTTCCTGAGATCATCGATACACTCAGACAATATTTTGGTAGGCCAGAGATTATAATGAAGCACTACATGGAAAAAATTCAAAGAATGACGTCACCTAAAATCGAACGCATGGAAACGATTATTGAATATGCGGTTGCTGTGAGAAATCTGTGTGCTACAATGGAACAAGCAGGGCTTCAGAACTATATGCAAAATCCAAATCTGATGACGGAGCTTGTCGACAAGTTGCCGCCTACACTACAACTGAATTGGGCTACTCATAAGCGATCCGAAATTGATATAGACAACATATGTGTACTTGGTGACTGGCTTAAAGATGTAGCTGCTGATATATGCAATGCGAAGCCATCAATGTCATGGTTTAGTACCAAAGAGCCTCAACATAAGAACAGGAATAAAAAAGAAGAGCTTTACGTGCACGCTGACACAACAAGAAAATCGAATAAACGGCCACCGAATGTTGGCCTTAAGAAATGTCCAGTGTGCCACGAAGACTGTCATGCTGTTTCAGTCTGCAAACAATTTCTTGGATGCGATGTTGCCAACAGGTGGGACTTACTACGAAAAAATAATCTCTGTAGACAGTGTCTGAAAAGGCATCCGCTCAAATGCTGGGCACCAATTGCATGCACAGAGATTAATTGTGACAAAAAACATCATCCTTTGTTGCATAATCCCAACCAACCGGCTGGCAGCAATAAAAACAACAGTGAATTAAGTATGATTCATTCTGTATTTACTTCGATACATTTTAGAATTATACCCGTGCTCCTGTCTCACAATAGCATTCAAATTAACACCTATGCATTCCTAGATGAAGGATCCTCTAGTACCTTATTGAATGAGGAGATTGCTAACCAGCTAGGATTGGAAGGAGAAAATTCACCACTGTGTTTAAAATGGAGTGGCACTATTTCAAGGCAGGAACAACATTCGAGAGTGGTCGATGTGAATATATCTGGAATTCACGAAAATGCTCAGAGGTACAGAATGGAAAACGTACGAACCGTCAAAAAACTCAACTTACCAACGCAGTCATTGGATTATAAGTACTTAGCTAAGAGATATTCTCATCTGAAGAATTTGCCAGTGACCTCTTACGTAAATGCGAATCCTGGTATATTGATTGGGCTTCGAAACTGGCATGTTGCGGTACCTACAAAAATATTAGAGGCCTCTGAAGTTGATCCAATAGCAGCGAAGTGTCGACTAGGTTGGACGATATTCTCGATGTTCGACAAGGAAGAAATTAAAGAAGCAAATAACTTCGACAATAGTCATCAAATCTGTGAATGTCAAAAAGCCGCAGACATGAAGCTTCACGAAATGGTTAAAGAGTTCATCTCAGTAGACAACTTGGGAATAGTAGAGCCTTGTGACTTCAAAAATATACAAGAACAAGATCGAGCCAGATGTATCCTGGGCAAAACTACGACCCATTTAGAGAACCGATACGAAAGTGGACTCTTGTGGCGATATGAAAAGTTTAAATTGCCAGATAGCAAACCGATGGCGTTGCGACGGATGAGATGTCTTGAAAAACGTTTGGATGGTGACCAGCAGCTAAAAACAAATGTGAAACAACAAATAAAAGATTATGAACAGAAAAAATACATTCGAGTAAGCAGCGGAACCCAAATTGAATGCACACTTTTAGGAGCAAAAACGAAGGTTGCCCCTATAAAACTGCGATCGATTCCGAGGCTAGAACTGGATGCAGCCGTCATGGGTTACCGATTCGCCCGAAAACTTTCTGATGAATTGTCAACAAGCATAAGTAAAATATATTTCTGGACTGATTCTAAGACGGTGTTGGGTTGGATAATGGGAAATCCTCATCGATACAACAAGTTCGTGGCATTCAGAGTAGCAGAAATACAAGACACTGATAAAGGCGGGAATTGGCGATATATACCATCAAAATTAAATGTTGCTGATGACGCCACTAAATGGACAAGACCACCTAAGCTGGAGTTCGAGGAGCGATGGTTTAGTGGTCCAAATTTCTTATTACAAGAGGAGGACGAGTGGCCAGAGGATGTTTCACCAAAGAGAGAAGTAGCTGAAGAACTCTTGTGTGTGCATCAATCGTCACAACCATTCATTGACTTGAAAAGATTCTCACAATGGAACAGACTGCTTAGAACCATAGCATACGTGTATAGATTCCTAAACATAAAACTAAAGCTACAGCCTAATTTTTCAACTACTGGAATTTTATCATGTGAAGAATTAAAAGAAGCTGAGATAATATTATTCAGAACAGCTCAAATGGACGTGTATAATGAAGAACTAATAAGTCTCAAGCAATCAAATAAAAACTCAAATAATTTACCACCGCGAGTTAATGCCTCAAGTTCTATAAGAAGACTTTCACCATACTTGGACGAACATCAACTTCTACGAGTGAACGGAAGACTGGATGCAGCTGTTTTTATTAACATCGACACAAAGCGGCCAATTATACTTCCTAGAAATCACATCATAACTCATCTTTTAGTTCAGAAAATCCACGAAGACTTTCAACACGCTAATAACGAGAGTGTGGTCAATCAACTAAGGCAAAGGTATGTTATTCCAAAATTAAGATGCATGTTGAAACTTGTTTGTAAAAATTGTCAATGGTGTAAGGTATATAAAACAAAACCAAAGATACCAGAAATGGCACCGCTTCCTCGTGCAAGGATGTCACCATATTGTAATCCATTCACGTTTACTGGGGTGGATTATTTTGGTCCATTGTCAGTTGCAGTAGGACGTCGTCAGGAGAAAAGATGGGGAGTATTGTTCACATGTCTTACTACAAGGGCTGTACATGTAGAAGTGGCCTACAAGCTTGATTCGGACTCCTTCATTTTATGCTTCCAAGACTTTATTCAACGAAGAGGTGCACCAAGGGAAATCTTCTGTGACCGAGGAACCAATTTTGTTGGTGCAGAAAGGCTATTGCGTCAACAACTTCAGACAGTGGATCCTGTTCACATTGCGAAACATTTTGTGAGTCCGTTGGTGAAGTGGATCTTTAACCCACCAGCATCACCACATATGGGAGGAGCGTGGGAACGCTTAGTCCGTTCATTCAAGACTGCGTTATACAATTCCTTGCCAACAAGAACTCCGACCGACCCACTATTGAGAAGTTTTTTAGTGGCTGTTGAAAACATGATAAATTCAAGGCCACTCACATATATGCCTTTGAATGACGACCTTGCAGAAGCCCTCACTCCGAACCATTTTTTGAGGCTTTCTTCTGGAGGTGCGCAACCTATTGGACAAATAAACGATAGTGCTAAGATCCTGAAATACACATTCCAATATAGAGAACAATTCGCAAACAAGTGTTGGGAACGATTTATAGTCGAATATGCACCAGAGCTTACTTTACGCTCAAAGTGGTTTGACCCAGTGCAACCGTTGAAAATTGGAGACGTTGTTATCATCGTGGATAAAGACCTTCCTAGAAACAATTATCCGAAAGGAAGGGTGATTGCCGTGAAGACGTCAACTGATGGACAAGTTCGCAGCGCTACAGTTCAGACCAACATTGGAGTTTTGGAGCGGCCTGCAGTTAAATTGGCGAAGCTAGAAGTTTATAAAGAAGATGGTGGTACAAGAACAACCCTACCGGGAATTCTCGTACCGGGGGGAACTGTTGCGAAAAGTAGCAACGCCAAAACGGAAGCTGAAAAAAGTAGTAACTCCAATCTGAATTTACCATAGTCAACTACGCCAACACTGGCGAACTAGACTGGAAGTTGAAATCGAATTCCATAATATTCCAGAAGAAATATAAGTCCCGGTCTATATTGAACGATTTTTCCAGTGCCGATCTTTTGTTCGTTGGTGAAGGGAGTGAAAAGTGAGGGGTAGGGATCAAATCGTTTGTACCACAAAACTCAGACGATTTTTCCAGTCTGTTTATGTTCTCTTTCGCCCTCTTTCCAGTTTTTTGTGTGTGTTCGGTGTCAGTGTACCATTGGGTTGATGGTGTGAGTGAATATCAATGCAAAATGAAGAGCACAGAAATAAAAAATGAAGAAGACAAGGAAAAAATCTCATGGAAAAAATCGTTCTGTGTGTACATTTCACACGATTTCTGGAAAAATCTTCGTGGAAATATCGGGCAATGTAGATCGGGACTAACGGACCTCAGCGGAAGACAATTTCTGTTGAGAAGTAAAATTAAAGCGAAGAAGAATAGAACTAAAATTTTTTGAGTTTCTTTCAAAAACTAATTTCTTGTCTTTATTTGATAATTAATAAAGTATCTTTGTATTAGTCACTTCAAAAGTTTAGTGTTTTTTTACTTCTCTGAGATAAATTTTCAACAGTAGTAAAGAACCTTTCAAACAAATTCAAATATGAAAACATGTTGTACACTTTAGTTACTTAAGGCTCACCAAACCAAAGCGAAATCGGAGCCAAACAGTCGCAATGATAGAAAAAATCAAGGATGCACAAAGCTAAACAACAACAAGAAACTCGTCAGCGTATGATTCCCTTTGGTTTGGTTTCTAATTTAAAAATGTATACGATAAAACGTTATATATTTTTAAAAGTAAGAAAATTTCTCTGAGCTCTCAGCAGTAAAAGTTAGATTTTCAATTGATTTCGAAGACATACATATATGTAGATCATAGAAGGATTATTGGTATTAGAAGAGATTCAGAATAATTTTTGACTTAACATTAATATTTTTTTCACAAAATAAAAGAATCACTCACAAAAATCGAAGCCAGACAAATGACTATCCATGCGTATTTACTCCTTATCGCGGACATTTTAACAGGATCCAAATATAGGATGGTAGTTCGATGGGGGATATTTAAAAAAAAAAATAAAAACAAATCAAACAAGTTTGCAAAACAAATTTATAAACAAGAATAAACCGTCTAAAGCTACTTCCACCCGTGAAAATTCCGCGTTAACAACTGATCAATAATCTCGACCGGCTTTAACCATTGGCCCCAAATTGACTTGAGTACTTGATAATAGAGCTAGCTGCTACTTCCATTCGTTAATTTCACTTTTAATAATTTTACCATTGAAATGCGTAACAGCACTCGTATCTCTGTATAGAGTTTAGTCGCAGTATAGATGATATAGAGTCGTCGAAGCCCCTGGCTTAATGGCTTTGAATTTTGTTTCGGTATGTTTAGGTGTTTAAAACGCATCTGCTCAGAATTTTGATGACAAAGGCGATGATGAACTTCTACGTACCTGCACACACAATAATGGTCAATTTGAATTTGAATCTTGACGAACGGACGTATTTTGTTAGTTCCATTCATGGTCAGTTGTTGAGGCTTATATGCATGGTAGAGCTTCTAATAGCCTATAGAGCTTGTTAGCTATATTTTGTTCTAAGTTATCCATGAATGGTGTCGTCGAACAAAATGTTTGCCAGAGATTGCTAGTTGTTGGTGTTTGCATAACATATGACCTAAAGTCCATCAATGTTATTATGTTCCATCGATTTGATTTTAGGGAGCGGTGTGCTGTTCAAGGTACGGGCTTTGAATTCTAAATGAGAAATACTATTTTGTTTGGATGATGAACTTTGCAGACGAATGGCACTTGCAATTTAGTTCAATATTTTTTGAGTTTAAGTACACTGGGTTAACTTGTCTCTAAATAAAAAAAATATGATGGATTATGATAATGATATTTGGCTACCATTGAATGCAGGAAGAGGGACATACAAATTGCGTATTGCTTTTGAAAAATGAGCCCTAGCTAATAATGAAAATTTTCGACAAATAGAGTAAGTTTTTAGTGGCTTTATCAAGACTTTTCTATCCATATTTTTTCGATAAAAAATCAACAATCTTAAATTGTATTTTGTGTTCTTGATAAAATCTCCACGTTTATCAACTTTGCATATTATTTTTTTTTTTTTTATTGAGGAACTCTGGATTTGCGTCATACTCATTAGAACAACAATAAATTCAAAGAAAATAATCATTAAAAAAATATTGCATATCCAAATTAAAATAATAATAGTTACCTATAGAAAAAAGAATGAATTAAATATGAATGTACATTCAAATAAAATAATTGAATTTCATGACCGTTGGGAATACAAATTGCAAATTATTTTACTTACATTATGTATGAATGTACTTTGAACATCATTATTTTATCTATAAATGCGACTTCGAAGGATAAAAGTTTGAATTTATTCATAATCAATAAATTGTTAATTTTCCAAAATAACGTGTGCGTGGTCTTTCACATGTTTCTGTTTTTTTTTTTTCTTGTTTTTTTTTTTTAATTTAATAAATGTTAAAATCTATTTGGTATAAGATACATTTTATTTATTCCTTTGAACTCAAATTTTGTGTTGGTACACAACAACACACGATCTAGCTTTCTAGTCGGATAGAGTCGAATTCGGAAAACAACTTTCTGTACATCCCTTCCAGGCAGTGAATATGTAGCTATTTTTGAATTGGAAAATTTACGAGTAGACCGCACGAACATACTCTTGAAGTTCAAGGTTATAACGTGGCTTACCATTCAAGGTAGAAAGCAAAGGTTTATTAAATAAATGAAATGTTTTTTTTTAATTGGTAAAACGGGCCACTTATTTAGGCGTTAGCTTGACTTTTCGTGGATGTAAAGGCCGATTTTTAAATTAATTTTAATAGAAACCTCAAATTTCGAATCCAACTGTTCAACTGTTTGACAAAAAGGACCTTCAATGAAAATACTTCCATTGTGTCGATTTGGTTTCATTTCGGAACCTTTTGATTGAGGTAAAACAGTCTTATCACAGGCCCCGTCGTAATATATTCGCAATACGAATCCCGAAAAAAATATCATAGGTCCCGTCGTACTAAAAATACTTCGAGTTCGGTAAAAGTAGCAATAGGAAGTTTGACTGTTTTTTCTACGAACAGTTATTCTCATAGTAGTCTTTGGAAACACAAAGAAAAAAAAAATAGCTTGCAGACAAATACGTTCGCCTTCTTGGGACGCAACTAGCTGCAGGAAAGTAAATTTAAATAGTTTTGTTTTAAAATATGTTACACTGACTTTAAATAAATTCTTAGGTGTTGTTGAATTATAAGGCGTTTATCAAGATGAAATTGACCGACAAAAAAAGAATGCAAAGCTACAGGTGGTGGTGCAGATAAAATGCATTTTTTTACCAACCAAAGAAGATGTAATGAGATTGACAGAACTGGAAACGTGGACCGGGAGATAAAAAGCACACACATGTTCAAATTTGTCTGAGCCATCAGATTCAAATGCGAATTCACGAGGGCTTTAGGTGTTCCACGGCGACGCCCAACCACTTCAAGTCAATTAAACGATTCCGCCAGCCTTTTAAAAGAGCAAATAAAGCTACAGCAAGAATTTTTTGTTTGCAATGACTATTGACTCCATTTTTGATTAACAAAACAATTAAACTATAAAAATATTAACAACACAAATTGAAATCGATGTTTCTTTTCACATTTTAACGAAAAGCTCACTTTGAAACTCCAAAAATGGGATTTCTGTGAGGCAATGCTGTTTTTATTTCGTCCGGGCTTATAATTTGAATTTATTCGTATTCGTAGCGAAACAAAACATTCGGAAGTTTGCTACCAGGGACTCTGTGAAAGGGGAGAATGTTAAATTTATATAAACCCTGGACCCGTAATGACCATTTTTTTATAACTTAGTACCTATGTATGCAAGTACTTGGTATTTTCGAATTTCAAATATGCTGTGGCAAAAGAACCCAAGTTGGAATAAAATCAATTTAGCCGTTTAGCTGATGCTTGATATAAATGGAGTTGTGAGACTCACTTTTTTCGTCTTCCCTTTCTTCTTATAATGTCATTCAATAATTATTGATTCTGCGAATTTAAGTGCAAACATTTTACAATGCTCCTTGCAACTCAAAATGTTGCCTATTGAAATTTATTCGCGGGAACAATAAAATAAAGTTTCGAATGAGAGAATTTTTATTCGCGAAAGCTTTCTCACCTGGTCCCTTCCAATATAGTTTTGGAATCTGAAAAATAATCTTCACTCGCACAAAATGCAAACTTTGATTTTTTCAAAAATTAATACGACTTTAATATTTTCTTCAAATAAACTTACAAAACAACAAAATGAAAAAAAATGTCTCTTAAAAATCCCATCCCGCATACTCTTTGACAACGTCCTTGTTCTCTTTTCGACCTCTTTGTGTTGCATTTGATTCTCCCTTAGCAACACACTTCTTTCGCATTTCTCGTTTCTCCTTAACATCCATGGTCTTTTTGATGCGATCGGTTACGACACTTGGAGCAATTGTACTCGCTGTCGTCGAGTAAGAACGTTGACTTCTCGCATCTGAAAGAAGTTTCTCCACCATTTTCAAACGATACATTCTCGAATTTGGATCAATGTCTGTTAATTCGGGAACATTATCAGTTTCTAGGTCATTTGAGCTCATTGTTCCAGCATCTGAAGCTGCATCATTATCAAGATTGGGCTTTGAAACAGGTGATTTGGGAATTGTTTGTAAGGGTTTGGTTGTTGGAGTTTGAATGGGAACAAGTTGTGGTTCTCCTTCGGCGTCAACGAAATCATCTTCTCCTGCTGGCAGAGGTGGTGTTACCTCATCCAAAGTCGTATTGCCAAGGTACTGAGTACAGGATTCGATATAACGTCGAATACTATCATCGGCTTTTTTAGCCTTGTTCTCTGAAAAACTGACTTCTTGCTCCAATTGCTGGCGATATTCATTCAATTCACGTTCAGTGGTTTTTGTTTTGTTTTCTTCTTCTTCTACTCCTTCGTTGACATCTTCGTCATCTGATTCATCGTCCTTTTCAATCATTCCATACTCTTGCAGGAGGTCCTTTTCCATTTCCTTGGTGAAGCCATATCCAGTGCATCGGACATCGGCATCCAAGTCATCTTCTCGGACAATATCTGAAAATTTGGGATAATCTTCGCTTTCATAGTCGAATTTACGACGGAACATCTCACGTACTCCAAGGACATCACGATCGAAATAGCTGCAAGGCAGAAATCTCAAAAAAAGTTCGAACATTTTTAACCTTTTCTACTTACAACTCAGCATTTGGATGAGAAGTTGACATCATTTGGGGGAAATCAATGAGAATGGGTTTGCCATCGTCGGAAATCAACAAATTGAACTCATTGAAATCTCCATGAATAACTCCGGAATTCCCCAGCCGCACAATAAGGTTCATCAGCTCGTCATAGACACTCTCCGGATCGACGAGCTCATGAACTTGTGTCCTAAAATCAAAAGAATCATCAATGAGTCAGTCTGTGGCTTTTGTTAACTTACATTGGCCAGCCATTTACAAGCTCCATAAGGACGCAATGTCTGTTGAAATCAATTGGCTTCGGCACTGGGAATCCTCGTTCATACAAAGCACTCATGTAGGCGAATTCCCTTGTGGCTGAGATTCTGGACAGATATAACCATGAAGCCTTGTGCCTGCGACCATGGTAATCTCTCTTTTCTTTGATGTTGCGGAAGCAAGTTCTTCCCAGGCGATGGAGTTTCAAGCAAATTGGTTTTCCCTCTTCGTCAGCCACAACATAGATGTTAGATTCTTTGCCGATGCCGATTTGATTGCCAAACGAAGCCAATGATCCACGAAGGGTAAGGGATTTTAGAGCCAAGTAATCATAGCCAGTGTTGGTTAGACGGAAACCATCATCTGAAAAGATGTTATCCATAAAAACAACGGCCACCCACTTTAAAGAGTTTATTTAAGCTTACATTTCTTCCCGCGTTCATACGAAACCAGCTTGTGTTTGGCCAATTCCCTGAGCAACTTATGAACTCCACCAGATTTCAGATTCGCAATTGAAGCCGCCAATGACCCAGGAACTAGTTCATGGTTTTTCATTCCCATTTCAATCTACAGAACGAGAGAACGTAAAATGAAAACAAAAACAATAATAGAATTATTTCAACGACTTACAGCTGTTAATACACGAAAATCTTCTCTCGTTAGATAGCGAAGGATTGCAACATTTAATTTTCCCATTTTAATTTAGTTTATTTTATAAAGTTTTGTGGAAAATATTTGGATTTTTAATATTTTAAAACATGTGGATATTGGAAAAGTCGTAGTCGTAGTAAATGGGAGAAATGTCATGTTTTGTTTTGACAGATGAAACAAAAAGCGATGAAAGTTCTCTTAGCTGTCCGTAGCGCACCTATGTTTGAAATTAATAGGGATAGCGAACAATTGTTTGTGGCAGAATTCAGTGCATTTTATGTCGTTTTCGGTTGGTGGTTCGGAGTTGCTCCTTTTCGACTCCAACTCCAAAATAATTCGATTGGTTTTTCCAAGTTTTTTAAAGGACATATTAGGATTTTATAAAGGACATATATACATATAAAACTTTTTATCGGCTTATTTGTCAAATTAATTTTATTCGACAAACCGTGCAAATTATACATTAATATCAGACAGTACTCACACACACATAAATATTTCACAAATTTTATTCGACAGAACGTGCAAAATATACATTAATATCAGACAGTACTCACACACATAAATATTTCACAAATTAGCTTCGGAACGACAGAAAATAATTCGATTGGGATCAAAAAGGAGTAGTACTGTTCCGAAATCCAATAAATAGTTTTCCATGGAAAGTCTTATTGATAAAATAAACAAAGCAAAACAGTGATATTGCCCCACTAAACAAGTCATCTGACTTTTATAAGAAATTCACTTGCAGGACGTATAAATCAAATGACTCACATTGTAAGGCCTTACAAAGGCCTAGTAAAGCAGTGTATTATTTAAAAAAAAAAATCGTTGCTTTAAATTTTATTATTATTATCCATTACGTTAGGGAGTTAGAAATTTATTAAATTTCAGAATCCAGGGATCGAACTCAGCTCCTCTCGATAAGAAAGGCCACCACGCAACACACCAGGCCAAAGTAAGTAAGTAATACGCGTGTAAAAATTTTAATGAGTTGATACTTCAAGCCCAAAGAAATCAAACTAAATTTTCATTAAACATTGGTACCCCATAACAGGGTTTTATAAGATTGAATTTGAAGTACCAATCATTAAATTCTTTAAGTATTTGAAAAATATATACTATAAGTTAAGTATGCATTTTAAACTTAAGGTAAGACCGCACTAGGCGGAACTGCACTGCAGTGGAACTGCGATTCAAAATAATTTGTATGAAATTTAATGAAGTTCAGTTGCCGTTTAGTGCGATATAGCTCATACAATTTCATACAAATAATATTTTGCCGCGTCGTGAAGTGTAGTTCCGCTGCAGTTGTGTGCGGTCTAACCTTTACATTAACATAAGGTATGCATGACCTTTTTTATCGTACCATATGTTTGAAAAAAGTTCTTAGTTTTTTTTTCAAGCAAATAGATATGTATGTGCGATGCAGTATTGTAATTAAGTTGCTTAATTCTACCAATTTCTCACCTAAGGGGACAATAAGGTATGCAAAATATTTTATTTTCCGATATACCTAAGTTTGTTTTATTAAAATACAAAAGATATAATTAAGGAAGGCAATAAATATAAACAAAAAAAAACAAAATTCTTCTTTTTTCTTAGCTTTCATTTTTGATTTCTGTAGGCAAGCTATTAACAAAATGCAAAAGCTATACATTTCAAATGGATGGCAATATCTGTCACAAATATAAATTCTTGATTTGTTTAAGTTTGCTATTAACAAAATGCAAAAGCTTTAATTTCATTACGGAAGCCAATATAGATGTCACAACCAAAGCCAAATTTTTGGGATAATCAGCTGGTCCAAATAAGGAGAATTCCAAATAAGGAGAATTCCAAATAAGGAGAATTTCAAGTAAGGAGAATTTTGCTCCAAGTAAGGAGAATTTGCTCCAAGTAAGAAGAATTTAGTTCCTGACTGAAATGTCGAGCGCTCACGGCGAACGAAAGAATTTTTCATATTCTAACGAACAAAAAAGACGACAACACACTCTCTCGATTTAGCAGCTGCCGTCTAGACGTGTTCTGACTCGCCTTTTTTTTATATTAATTGAATTGTTAAAAGTAAAGTAAAATCTTTATCTGTTTGGATTGTTTATAAAAATAAAGAGTATTCAACTAAAGTTGCGTATGATCTTTTGTATTTATGAGTAGTACTTAGTAATTAAGTCCGCTACAACTGGTGACCCCGACGTGATTCAGACGGAATTTTTCAATTTAAGGCACGTACAAATATTTTTGCGATTTCAGTTTTTATGCGATACAATCTTCGCAGATTAAAAGGTCACCAGCTCAAATTCTCGAGCGCAGGGTCGTCGTCTGGCGAAGATAAAGGTTTGCCCTTACATCAACATAACAGACGCCCAAGTATGTCGGACTCCGAGGACACAACTAATTTGGAGCTCATACACAAGCTGCGCAACGAACTCCGAGAAGCGAACGACGCCATCGAGCAACTAAAAAAAATACACCTCGACAAAACTATCGCTGCTACTCCACAAGTAACGACACCTCCAGAAGTTCCGGCCGGCCTGAATCACACAAACCATGCACCACCAATCTTGCAAAATCGTTCAGGCCCACTCCAACATCTGGTACAACGCGTTCCATTGCCAAAATTCAATCCACAGTACCCACAACTCTGGCTTACTCAAGTGGAAATGGCATTTCAACTCGCTGCTGTCAACAACGACGACGATCGCTACGCCAATTTACTGGTCAGTCTCGAGGGCGACGCTTTAAAAGCCGTCGGCGATTTGGCCAATAATCCACCGGGGATTAACAAATTCGTAGCTCTCAAAGAACGGTTACTGAACCATTTTGCTCCCACACCAGAGTCACAACTGCGTAGGATGCTAAGAGGAGAAGAAATGACCGGCAAAAAGCCATCAGCCATAATTGCGCACATGAGACATCTCTCCGACGGTCGCTGTGACCCTTCAATCATGCGCACACTCTTCTTTGACCGACTTCCCGAAAACATCTGCACGGTACTGCTAGCAACGGGACAGGAAGACCTGGACAAGTTGGCAGAAGTTGGAGACAAAATATACGACATGACTACCATACAACACTTATGCCCTGTTTCTACGTCATCCACTGCTGCACCTGCGACAATCCAGGCCTTCACAAGGGACGACACGTCAACCCTGGACGATCTCAAAAAGTCAATCGAGCAGCTACGTAAGGATATTCAGATCCTAAAATCCGACAGACAGTCAACCAGCAGATCTACGTCACGAAACAGCCGGCAACGAGCCAGGAAGAGTGAAGAAACCGACCTATGCTACTTTCACCAAAGGTTTGGCAGCCAAGCACGAAAGTGTAAAGCTGGCTGTCGTAACTGGACGGAAAACTAAAGTCGCCGTCGAGTGTTCAGACGGTCACTCACGGCAACAGCGACTATCACCGTCTACAAATCACTGACAAAACCAACGGAGTGTCTTTCTTAATCGACACTGGAGCAGACATTTCCGTTTTGCCCAAGAAGTTTGCAAATGACAACTCACCAGCCTTATCCCAACTTTACGGTGCCAACGGTACTACGATTTCGACCTACGGTACTAAAACCTTAGTACTCGACTTAGGGCTCCGGCGAGAATTTCGTTGGCTCTTCACAATTGCCGATGTTAAACAACCTATCATAGGAGCAGACTTCATCCATCACTTTGATCTAACCATCCGGTTAAGTCAAAAGTTGATCAGTGACAACAAAGTAGATTTGAGTGTAAAAGGCCGTCTCATCAGTAGTTCACAGCCAACTCTAAGAACTATAGACGAAAACAACCCTTTTGCTGACATACTCAAAGACTTCATCGACATCACACACGACAAACAGATGTGCGTTCAAGAACACCATGTTCAGCATCACATCATCACAAAAGGACATCCAGTTGCGGAAAGAGTGCGCCGACTTGCCGGCGAGAAGCTCAAAGCAGCCAAAGAGGAGTTCCAGAACATGATGCTACAAGGAATCTGCCAACCATCCAAGAGCGAGTGGGCATCTCCACTGCAAATGGTGCAAAAGAAATCTGGAAGCTGGAGGCCATGTGGTGACTACCGCCGCCTCAATCGCATACCTGTACCAGACCGGTATCCAATTCCGCACCTACGAGATTTCAGCCATCAACTCAATGGTTGCGCCATTTTTTCAACCCTCGACCTCAAAAGGGCATACCATCAGATACCACTTGCTCCAGAAGATCGACCAAAGACCGCCGTCATTACACCTTTCGGCCTCTTTGAATTCAACGCGATGACTTTCGGCTTATGTAATGCCACTCAAACGATGCAACGATTCATGGACTCAACACTAAGAGGACTCGATTTTTGCTTCTGCTACATCGACGACATCCTGATAGCATCACCGGACGCAGAAAGTCATCGACAACACCTACGTATCGTCTACGAAAAGCTTCAACAGTTTGGCCTAATCATCAATGTATCCAAGTGCTTCTTTGGACAATCAGAGGTAAGGTACTTAGGATACACAGTAGACAAATCAGGTATAAAACCTCCAACCGACCGTGTTGAAGCACTTACAAGTTATCCAAAACCAACGACAATGGATCAACTACGAAAATTCCTAGGTTCCTGGAATTTTTATCGAAACTGCATGCCAGGTGCTTCAAAAACCCAAGCACCTCTTATAAACCTAACAATCGGCGCTAAGAAAAACGACAAGAAACCTGTTCAGTGGACTCCCGAGGCTGAAAGAGCATTCGAAGAATGCAAAAGCAAGTTAAGGGACGCAGTACAACTGGCTCATCCTCGTTCGGATGTGCCTTTGATTCTACGATGCGACGCCTCAGATACTGCAACCGGAGCGGCACTTGACCAACGTGTCGATGGCCAACTACAACCACTCGGTTTTTTCTCAAAAAAACTCAATCTGAGAGAATCTAAGTACAAAATCTACGACCGAGAGCTCCTTGCCATTTACCAAGCAATTAAACACTTTCACCATCTCGTTGAAGGCCGAGAACTCATCATCCTCACCGACCACAAGCCGCTGATATATGCTTTCGACCAGAAGTCCGACCACGCATGCGACCGCATCGCACGACAACTTGAGGAAATTGGCCGCTTCTCAACGAGGATTGAGTACGTTGCTGGTAAAGAGAATATCGTAGCCGATGCATATTCTCGCATAGATACCATAAACATGCCCGTCACAATTAGCATAACAGACTTAGTCGAGATGCAGAGAGACGACGACGAACTTAAAGTTTTACTTGAAACTCCAAGTAAGAACTCACTACAACTGCGACGACTACGAATGGATGACACTGACACCACTGTGTACTGCGATGTTGGAGGCACCGACATTCGTCCGTATGTGCCAATAAACCTTCGCAGAAGAGTCTTCGATAGCGTACATAAACTATCACACCCCAGTGGAAGAGCCACCAAACAACAAATCATCACCAAGTTCGTATGGCCAAGTATGTCTAAAGATATACTTACGTGGGCCAGATCCTGCATACAGTGCCAACGCAGCAAAATAAGTCGTCACGTTAAGAACACCCCGCTACATATAGACATGCCAAGCAACCGATTCGAACATGTCCATATCGATATCGTCATCATGCCACTTGTAAACGAGTACCGATACCTTCTAACGATGATAGATCGTTTTACAAGGTGGCCTGAAGCAGTGCCACTGAAAGACATAACGGCAGAGACCATCGTCACAGCCTTCTACCATAATTGGGTATGCAGATTTGGTGCTCCCAAAACAATAACTAGCGACAGAGGGACACAATTCGAATCTGCATTATTCGAAGCACTCACGAAACTTATCGGAAGCACACGCATCAGGACAACTGCCTATCATCCAGCGTCCAATGGAATGATCGAGCGATGGCACAGATCATTAAAGTCATCCATTAAGTGTCAAGAAACAACAGATTGGGTGAGCGTACTTCCAACAGTTTTATTAGGTCTACGCACAAGCTACAAAGAAGATATAAGATCATCTGCCGCAGAACTCGTATTCGGAACAACGCTGAGATTGCCAGGCGAATTCTTCATACACGAGGAAGTTTCTCTGGATCCAGAAATCTTTGTGGAAAAATTCCGAGAACACATGCGACAAGTAAAATCGACTCCATCAGCTCATCATTGTCACACAAAACCATTCGCACATAAAACACTTTACAGCGCATCTCATGTTTTTGTAAGAGTCGATGCAGTTCAGAAGCCTTGTGAGCAGCCATACAAAGGACCATACATAGTCCTTGAACGTATTTCGGACTACATGTTTAAAGTCGATATCGATGGAACACCGACAACAATATCCACAGAACGACTGAAGCCAGCGTTTTATGAAAACTTCGCACAAGTTAACAACACAGACACTCCATCAGCATCAAATACAGCTTCATCGAATATTCCACCACGGCGAGAATATAAAACACCGGCACATCCATTTCCATCAGCCCCAGGTACAACAACAGCCACCAGTTCAACACGACCATCACCCTCGTCATCAAATCTTATGGGTGAGTTGAAAACATATCCTGCAAATATAAAAATTAAAAAAATAAGATTTGCAATTGAAAAAACTAAAAACAAATAAATACAACCACACAACATATCGCTGTCACTTGGGAAGGAGTACTTTGGGATAATCAGCTGGTCCAAATAAGGAGAATTCCAAATAAGGAGAATTCCAAATAAGGAGAATTTCAAGTAAGGAGAATTTTGCTCCAAGTAAGGAGAATTTGCTCCAAGTAAGAAGAATTTAGTTCCTGACTGAAATGTCGAGCGCTCACGGCGAACGAAAGAATTTTTCATATTCTAACGAACAAAAAAGACGACAACACACTCTCTCGATTTAGCAGCTGCCGTCTAGACGTGTTCTGACTCGCCTTTTTTTGATATTAATTGAATTGTTAAAAGTAAAGTAAAATCTTTATCTGTTTGGATTGTTTATAAAAATAAAGAGTATTCAACTAAAGTTGCGTATGATCTTTTGTATTTATGAGTAGTACTTAGTAATTAAGTCCGCTACAAATTCCTTCTCTATATTTAACTAATTTTTGATTTCCTTAAGTTTGCTATTAACAAAATGCAAAAGCACTAATGTTCCCTTACGTTAGTCAATATCTATTACAAGAAAAGTGCAAGTCCCACTCGTGCAAAATATTTGATTACCGTCATCAGTCTTGTTATACACCGATTTCAAAAATGAATCTCGTTTTTTTTTTGGTTTAATTTTGGTGAAGTGGTCAATGAAAACGAAGGATAATAGTTTACTCTTAAGGTTAGACCGCACACAACTGCAGCGGAACTACACTTGACGACGCGTCAAAACATTTTTTGTATGAAATTGTATGAGCTATATCGCACTAAGCGGCAACTGAACTTCATACAATTTCATGCAAATTATTTTGAATCGCAGTTCCGCTGCAGTGCAGTTCCGCCTAGTGCGGTCTAACCTTTAAAACGAATTGAGGCTATTAAGTAAAATATGAGAACAACTTTTTTTAAACTTGTTGGAATTTTAAATACTTTAAACAAATTTCTTGCAAGACTTCACTTTTGAGAAACTCAAACGAAGATATTTTCATGCACAAAATTGCAGAAGCAGATTAAAGTTTTTATTTGTTTCATGTTTAAAAATTTAGGTAAACGTATGTTCAAGCATTTATAATATGCTTTATAAATTTATAAAAAATCCGTTCTTCAAAACAATATAACAACACTGATTAAAATCAAACAATTTAAACATCTATCTGTCATTTTGATGATGCGCGATTACTTTCTTAAACAAGCCGTAAAGGAGTTTTCTGTAATGACTTTCAGCTGAATGTTCTATAAAAGCTATTATTTTTCTAGCTTATGTAACCAATTTCGGCAGATCTGAAGAAGTCTCCGTAGAACTCTTTACATGAAATCTCATATCGGAACAAATTTAAAGGCACTAAACAAGCTATTTTGAAATAAGTAAATCGTTAAATGTTTGACTTGCATTATTTAGCTTTAAAAGTATTCTATGTCAGCAATAGCTTATCCAATTTTTAAAATTGGACCTTATACAAGTTAAATTGTTAGTGGGGCACTCTTTGGATTCTCCCGAATTTTAGGTCGAACGAAGCTGCTTTTATTGCCAAGGGTGGAAGAGAAACGATGATTCTGATGGACGCTGACTCAACCCTAGCTCTGTGCGCCTTCGGTTGGGGCTCTTTTTACGCGTTTCTAGGAACATGAGCATTCTGTTATGACATTTGGAAGCTCTGGACTGCCGATAGGCTGGGAGTCGAACCGAATTCGATGGATTAACCGATCTAATGAAATACCTAGCTGCCTGGGGCAACGAATAAAACACTTTCTTAACTTTAACTTATCAAAAAATAACTTTTTAAATTGGATACATTAAATTCACGAACTGTTATAGACAAATAAAATATAAAAATAATTTATCTACGCGAAACAAAACACGAGCATTCCACGGGTTTATTTTATTTTGGTCACTCGTTCGTCGATTTTTGTTTTGTTTACTACAGCTGACAGCAGATTTTAGGTCTGTTCATATAAATGTTTCTTTTTCGAAGTTCCATAACAGTCTTTTATAAAAGATCGAACTCTTGAATACCAATTATAAGAATCTTTTATGGTGGAGATCTGTTATGCATCATAACAGAAAATTCATAGCAGAATAACAGATATGGCAGAATAGGCCTAATTGCCTTTCATCTACAGGTCGGGATTGACATTGCCAATGCTTCTCGATTGTAGGAATTTCAAATGATTGCCTGAAATATTGGCTCAAATATTGCTATTGCCGTTTTCGATTGGATTTCGGAACTACTCTACTCCCTTTTTGATTCCAATTGAATTATTTTCTGTTGTTATGTGTGTGTGAGTAAAGCCTCAACTACATAGACCTACTTTTGTACAAAAGGACAAAAGTGAGAAATTAAAATGCTCGCTAACATGCCGCCTACACAGGCCATGAATGATGGCCGGACTATGGAACATGTCTAAAAAAAATACAATGGAGTCGCAAAAATCCATGTCCACACAAATAAGATTGTGGATTGGATTGTAGAATGGATTATGGGCATCGTTCATGGCGTGTGGAGTCCGGGTGTAAAGAAAAATGCTTACAAAACACATTGTAGATCGGGACAAAACTGCAACATGCATGGAACATGAAAACCTGATGACCTTACCCAGCGACTCACTTATGTCGTTTTCGGTTGGATGTTCGGAGTTGAGGCTCTCCTAAACCAAGCGAAACATTCGTTGCGGTGAAGAAATATTCGTCAGTCAAAATTAATTCATATGATTCTCCGCCGCGTTGGTGTGGGCACTCTCATATATCGCCATGTAAATAAATTTTGACATGCGAATGTTTCTTCGCCGCAACGAATGTTTCGCATTCCTTTTTGACTCCACTTACTCCAAAATAATTCGATGGGCTGTTCCAAACATATGTGTTGTGTGTTTGTTTTGTGGAGTCGTGTGTCGCTACAATGTATTTCATAATATGCGTAAGACCATATTTGTCTCGTGTGTTCTGTTTGAGTGTGGCGCATAAAATATATGGCATGAGAACGACACACGACTCCACAACACAACACACGACACAGATGTGGATGAGGCTTATGCTGGACTTACATGTATTTTCGTCTGCAAAATTCAGAAAAGTAGAGCAGGATAGATGTATACAAAAAATCCGTGCGAGTAGAAGAGAACCATCAAGAAGATGAACATTCTCGTCTTCAATTCTGCATTAAAGGCCTTCCACACTAGCCCACTGTGTATTAATACATGTCAAAAAAGTGGGAAACAAATCATGTCATGTGTGGAAACAAAATATGAAAGCCCAGCCTACACAACCCGACATTCTATCCCACACGATTTGACATGTGTTAATACATGAATAATTTTAGGAAAGGTTCTAATTATGTCCCACATTCTATCACACCTTTTTTAAGGTTAAGGTAATGTATTAATACAAGCAAGTGTGGAAGCAAAATATGAAGTTATTTCTTTACCACAAATTTGGCAGTCGCGTGGAATTCTTTCCCACTTTCAATTTGACATGTATTAATACACAGTGGACTAGTGTGGAAGCGCTATTATGGCACTTTCCTATAATGCAGAAACGAAGTTCTTCTGCATTTTGACCTTTTCTCTCTATCTAACAAATACACATTTTGTATTTGGCATCCCCTTTTTTGTGCAGAAACCAAATACAGATACAAGTAAATCCACCATTAAGTTCGGATGTCGTTTTTTTTCGACAATTTTATCTGAACATGCGATAAAACACTGCTAATTTTTAAGTTTATATGAGGTGAGTTCACCACGAGTTATGAGGCTATTGTAACTTGTGAGGCATTAGTCAACAAAATTGGTACTACATTTTGCTTAAGTTAATGTCAAATTCGTGCGAATTCACAAATAATCATATTCTACATCAAATGTGTTTGCGAGAATGTCATTTGAAGAAGTTTTTTTTTGTCAAAATGTAAGTTTAAAAAAGTTATAATACTATAATAATGCTATTATAATGTTATAATAGGCGTGTTTTTTAGTGCACTCTATGTTAGCTTTAAAAAAATTTCCATGTTACATACAACAATAAATATGCTTAGTTCGCGGCCATAAACATCCCTGCTTAAGACTTAAAGCTTAAATAAAAACAGTGCTTCCATACACTATTTTCTACGTTTATCCGATGAATTTTCAACAAATGTCACAAATTCATCCAAAAATTCATTAATTTGGCAGATGGATCTTGCAGCACGGGTTTGACTGGTCGTAAAAAAGATGACAGAAAAAATGGCAAAAGCCAAACATTTTTTTATTTGTTAAAATATAAATTTATTAATTTGAAATAAATGTTACTTTCCATTCCAATAAATAAAAGGAAGACCTGATCCAGGGATGAGACGTTTCTTTTAATTTATCAAAATTTCAACGATATTTTGTTCAAATTTTTTATGTTGACAAACAGTTGACAGCCAAAATGTCAGAAAATGGCCGTGATCAAGAATCGATGCGAAAAGATAGTTTCGTATACATATTTTATTATTATATTATTTTAATTATTTTTCTGACAAAATCAAAAATACAATTCGACGACGGAAAACAAATCTCAATTTTGCAGTCAGTGGTATTTGACATTTTCGGATAGCATGGATAGCTAACACACGGGATTGCAACAACACGTACCTATCCGGATAGCTCATGCGTAGGTTTTTGATCGCTGACAATAGGCGTGTTTTTAAGTGCTTTTAAGTTTTTATGAGGTGCGAGTTCACCACGAGTTATGAGGTTATTGTAAAGCCTGATCGACATCTGTTTCGTGTGTTGTGTTGTGGAGTCGTGTGTCGCTATCGCTACAATGTATTTCATATGCGTAAACCCATATTTCTCTCGTGTTTTGTGTTGCAGTGTGGCGCATAAAATATATGGAATGACAGCGACACACGACACAGATGTGGATCAGGCTTAACTTGTGAGGCATCAAACCTCAACTACATAAACCTACATCGCTAGTAGCTCTACAGCCCATAAGAAGCTAAAGTAGAATCCTACTGTGGATAGATTTTTGGCGTTTATTCGGGCTTCTAATCTGCTTTAGGGTCTTATCGGCAGTAGAGCTACTAGCGATGTTGTATTTGTAATGCATGTAAAATCGTTCTGTACTATGGATGGCTTTTGCAATAAAACACGCCTAATGTTATAACAACATAAAACGATTTTGTATGAGATTTTTTCCTTGTCTTCTTCATTATTTCATTGCATACAAAATTTACATAAACAGACTGAAAAAATCGTTCGAGTTTTGTGGTACACACGATTTGGTCCCTATCCCTAAATTTTCACTCCCTTCACAAACGAACAAAAGATCACCATTTGAAAAATCGTTCAATGTAGATTAGGACATTGGTACATTTTTTTATTTTCTTTACACCGCTTTCACACAAGGAAACTGACCTGCCTGAAAGTAGCTAGTGAAGGGTGTGAGGGGTGATTTTTGTCTTCCTTTTACGCCCTTCTCGTCAACAAACTCCCAGTTGCGGGCAACTCAGTTTCCTTGTGTCAAAGGGGTGATAGTTCTTCCATTCACTTCATGTGGAAATAGGAGCTCAGTATGTGCCGATCTACATTGCCCGATGTTTCCACGAAGATTTTTCCAGAAATCGTGTGAAATGTACACACAGAACGACTTGTCTTCTTCATAATTTTATTGCTATGCTCTTCATTTTTCATTGATATTCACTCACACCATCAAACGAACGACACACTGACACCGAACACACACAAAAAACTGGAAAGAAGGTGAAAGAGAATATAAACAGACTGGAAAAATCGTTCGAGTTTTGTGGTACAAACGATTTGATCCCTATCCCTCACTCTTCACTCCCTTCACCAACGAACAAAAGATCGGCACTGGAAAAATCGTTCAATGTAGACCGGGACTATGCATTTTTAGCATTGAACGTGTTCAACTTCAGTAGTTGCTCTTGTTGCGTCGTTTATTGGTCAGAAATAATAAAATTTTAGTTTTTTTTTCATGGTGTAATATTAGTAAGTGTAATATTAGTGTTAATGAATAGTAAAAGAAACTTTTTTGATGTGTTTTTGTAAAATTGCATTTGTTTTGTGTTCTCTTTGCCTGAGAAATGTTAATGAAAATGAAACTGTTGCGTTCAAGAGTTTTTTTTATTCATATATGTATAACGGATTTACTGTCGGCTCGGTGGTTTTGTCGGTAGGGTATATACTTCGTATCCGGTTTCCGGGACCGGTCTGCGTTAAACCACTGGTTTAAATTTTCTTTCCATACAAAATGAATGCAAAATAACGGTAAGATGTAGTTTTCTTTATTTTAATAAAATTAGTTTCTAATTATGCTTTAGATGAATTGTAAATTGTCTGTTCAATAATGTTCTTGTAAAGAGTGTTTTCAACCCTAAATGTGTTTATTTTTATTTTTTAGTGTGAAAGATTGAAATTGAGCATAGATCCAGATTATCTTATTGGAATTATGGTAACCAGCTCCGTATATAAAATGAAAACAAACTGCATTTAATGTCGTGAGTTATTAATAATTTAAATTATTTAAAATCTATTTTATTTTATGTTGCATTGCTGTCTGTAATTTCGGCTCTGTCCATACCTAGCCGCTTCCAGTTGCGCACACCGAGTTCGTTGAGGTCGTCCTCCACTTCTGCGCGCCACCTGTTGTGGGTTCTAAATCTGCTGCGTACACCATCGGGTCTGGATTCGAAGACTCGTCGGGCAGGTGCGTTGCTGTCCATACGCTCCACGTGCCCAAGGAATCTCAGCCGCTTTATTTTTCACCAGGCCAACGTCGCTGTATAACCCGTATAGATCGTCGTTGAATCTTCTCCTCCACACTCCTTCGATACACACCTGACCGAAAATCACACGACGAATCTTCGTACCCTAGCAGATTTTCATCCGATTTTTTCAGTGTCCATGCTTCTGCCCCATAGAGCAGGACCGGGATGATTAGGGTCTTGTATAAAGTCTCCTTGGTTCTCTGAGAGAGGGCCTTACTACTAAAATGCCTTCTTAGACCGAAGAAACATCCAGTTTGCAAGAATAATTCTTCGTTTGATCTCTGCACTGATGTCATTTTGCGAGGTAATAGTGGAGCCCAGGTAGAAAAAGTCCTTGACTATTTCGAAGTGTATATCTGTCCATCGTGATATTTTGCCCGAGTCAACGATGTTGAGATTCCTCTCTCGATGACAGCATATACTTTGTCTTGTCCTCATTAACGCGCAATCCCATTTTAGCCGCCTCCGATTCAATGCTCGCAAATGCACCACCACAGCTCGCTTCGTTCTGCCGACAATATCTATGTCATCTGCATACTCAAGCAATTGAACGGACTTTTGATAGATTGTACCGCTGGTGTTGACATGTGCGTTGCGTACAATTGCTTCAAGAACGATGTTGAATAGAGGTTGCATGATAACGCGTCGTCTTGCTTCAATCCTTTCTCATCACCAAAGGCATCGGTGGTGCTCTTACCGATTTTGACGGAGCAGCGGGAATTTTCCATCGCCATCCTGCACAAGCGGACGATTTTGGCAGGAATGCCGATATATGACATGGTTCTGTATAATTCGTTCCTTTTCACGCTATCATACGCGACTTTAAAATCGATAAAGAGGTGGTGAACATTTGATCGACACGGTTGACTTGCCTGGCTTAAAACCACACTGATAGGGGCCAATCAGATCGTTGAGAAAAGGTTATAAGCGGTCACACAGGATAGCCAACAAAATTTTATAAGCGACGTTTAAAAGAATAATTCCTCTGTAGTTGGTGCATTTCAGAGCATCTTCCTGTTTATGGATGGGGTACACTATAATACCGCGGTTCCATTCATCGGGCATTTTTTCCTCCGACCAAATTTTGCAGATGAGTTGGTGTATACATCTCCCGCTGATTTAAATAGTTCAGCTGGTAAAAGCCATCCGCACCAGCAGCCCTGTACGAATTAAGTTTGGATATCGCCAGCCGCACTTCGGGTATATTGGGTGGATGGAACTGTTGGCCATCATCGTCCAAGTTGAATGGAGTTGCCTGCCTACTAGCGGATTCTTGGCTGTCTTCGCTGTTAAGCCTACGATTATACCTATGTTTCAATTGATTTTGTCGGTGAATTCTGTTTCCGATTTTAAATTTTGAACGGAATTTTGGAAACATTTTTTCCGTTCAGCACTTGAAAAACCTTTCAATGTTAATTTTACTCAATTTCGCTTCAACCATGAAAATCTTTGTATAGGGATATTTCTGCAACCAAGCCTTTTAATAAAAGGCACTGGTTTTCAGTGCAGAAAAGAGAATTGGTAGACCTTTCAGCGATGTAAAAATCCTTACAATTAATTTTTTAATAATTTTCAGAAAAAATCATGAGCGTTACCCTTGCCAAAAAAATGTTTTTTTTTTAACAATGCTTGCGAATCCCATTCATTAGTTATTAAAGCAAAAATGTCACCAAAGTCACCAAAGTCACTTCTCAAAAGATCCGCGTTCAACATCTTGATGAGATTAAAGCAAACTGCTATTACGACTTACTTAAAAGCTACCAGAATGAAAAAAAAAAAAAAATAATCCGCCAGACCATTAAAAGCCATCCATTTAAGTATATAATTTAATTCTATTTATAGAAAGGTGTAAACATTAAAAAAAACATATCACTCAAAGCTTTTCATAGCACTTTTCTCTGCTGTGATGGTCCATCATACGTTAGAGAGATCACTTTAGCTATACTTATATTTAGAATTTCTTTCCACTGTTTGCTTAATTAATCCCTATGATCCAATAAACCCCTTTGGTCGAACATCGGCAACAGCCTCTTAAGATTCTTTTGAACTTTTTCATTTTTGAAAATTGTATTTTTGAAATTCAAAGCTCGTTCATCTTCGCCCATTAAAGAGTGAAAATCAGCATCTTCAGTTTGTTCGTTTAACATTACTGCCTGCACCAAACATCCTGATGTAAAAGCTAGAATAATATTAAAGTCTTTAAAACATGATTGAAAGAATGATGTATGCGAAGCTCTTACCATAGAAACCCTTCTCAGCCATATGCAACCGGAACTGATGTAAGCTGGGAATTTTAGCTTGAAACCGTAGAGCCTTTAAAGTTCCAGCAAAGATGTTGTAGTAATATTGAATGAGTTCATCCTGCTGATGCAATCGCATTTCTTCCCTCAGCGATGTATTGAAGAAATAATGCAAATCAATTGCAGGTGATCCCCAACAACTGTATTGGAAATCTATCAGCATCACATCATTGGGGTGTTGATTGGGTCCTTCGTTGAACATAACATTGTTTGTCCAGAAGTCTCCATGAGCCAGAACATTAACATGATCGTCAATCGGATCAAAGACTTGTTTTCCATATTCCATCAGTTTAGGCTTGAGTGCAAGCAGTTTTTCTCCATATTCCTTGAACTCCTCCCATTGACTGACCATTTTTCCACAAGCATCGAGGGTTCCAACAAAAAACGGACTAAAAGAGTCTGTGTGTCGGTTGAACATGCCACGATCATAGGCTTCGAATGTCCCCGGTTCGCGTTCGTTCAAGACAGCCGATGTAGCATGCATCTTGGCCAGTTTCCTCAGGCACATTTTTGTGTGTGCCATGTCTAAGCCTTTGGTCCTGTCACACATAGTGTACTGTCGTTCCGTAAGGTCTTCAAAAACCATCGCCGAACGTTCGTATTCTACAGCAATAGTCTCTGGGAACATTTTATCGCTATCACCGATCTCTTCCAACAAAGCATTGAGCTTTGGAATGATTTTCTCATAGATTTCCATTTCCCTGTTGTAGATATCATAAGGCTTGATCATCTCGGTAGCAAACTCATCTCCCTCGAAGGAGCTTTTAACAATGTACGATCCTGATCTTGGTTCACGATCACTTTGGGTCTTGTACTGCAGCGAGACTCTATTCATGACACTGGCATAGTTCTCACCCTTTCCAGTAGCTGGACAAATGCTCATAGAAACCACCTCCAAGCTGGGATCCTTGTAGTAGATTCTCAGTTTCTCCATAAGGAAATCCTTGGTCAGCCATTCTGGTGCCTGTTGAGATTCATCTATGGTTGAGATTTTCTTTGAATTCTGGCACTCTGGCATGACTAAGATAGGTATTCAAAAGCAAATAGAAACTTGAACTAGAACGAATTTATTTAAATTGAAATCCCTTGAGATTTTCCAGAAGCTTTTATACTTGGTTGGACTGCCTGGAGCAGGCAACATCAGTAAACGTGATTTATGATCTAAAATAATTAATTTGCTCCGATGATGGTTGTGCATGCTGCATGCATCTCTTACATCTCTTCCTTACCTACATATACCTTTCTCCACAGCATTTATTGGGGGTGTGTATAATCAATTGAATGTCTCGGTTTGAATGTCAGCGCAGCTCTGTAACAATATCTAAATGAGAGTGCAATTCTCTGATGCACTTTACGACCGTTTTAATTTTGACGACAATTTCAAACAAATGACGCAGTTTTCAGAAGTTTTATAAACAGAGAAGTGTGTGTAGATGTTCAGAATCTCTAAAGACGTGTTCTAAAGATAAACAAATTGTAATCTAGACAAATAGTTGCTCGAGTTTACATCATTATCGTCGTCGACTGCTTTATAACATTAAGCTGCTGGTTATACAAACATTATGGCATACCTACAACAGTTGTAAGCTTTTATTTTTATTAATTGCAATTTTGCACGAGTTTTGTATTGGAATATTATAGTATATAGTTTATTTAACTCTGTAGACTGATGTTGACAGATTATATGTTGTGGTTTTCTCATTTATGGTCGTAAAGGGTCCTTCTAGTCTTTAAAAGATTTAGGGCCCTACCAATAATCAAATTTAGTAACGACTTAAGGACAATTAAGAGAAAATAGACCATAATGGTATGGACTTACATGTTATGTTTCATATTTTAGAGTCCATACCATGTAATATTCATTTTTAAGGGTCTAGCTAAATATTTAAGTCATACCATGGTTGGTTTATTATTTAGAGCCCATACAATTATGGTCCATTTTACTTTAATATTTAAGTCGTTACTAAACTTGATTATTGGTAGGGACCTTAGTGTTTTAAGCTCACCATAACATTTCGCACAATTGAATTAAAAAACAATCGGATTTGGAAAATTCTCAAAAAAACCTACTGAAATGTCTTGAACAATTATCAAAAAAATCTAAATAGATTTTATTAGAAAACTAAACAAAACACTATCAAAACACATAAAAAGTTAAAACTAAAAAAAAAACAATATTCTAGAAAATAATAAAAAAAAATACTTCAAACCAGCATTTAAAAACAAATGATTTAGACTTTTTTAAAATATTGAGTTTTCAAAAAAGGGACAAAAAAGGGTGAACAATTGTAAAATAATTTTAGAATCTTCTTAGAAAATAAATAAATAAAAATATCAATAAAACCATTTCTGAGAAAATCAAAAACCAAAATAATGGTTCTACTGGAGATACCAAAAATAACCATTTTTTAAGGCGTTAAGGGCATATTTTAGATCAAACCTTGCACCTCCTGACGGGACGAGCTTTGGTACACTACTAGTCCATATCCCAAGTTTACTTTTAGGAAGTGTTGCCATAGTGGCAACACTGGTAGATCGACGATACGAGGGTTGTCTCCTGACCAGGTTATAATAACGAAATTCCATATAAATAGGCCTATAAATCGAGAACCAGACATCGGACGACGGCGTGGAATTTCTCGTTGGATTCAAAACACTTGAAGCCATAGGACCATATTATTTTGTTGGCCCCTTCCCTAGCCTTGGGTCCTGGCTGCGCAAAATACCCTCGGCGGATAAGGGTTTTTGATTGTCAGAAAATAATTGTAATTATATACATATTCATGAATTATTAAGATTGGTGTCGGCGCAAAATTCTACACTCTACTTTAATCCATTTGTTTCTTTTTTTAATAAAATCGCTTTCAAGTGGGGGAAGGGGGATGTGGAAGTTTACCATTCTTGGTTTAATCTTAGCACATGGCACATTAGTTTAGCGTAGTTTTTAATGCCCAAACTTATGCAACTAAAATAAATACAATACAACTTCCATCGACAAATTTATATTCCTTTTTATAAAATGATGACTCGATTTTCAGTTTAACTAGCATAATATTACCATGTTTCACGGTATGGTGACGAAACTCGAAACAGATGTCGCATTTGTCGTGTGAAAAATAAATAAATAAAAATAAATTGCGTGGCGCAACGGCTCGTGAAGAACCAGGGCCTAGTGACTAACAACTCGCAACCATTCCTGTGTGCGCATTTCAACAGGAATGGAAGCGACCTACAATTTTATGCCGAATCCGAATGAATTCATGACAAGTGATACTGTTGGAGGATTTGTCAACTCCTCGCAAGAGGCAGTAGACCTAAAAAACTTTAAAGTATTTAGGTGGACGTGGCTGGGAAGTGAACCCAGACCTCCAGCGTGACGGTCCAGCGCACTAACCTTTACACTACGGGCTACAACTTAGTCGTAAGAAACAAGAATCAAAAGAGTCCATTAAAATATCTGGGGTGAAAGGGTGTTCTTTTTTAACGAAAGGGAAAAGTGTAAAACTATGACCAGTAAAGTTGAGTTAGGATATGCATTATTAGTGGACCAAAGCTTATCCAGTCAGGATGAAGTGCAAGGTTGATGCCCTTAACGCCCGAACTATTATAATTATTTGAATTTGTTTGAACAAAAAAGAGGTTTTTGAGAAAAATGATATTTTCCATTTTAGCTAAAAAATGTGTATGCTAGGTACATAGGTACCGAGTTTTATGGTCCTTAAGAAAACTCAGAAAAACAGCTGGGCATAATATTCAAAAAAAAAGTAGGTACCGAGATATAAGAAAATACATTCAGCCGATTAGGCTGCAGGTGCTTGAACAGATAGAATTGCGAGACGCATTTTTTCTTTTTCCTATTTTCCTTATGGCAAGTTTGTTCTTATTTCAAGTGCGCTCTCTTCAAGGAATAGGTATACATAAATATTATTTTCCTCTTAACAGGAAGTTGTGTATTTTTCCAAAAAGCATCTTCAGTGTTGGAAAATTACTGGCCAAAATAGACCGTTAAAGATATAGCTACAATTAAAATTAGTCAAAAAAATAAGCTCTTAATTTTTTATTTCTATTTATTTATAAACACCACTTTAACATTATTTAAGACATATTTAATATTGTATAAGATATTAAAAATCACAAATATACTTGATGAGTACTAACTTCAAACACAAAAGATTTTTTTTTGTTTTATTTATACTACTAACCCCGCACTATACATCTTATCAACTTATCCACATTTTAAAAATTAAAAAAAAAATCCTAAAATCTATTTTCTCAACGGTAGTATTAATATTATTCACACGTCAGAGAGATGACTTGAGTTATAATTATTTAAAACACTTTATATTTTCACATTTTAGCTGAATTCTTCAATCTCTGTGATCCAATAGACCCTTTCGATCGAATATTGGCAGTAGCCTTCTAAGATTCTTTTGCACTTTTTCATTTTGGTAAAGTAAACTTTTAAAATTAAGCGCTCTTTCATCTTCGCCCATTAGAGAATTAAAATCGGCATCTTCAGTTTTGTCGTTTATCATTACTGCCTGTACCAAGCATCCTGACGTAAAAGCTGTAAGGTAATAAAAAAAATTATTAATCCACAGGGTTTTAAATTTTTTTAATCAAATCTTACCATAGAAAGCCTTCTCATCCATATGCAACCGGAACTGATGTAAACTCGGAATTCTAGCTTGAAACCGTAGAGCCTTTAATGTCCCAACAAAAATATTATAATAATATTGAATGAGTTCATCCTGTTGATGCAACCGAATTTCTTCCCTCAGTGATGTATTGAAAAAGTAATGCAGATCGATAGCTGGCGATCCCCAGCAACTGTACTGGAAATCTATCAGAATCACATCATTTGGTTGGTCGTTTGGTCCTTCGTTAAACATGGCGTTGTTAACCCAGAAGTCTCCATGAGTGAGGACATTCACATGACTGTCAATTGGATCAAAGACTTGTTTTCCATATTCCATCAGCTTAGGCTTGAGTGCTAGAAGTTTTGCGCCATATTCCTTGAATTCGTCCCACTGACCTACCATCTTACCACAAGCTTCCAGAATTCCCAAAAAGAACGGACTATAAGAGTCTGTGTATCGATTGAACATTCCCCGATCGTAGCTCTTGAAAATTCCCGGTTGACGTTCGTTCAAAACAGCCGATGTGGCATGCATCTTGGCCAACTTTCTTAGGCACATTTTAGCGTGTTCCATATCCAAGCCCTTGAGTCTGTCGCACATAACATATTTGCGTTCTGAGAGGTCTTCAAAAATTATGGCCGAAAGTTCATATTCCACGGCAATGGTAACTGGAAACATCTTGTCCGTATCACCGATCTCTTTCAGCAAAGCATTGAGCTTGGGAATGACATTCTCGTAGATTTGCATTTCGCTGTTGAAAATATCAAAAGGCTTCATCAACTCGGTCGCAAATTCGTCTCCTTCAAAGGAGCTCTTGACAATGTACGATCCTTTTCTTAGTTCGCGATCACCTTGCATCTTATATTGAGCTGAGACCCGTGTCATGACGCTGCCAAAGTTCTCACCTTTTGCAATAGCTGGAGAAAAAGTCATATCAATCACCTGCAGACTTGGATCCTTATAGTAGTTCCTCAATTTCTGCACAAGGAAATCTCTGGTCAGCCATTCTGGTAGCTGTTGAAATTCATCTATGGTTGCGATATTTTTTGAATTCTGACGACACTCTGGCATGTCTTTTGAGAAGCAAAATAAAACTTGGACTAGAACGAAAATATTTAAATTGAGATGCCTTACTAAATTCCAGAAGCTTTTATACCTAAGCTTATGGCTTAGCAGGCAACACTAAAAAATTTGATTTATGATTTAAAATAAACTATTTGCTTCGCTAATTCAGGCAAATCTCTCCCTCAACTTTTCTGCAGAGTGTTTTGTTGTTGAGTTCGTGTGATCAATTTAATATCTAAATAAAATACCTACTTATAACTACCTAGATAATTAGATCTTATGTAGGCACTACTTTTAATAAGACGCTCAGCTATCAGAAGTTTCATAAACGGAAGAGTGTTTTTAAACTAGTAGAATCTATAAGACTTGTTCTAAAGATAAACAGCAATTTGAATCGAGACAAATAGTCGCTTAAATAGTTAACGTCATTTGCCTCCCATGCTTTGTAATAAAGCTGTTGGTTATAAATATGGATAATTGTTAATCTTTTATTATTTATTGGACTTATGCACGAGTTTTAATAATAAATATTATATGATTAACTTATTTAAGCGTATGTTTCATCTATGGCTCTAGCTTTACTCTTTACGGTTGCTGGAGCGAACCAATATCAATTCTTCTTAGAGTGTAATAGGAGAGACATCGAGTAATACCACGGCTAAGGCAGCTCAACATTTTGAAACTCTTTAAATTCAGTGTATTAGACCCGTATATCCTATAGTTAGAGCAATATAAAGTCGGGTAAACGATTCCACATTCGCGAAGTGCGGCTGTAGAAAAGTTATTTTTGAACTTTTACCGAACTGATGACTCATTCGAATTTTTGTTTTTGGTGTACAAGAGATATTCCTGGTGGGGTCCCGAATCATGTCAAACACGTTTTTACTAGACAGGACCTCACGAGTTTCCCTCGTCTATATTTTTGGTACCGAAATCCATCAAGGGCTTGTCAAGTATCTGACAAGTTTTCCTCGTCCAGGTTTCCGCTACTGAAAACTTTTTAAGGCCTTGCCCAAACTAGACAGAAACTAGGAATTTTTTTCAGCCGGGCAATTACTATCCTTTTAAATTGCATACTTTATTTTGCGAAGATCCTGTGTAAGAGATGCTAGGACCTCGTGACAATTTTTTACTCGGGATATAAATGTAATGGATTCGTAAAAAAAAAACTGAACTCGAGATTTTGATGAAACTTGCTTTACGATGAAATGGGGTGTTGCATTTCTGCCTATCCTCGCGAATGCAACCTAACCGGCTCCATGGATTTCCTTCAAAAATGTGTATCAACTTTTTTTGACGGTTTCTACATGGACTACAAGTTTTTTTAGCCAATAAGAAAATATTGCTTTTCTCAAAAACGATACGACATTTTGATAAAAAAAATTCAGGCTACTTTGTGCTAATTTTTATACGAAAGTGGTTAGAAAAAAATATCCCATATTTTCTTCACGACCGGTTGACGATCAGCAGGCAAGAAAGCTCTTTGCCTGTTCATAGTAAAGCACAGAAATTTCTTTCCCTCTTTTATTTTTATATCTGTGCTGTGACCTGTGAGAAGGCAAGGAAGCTCTTTGCCTTTTCATAGCAAATCACAGAAAGTTCTTTCCCCTCTTTACTTTATTATATTTTTTTGTGTGCTCATATATTTTGCCTCTCTTTCGTTACATAGAAAAAAACGGTAGTGGAAAAGAATTAGAATTAATTTATATAAAGTCAAGTGTATTTAGGATTAGGTATCTATTGGGCGCGTGAGCATGTGCAAGTGCGTGGACCTTCGTTGTCTGCCTGCGCATTTGTGCATATACGATTTTTGTTTGAATGAAAAGTAGGTAGGTATATACAAATAAAAAACGCAGAGCCATGTGATTTTGTTTTGTTTTGAGCGATTCTTAAGTACATAGGTAAATGAAATTTAAACTGTTTTTTGTAAGACATCTACAGTAAGTGGCCACACAATTATGACCGATTGAATTTTTTTATCAAATATTTATTTTGGGCACTTAAAAAAAGAACACGGTTTTATATTTTTTTCTTCAATTCAATTGTATTTTTTTCTTTAATAAAATCTTCACTAATAGTGAGTGAACTATAACACCAATATCTAATATTTCGTGTCTCTGCCTCTGACTTTAATAACTGCCTCTGTTCTTCGAGGCATACTAATAATAGAATTTTGTATAGTTTCTTTTATTTTGATGTCATTATACCATACATCCTCGATGTTTTTCTTCAGTTCATCAACTGTGTTGTTTTGGCGGTCATATAATCTTCTTTTTAACACGCTCCAACAATTCTCAATAGGGTTTAGGTCGGGAGAATTGACAGGCCAAGGCAGTACGTTAAGCTTTAGTGAGTCCAAACATTGCATGCTAGCTCTTGACCTATGGCAAGGTGCACCATCCTGCATGAAAGTGTATTTGTTTTTTCGAAGCCTCAGACAGCCCAAGTAAGGTGTTAAAACTAAATTTAATACATTAATGTATTGCTCGGAGCGCATTGTTCCTTCAAGAAAATAAATTGGACCAGGACCTTCTTCCGTTATGCAGCTCCAAATCATAACACTCGGTGGATGTTTGACCTTCGGAGCAACGCAGCAATCTAAATATCGTTCATCCTTTCTTCGGCGAACAATTTTTTTGTTGACGGTTACCGCCTCAAGCCGACACTCATCGCTAAATATAACCTTCAAATGAAAATATTTATAAAAATGCGTGCGCTTGAAACAAATTAATTAAAAAAATAGCTAAGACCAACTAATTCAACTCACGTACCTTGCCCCAATATCTGGAAGACATGTACCTATGCAACTTAGCCCACAGTAGACGTTTAACACGCATGGCTTGTGTAAGCTTTGGCTTTTCAGCAGCGCTCCTACAAAAAAGACCATTTTCTTTTAAACGTCGTCTCACTGTTCTAGCTGATATGTCGATACCAGAAGTTCGCAGTTTCTCCGTAATAATTTTTGTGGGTGCACTTTGATGTTTTAAAGCAAGATTGACTATTATCCTATCTTCTCGTGCTGTAGTTTTTTTTTAATTTTTAGCAATATTCACCACTGAAGCCTTGGATATTCCCACCTTTTGGGCTATTTGTGAATAAGACCAATCACCCTCTTTAATCAAAGTTGCAGCTTGAATCTTTTAGGTAGGGGTAAGGTCACATTTTTTGCCCATTATGGTATTGAAAAACTTAAACCACTAAAATTTTAAACGATCAAAAAAAAAGACAGAAAAACAAGAAATGGTACGCAAGAAGAACTTAAATTTCAAAATTAACCGATTTTACTCACACATATACTAAAATGGAACTAAATTTGACAGTTAACGCACACGATAAAATTAATATTACATATTAAACATATCGAAACCTTATATTAAAGAAAAGTAAAGAAATTGATGAAAATATTTATCGGTCATAATTGTGTGGCCACTTACTGTACAAAGGTCTTTGGATTTGAAAAAAATCATTAGTGGGGAAGAATTAGAATTTAAATAAAGTCAAGTGTATTTAGGTTAGTCCAGTCAAATGGTGTTTTGGTCAGGAAAAAAATATAGAAGTTTTTTCTCACTTGTGTTTTATGTTTTAGGGGTCGCTGAATCCCAATTTCAACTTTGCTACTTCCTACGGATATGGCTTCACAGCGAAAATCGCAAAAAACCTAAAAATTTTCGACATTTTTCAGGTTTTTGCCAAAAAGTCAACAAAATATACACTTTTTGTATAAAATTGTTGCTGGAGCGAACCAACAGCAGTTCTTCTTCGATTCTAACCGAAGCGACATCACAGTCAAGTAAAAGACTATCCACATGAGAGCGACCAATGAGCGGCGAATGAATGAACAAAAAGAATTTAAAACATTAATAAACCTAAATTCTTTACAAAATCTAGACAAAATGGAAGAAATATAATTAACAATTATTTTAAGATTCTAAAATTTTTATTTTTATTGCTAAAAGAAGAGAATTTTAAGAAAACAATTTGTCTGTCGCGAATAGCCACAATTCGTAACGACCAATTTATTTTCTCAAATTTTTCATATTTAAGCAAATAAAAATTTAGATTTTATAATTTTAAAATTAATCTTAAATCGAATTCTACCATTTTGACTAGATTTTGTGAAATATTAAGGGTTATTAATGTTTTAATTCCCATTTGTTTGTTCATTCGTCGGTCGTTGGTCGCTCTAATGTGAATGGTCCTTAATACTACGCCTAAGGTGGTTCATCAATTTGAGACTTTTTAAATGCAGCGTATAATCTACTTAGAGCAAAATAAATTTGGGTAAACGATGGCGGCTTTAAAACAGATATTTAAGAACTTTGTCCGAAGTAAGACTCAATGGTAATTAACTGGTAAGCAGTAAGTTATTTATTTGAACATAACCCCCCCCACAATAAATGGGACACAACTACATTTTACTATTGGGTAACTACCGCATATACGCACCTGACCCGAAACGAAATTTTTCGCTGGTCTCTCAACAGAACAACGAAAATACAGCGGACAATATTTATGGAGAGTTTCACGATTTGCGATAAAAAAAATAAGAGTGATGTAAATGAAACACTTCTCTTCGCTTCAGAAAAGTATCTGGTTTTATTTCATATTTATAACAAAACTATGTACATACATAATACAGGGTGTCCCGTAAGTAATGGATAACCCTGAAATGCCGCATAGTAGACTTTATGACCGTCCTGAAAACTGATAAAAAAAAGTTCTATCCCAACCACAAGAAAAGTTATATGCATTTTTTTGTTCAGTGCATTATTTTTTTTCTTACTTTACATTTTTGAATACCACGACTACAAGTGAATGAGTTCCATCATTTTTTTTTTGCAGGAATATTTAACATTACTTGTGCCAACACATAAGTAGAAGAAAATTATTATAACTGTTGGACTTCTTAGAGAAAAAAATTATTTAACATTGAATTTCAATGCAAAATGTGAAAACAAATAATTTTTGAAAAAGTTAAATAATAGCTGGTATAAAAAAAATGCATGAATACCTGAGTGGCCAACTATTTTAAAAACATGCGCGTTAAATGCGCATTTCAAATTGGTATAACTTGTAATTGTATCTAGAGTCAATAGCAAGTTATTGGTAAAAATCTGCAATACTAGAGTAAATTTAGCAAAAACAAAAGTTTTCAAAATTAGCACAGTAAACGTGAAAATAATACCAAGCGTTGAACATAGCAGATTTTTGATTTATTGGCTGTTTCTACGATGTTGTCCTAATGATAAATCCAAGCTTTCAACTTCTAGGGCCGAATGCATTATTGATAAAAATGTCAAAAAAGTGCAAAAAACGATTACATTTTCCAGCTTGTTTTGAATTTTACCTGTTCTATTGGGCTTTAACAAACCCATCAAATATTTTGTTGGTTGCTATTTTTTATTTGTTATTTTCTCCAAACAAAAAGACTTCTGATTCAATTTTAATTGTGTTTTTTGAATAGTAAATTGTAAGATCCTGAGAAAGTGAGAACGCATAAAATCGTAAGTTTTTTAAATTTTGAATTAAAGTTTTTGTAATTTGATCTTAATTCATAAGATTTTTGATTGAAGTTTTTTGATGCCACGTATTCTGTATTCTGCACAAGAATATGCAAACATGCATTTCATTTATGGAGAGTGCAGAGGCATATTTAAATGCCAGATATCCAGGCAGATGGATAGGACGTCTGGGACCAATTTTATGGCCACCCCGTTCACCAGACCTAAATCCACTTAATTTTTTTTATTGGGGATGCATTAAGGAAATCGTATACAGCAAGCCGATCAGGTCTTTAAAGGAGCTAAGAAATCGTGTGGAGGCAGCTGCATTACAAATTTCTGAGCAAAACCTTGCACGTTCACTAAGACGTTCATTTAAACGGAGGTGCAGAACCTGTATAAGAGTGGGTGGAAAACAGTTTGAGCATTTGTTTTAAATAAAAAAAAAATTAAAAAATTATCTATTTTTGTTTTTGTTTTCTAACTTAGTGATCATGTGATTAAAAGCTGGCTCAAAAACTTTTTGTTTAGCGAAAATAACAAATAAACTAATAGCAACCAACAAAATATTTGATGGGTTTGTTAAAGCCCAATAGAACAGGTAAAATTCAAAACAAGCTCGAAAATGTAACCGTTTTTTGCACTTTTTTGACATTTTTATCAATAATGCATTCGGCCCTAGAAGTTGAAAGCTTGGATTTATCATTAGGACAACATCGTAGAAACAGCCAATAAATCAAAAATCTGCTATGTTCAACGCTTGGTATTATTTTCACGTTTACTGTGCTAATTTTGAAAACTTTTGTTTTTGCTAAATTTACTCTAGTATTGCAGATTTTTACCAATAACTTGCTATTGACTCTAGATATAATAATAAGTAATACCATTTTGAAACCTGCATTTAACGCGCATATTTTTAAAATAGTTGGCCACTCAGGTATTCATGCATTTTTTTTATACCAGCTATGATTTAACTTTTTCAAAAATTATTTGTTTTCACATTTTGCATTGAATTCAATTTAAATTCAATGTTAAATAATTTTTTTCTCTAAGAAGTCCAACAGTTATAATAATTTTCTTCTACTTATGTGTTGGCACAAGTAATGTTAAATATTCCTGCAAAAAAAAAAAATGATGGAACTCATTCACTTGTAGTCGTGGTATTCAAAAATGTAAAGTAAGAAAAAAAATAATGCACTGAACAATGCATATAACTTTTCTTGTGGTTGGGATAGAACTTTTTTTTATCAGTTTTCAGGACGGTCATAAAGTCTACTATGCGGCATTTCAGGGTTATCCATTACTTACGGGACACCCTGTATGAATATCTTACAAAACTGTTCTTATCTAAATGACAGAAACGTTAACGCTTCGTCCTTACATACGGTCGGTGGTGTTCAATTACATTTTATGACCGTCTATCTCTTATCTTATGTGCGTGCTTCCTGTTCCTTTAAAAAGTGGACTGTATCTTTATTTAATTGTTTTATGATAACTCGCAGCAGCGCACATCTTTCATCTTTTTAGACCAATTACTCACGTTTTAAATGGCATATTTTTGTTGTGAATATCCTGAATATGAGGAGCAAGAACCCCGGGCAAATTTTTTACTTGAGATATAAATGTATAGGAACCTAGCTAGATATAATAGGCGTTTTTCTTTTTTAGTTCAGAGCAGAGCCTGAACTGTCAAACAAAAAATTGTGTTTCTGTTTTACCTCTGAAAGTTCAGAACTTCAAATTTCTGTTTCTTTTCTCGTTCTGAACGTGTTCTGAGCTTGTTCAGAGCGCGCTCTATGAGCTCAGAATAAAATAACTGAGCAGGAAATTGAAAAAAAAGTGAAAGCTTAGTGTTCAAAAATAATTCTGAGCGCTCAGAACCAGAACACGCTTTTCGGAGGATGTTATGAGCATGCTCGATATGCTCGGACTCTGTTCAGAACTCTTTTCTGAGCAAAAAAGAAAAACGCCTTATATGACAGATAATGGATTCCAAACTTGCTGTCACTATCGGTAATTGTTAGTGCGTTCGACTGTCACGCTGGAGGTCTGGGTTCGCTTCCCAGCCTCGTTCACCTAAAAAACTAAAAAGTTTTTTTTTGCCTCTTGCGAGGAATTGACAAATCCTTCAAAGAGTATCACTTGTCACGAATAAGTGCTTCGAGCCGTTCGGGTTCAGCTTAAAATTGTAGGTCCCTTCCATTTCTATCGACAGCCGCACACAGGAATGGTTGCGAGTTGTTAGTCAATAGGCCCTGGTTCTTAACAAGCCGTTGTGCCACCCGATTTATTTTGTGCTGTCACTATCGGCTCAATGGACTTTCTTCAAAATTTTGTATTAAATTTTTTTGGACTTAAAATAACAGTATCAACGTACCTGCCATACGATTTTTTTTAGCCGATAAGGCTCCAGTTATAGCTATCGTTGAAAACCATCATTGAAAAAGTTAGCTGTTGATTTAGAGACCCTTGGAAAGTTTAATCATTGAATATTTTAATGCAGAAATATGGCTTACGAATTCAAAATTATTTCTCCTCCATAAAAAATTCATTTTGACCCATATCTTCCCCATTACGTAACTTTTAATTTTTTCAATGATCATTGGTAAAATAGTTCATCATTGAAAAATTAAAAGTCATTTTATGAGAAAAGTTGTGCAAAATTGAATTTTGTTTTACCTAGAAATAAACATTAAGTAAATTAGCTTTACTTTGGCATCAAAATAATCACCTATTTTTCTTCAAAATCTCTCAAAATTGACAAATAATATTTTCAATGATGGTTTTCAATGATAGCCATAACTGGCCCCTAAGAAAATATTTTTTTTTCACTCAAAAACTGTTTTCCTTTTGTAAAGGCTTTTTTTTTTTTTTTTTATATTTAGCGCGTGCTAAAGGGGTTGTGAATACCCTTAAAGTGAAAAACACAGCACGAGCGATTAGGTAGGTTGGAGGGGATTTGAAAGGAGAAACCGATGTACATTGGTTTTGAATGCCTGTAGATCACAATGGGAGGGGAAGATAGAGCTGGGTAGAGCAATCCGCATTCGTGTAGTGCGACTAAAGAAAGAATCTCTGTACTTAACAGTACGTCCGAAGTTGGGCTCAAGGGTAAACTGATGGGCATTCCAGTTGAATTGTTTAAGGGGAGGAATGCAACTGGCTATTTCACTAGAGCAATGTTTGTTAAAATAACGGTAAACAACAAGCTACTGTGGCAATTTTTTTTGTATCCAAAATTCTTATTGGTACTTACCTAAAAAGCATTGTTTAACTACTAAATTTTTACAAAATGTATCCCAAATTTTATTTCCTAAAAATGTTTTGAAGATTTCAACTTTTTTAAAACCGCTTAAACGATTTTTAAAATTTGTTTTGCATAAATTCATATTTGTTCAAGAAATCGAATGGCATCTTTTTTGAATAGCTCAAACTGTTGGACTTCTTAGAGAAAAAAATTATTTAACATTGAATTTCAATGCAAAATGTGAAAACAAATAATTTTTGAAAAAGTTAAATAATAGCTGGTATAAAAAAAATGCATGAATACCTGAGTGGCCAACTATTTTAAAAACATGCGCGTTAAATGCGCATTTCAAATTGGTATAACTTGTAATTGTATCTAGAGTCAATAGCAAGTTATTGGTAAAAATCTGCAATACTAGAGTAAATTTAGCAAAAACAAAAGTTTTCAAAATTAGCACAGTAAACGTGAAAATAATACCAAGCGTTGAACATAGCAGATTTTTGATTTATTGGCTGTTTCTACGATGTTGTCCTAATGATAAATCCAAGCTTTCAACTTCTAGGGCCGAATGCATTATTGATAAAAATGTCAAAAAAGTGCAAAAAACGATTACATTTTCCAGCTTGTTTTGAATTTTACCTGTTCTATTGGGCTTTAACAAACCCATCAAATATTTTGTTGGTTGCTATTTTTTATTTGTTATTTTCTCCAAACAAAAAGACTTCTGATTCAATTTTAATTGTGTTTTTTGAATAGTAAATTGTAAGATCCTGAGAAAGTGAGAACGCATAAAATCGTAAGTTTTTTAAATTTTGAATTAAAGTTTTTGTAATTTGATCTTAATTCATAAGATTTTTGATTGAAGTTTTTTGATGCCACGTATTCTGTATTCTGCACAAGAATATGCAAACATGCATTTCATTTATGGAGAGTGCAGAGGCATATTTAAATGCCAGATATCCAGGCAGATGGATAGGACGTCTGGGACCAATTTTATGGCCACCCCGTTCACCAGACCTAAATCCACTTAATTTTTTTTATTGGGGATGCATTAAGGAAATCGTATACAGCAAGCCGATCAGGTCTTTAAAGGAGCTAAGAAATCGTGTGGAGGCAGCTGCATTACAAATTTCTGAGCAAAACCTTGCACGTTCACTAAGACGTTCATTTAAACGGAGGTGCAGAACCTGTATAAGAGTGGGTGGAAAACAGTTTGAGCATTTGTTTTAAATAAAAAAAAAATTAAAAAATTATCTATTTTTGTTTTTGTTTTCTAACTTAGTGATCATGTGATTAAAAGCTGGCTCAAAAACTTTTTGTTTAGCGAAAATAACAAATAAACTAATAGCAACCAACAAAATATTTGATGGGTTTGTTAAAGCCCAATAGAACAGGTAAAATTCAAAACAAGCTCGAAAATGTAACCGTTTTTTGCACTTTTTTGACATTTTTATCAATAATGCATTCGGCCCTAGAAGTTGAAAGCTTGGATTTATCATTAGGACAACATCGTAGAAACAGCCAATAAATCAAAAATCTGCTATGTTCAACGCTTGGTATTATTTTCACGTTTACTGTGCTAATTTTGAAAACTTTTGTTTTTGCTAAATTTACTCTAGTATTGCAGATTTTTACCAATAACTTGCTATTGACTCTAGATATAATAATAAGTAATACCATTTTGAAACCTGCATTTAACGCGCATATTTTTAAAATAGTTGGCCACTCAGGTATTCATGCATTTTTTTTATACCAGCTATGATTTAACTTTTTCAAAAATTATTTGTTTTCACATTTTGCATTGAATTCAATTTAAATTCAATGTTAAATAATTTTTTTCTCTAAGAAGTCCAACAGTTATAATAATTTTCTTCTACTTATGTGTTGGCACAAGTAATGTTAAATATTCCTGCAAAAAAAAAAAATGATGGAACTCATTCACTTGTAGTCGTGGTATTCAAAAATGTAAAGTAAGAAAAAAAATAATGCACTGAACAATGCATATAACTTTTCTTGTGGTTGGGATAGAACTTTTTTTTATCAGTTTTCAGGACGGTCATAAAGTCTACTATGCGGCATTTCAGGGTTATCCATTACTTACGGGACACCCTGTATGAATATCTTACAAAACTGTTCTTATCTAAATGACAGAAACGTTAACGCTTCGTCCTTACATACGGTCGGTGGTGTTCAATTACATTTTATGACCGTCTATCTCTTATCTTATGTGCGTGCTTCCTGTTCCTTTAAAAAGTGGACTGTATCTTTATTTAATTGTTTTATGATAACTCGCAGCAGCGCACATCTTTCATCTTTTTAGACCAATTACTCACGTTTTAAATGGCATATTTTTGTTGTGAATATCCTGAATATGAGGAGCAAGAACCCCGGGCAAATTTTTTACTTGAGATATAAATGTATAGGAACCTAGCTAGATATAATAGGCGTTTTTCTTTTTTAGTTCAGAGCAGAGCCTGAACTGTCAAACAAAAAATTGTGTTTCTGTTTTACCTCTGAAAGTTCAGAACTTCAAATTTCTGTTTCTTTTCTCGTTCTGAACGTGTTCTGAGCTTGTTCAGAGCGCGCTCTATGAGCTCAGAATAAAATAACTGAGCAGGAAATTGAAAAAAAAGTGAAAGCTTAGTGTTCAAAAATAATTCTGAGCGCTCAGAACCAGAACACGCTTTTCGGAGGATGTTATGAGCATGCTCGATATGCTCGGACTCTGTTCAGAACTCTTTTCTGAGCAAAAAAGAAAAACGCCTTATATGACAGATAATGGATTCCAAACTTGCTGTCACTATCGGTAATTGTTAGTGCGTTCGACTGTCACGCTGGAGGTCTGGGTTCGCTTCCCAGCCTCGTTCACCTAAAAAACTAAAAAGTTTTTTTTTGCCTCTTGCGAGGAATTGACAAATCCTTCAAAGAGTATCACTTGTCACGAATAAGTGCTTCGAGCCGTTCGGGTTCAGCTTAAAATTGTAGGTCCCTTCCATTTCTATCGACAGCCGCACACAGGAATGGTTGCGAGTTGTTAGTCAATAGGCCCTGGTTCTTAACAAGCCGTTGTGCCACCCGATTTATTTTGTGCTGTCACTATCGGCTCAATGGACTTTCTTCAAAATTTTGTATTAAATTTTTTTGGACTTAAAATAACAGTATCAACGTACCTGCCATACGATTTTTTTTAGCCGATAAGGCTCCAGTTATAGCTATCGTTGAAAACCATCATTGAAAAAGTTAGCTGTTGATTTAGAGACCCTTGGAAAGTTTAATCATTGAATATTTTAATGCAGAAATATGGCTTACGAATTCAAAATTATTTCTCCTCCATAAAAAATTCATTTTGACCCATATCTTCCCCATTACGTAACTTTTAATTTTTTCAATGATCATTGGTAAAATAGTTCATCATTGAAAAATTAAAAGTCATTTTATGAGAAAAGTTGTGCAAAATTGAATTTTGTTTTACCTAGAAATAAACATTAAGTAAATTAGCTTTACTTTGGCATCAAAATAATCACCTATTTTTCTTCAAAATCTCTCAAAATTGACAAATAATATTTTCAATGATGGTTTTCAATGATAGCCATAACTGGCCCCTAAGAAAATATTTTTTTTTCACTCAAAAACTGTTTTCCTTTTGTAAAGGCTTTTTTTTTTTTTTTTTATATTTAGCGCGTGCTAAAGGGGTTGTGAATACCCTTAAAGTGAAAAACACAGCACGAGCGATTAGGTAGGTTGGAGGGGATTTGAAAGGAGAAACCGATGTACATTGGTTTTGAATGCCTGTAGATCACAATGGGAGGGGAAGATAGAGCTGGGTAGAGCAATCCGCATTCGTGTAGTGCGACTAAAGAAAGAATCTCTGTACTTAACAGTACGTCCGAAGTTGGGCTCAAGGGTAAACTGATGGGCATTCCAGTTGAATTGTTTAAGGGGAGGAATGCAACTGGCTATTTCACTAGAGCAATGTTTGTTAAAATAACGGTAAACAACAAGCTACTGTGGCAATTTTTTTTGTATCCAAAATTCTTATTGGTACTTACCTAAAAAGCATTGTATAACTACTAAATTTTTACAAAATGTATCCCAAATTTTATTTCCTAAAAATGTTTTGAAGATTTCAACTTTTTTAAAACCGCTTAAACGATTTTTAAAATTTGTTTTGCATAAATTCATATTTGTTCAAGAAATCGAATGGCATCTTTTTTGAATAGCTCAAACTGTTATAGCTAAGGAATTTTAGAAACGAAAACAAAGAATTTCATACTTTTGAAAATTATTTTAATATCCATTTTTTCATATTATTCGTACTCGTATACAAACAATTTTTTAATTTTATATAAGCCACTTGAACATAAGATCAAGTTCGTACGATCCAGTCGTGGAATTAATGTTTAAGGCAGTTGCGGTTACATGTTTTTTTAAATTCTCAATCCCTGTGATCCAATAGTCCCTTTCGATCAAATATTCTTTTGCACATTTTCATTTTGATAAATTTAACTTTTAAAATTAAGCGCTCTTTCACCTTGGCCCACTAGAGAATGAAAATCGGCATGTTCAGTTTTTCCGTTTATCATTACTGCCTGCACCAAGCATCCTGACGTAAAAGCTGTAACGGTAAAAAAAAACATTAATCCACAGGGTTTTAAGAATGTTTAATCAAATCTTACCATAGAAAGCCTTCTCATCCATATGCAACCGGAATGTTAAATGTTTTTCCGTTTATCATTACTGCCTGCACCAAGCATCCTGACGTAAAAGCTGTAACGGTAAAAAAAAACATTAATCCACAGGGTTTTAAGAATGTTTAATCAAATCTTACCATAGAAAGCCTTCTCATCCATATGCAACCGGAATGTTAAATGTTCTGATAAAAATATTATAATAATATTGAAATAGTTCATCCTGTTGATGTAACCGAATTTCTTCCCTCAGTGATGTATTAAAGAAGTGATGCAAATCAATACCAGGTGATCCCCAACAACTGTATTGGAAGTCTATCAGAATCACATCATTCGGTTGTTGATTTGGTCCTTCGTTGAACATAACATTGTTTGTCCAGAAATCACCATGAGCCAGAACATTTAAATGACCGTCGGTTGGATCAAAGACTTGTTTTCCATATTCCATAACTTTAGATTTGAGTGGAAGTAGTTTTTTTCCATATTCCTTGAAATCATCCCACTGGCTAACCATCTTACCACAAGCTTCCAGAGTTCCTTCATAGTACGGGCTATAGGAGTTTGTATGTCGATTAAAAAGACCCCTATCGTAACCGTTGAAAATACCGGGCTGACGTTCGTTTAAGACAGCCGAAGTGGCATGCAGCTTGGCCATTTTTCTGAGGCACATTTTAGCATGGTCCATATCCAAGCCCTTGAGTTTGTCACACATAATATATTGGCGTTCCGAGAGGTCTTCAAAAACTATTACCGAATGTTTATATTCCACGGCAATGGTTTCTGGAAACATTTTATCCGTATCACCGATCTCTTCGAGTAAAGTATTGAATTTGGGAATGATTTTCTCGTAGATTTGCATTTCGGTATTGAAGATATCGAAGGGCTTCATCAATTCGTTCGCAATTTCATCTCCTTCGAAAGAACTCTTAATGATGTATAATCCTGTTCTTGTTTTAAAATCATCTCGCAGGTTATATTGAACCGAGACTCGAGTCAAGACACTGGCATAATTCTCACCTTTTGAAATAGCTGGAGAAGGAGTCATATCAATCACCTGCAGGCTTGGATCCTTATAGTAGTTCCGCAATTTCTGCATAAAGAAATCCTCGGTCAGCCATTCTGGTACCTCATGAAGTTCATCTTCGGTTGGGATGTAGTTCGCGTTCTGACACTCTGGCAAAACGAAAATTTTTAAGTTGAGATGCTTTGCTTAATTCCAGAACTTTTTATACCTTAGCTGATGTAGTGGAGAAAAAAATGTGATTTATAATTTAAAATCACTTATTTAATTCACTAATTTAGGCTAATCTGACATTTAATTTGCCTATGAAGCTTTGTTATAATGCTGCTGGTTGTGGATAAGAGATAATTATTTGAGCTTTTATTATTTATTGTACTTTTTCACGAATTTTGATAATATTGTGGAACTTAGCTAATTTAAAATGTATATTTCATCTACATAGGTTTCTAGCTAGATCTCCTTCTAATCTCTTAACGGTTGCTAGTGCAAATCAACATTAATCTGGAGATATAGCGCAAGATGCGCACAAATTTGAGACTCTTTGAGATCAATGTATAGGTAAGACCCATATATCCCATTAATAAATCAACATGAATTTGGGCAAACGATTCCACATTTGGAGCTTTGGCTGTAAAAAAAGAATCCCTGTACTCGACAGTATTTCCGAAGTGACTCAAAAGTAATAATCTGATGGGTAGGTTTTCAGTCCAATATAAATGGTCCGCGTTAGATGAGGCAGTCAATTTTAAGACCCAGGCTAAAATTCAGAGACTGTTACCAACCGCAGTTCTGCAAACATTTCTTTCACTAGCCTGCTTGATATATTTATGAAGGAAATTGCGGCCATTTGAAAAGTGAAAAAAGGCCATGTTGAAGTTGTTTACACAGTAATTTTTTTTTTACTTAGCGCGCACTAAAAGCGTTCTTTCTACCTTTTAAATGTTGAAACACAGTGCGAGCAGAAATCCATACACAAGATATTTTTGAACACGGGCGAAAATGTAGAGTTAAGTCTCTTTTCAGACTACCCACCCGTAAAAAGATCAATAAAGCTTCCGAATTACTGCAGTGCATTTCTCAAGCATAGCACTTGAAAAAGTAAAGCAGCTTGTCAAGAAGAATTGTTAAGAAGAATTGTTATTTTTATAGATAGCTAGGTGACCATAAAATCTTTTTTTGTAATCTTCAAAATTTTTGCAAGGATTTGAAATTACTCGACGAAAAAAACATAGTTACCCTTCGATGAATTCCAGGACATTGTGATACATAAAGCAAATACATTATAGACAAACTGGACGGAAACGGGTCCATCTCTTGATCCGAGCCAAATCGAGTCCCAAAATTTACTACAAAAACGTAAACGGTAACATCTGGCCAAAAATGAAAACTCAAAACTAACCGGGTACCCGTATAATGTGTTGGCTACCCAGTTATCAAAAATTAGTAGTCGGGTACCAAGTCAACTCAAAGTCCAAGCGAATCTTCTAAACTTAAATCGAATTATCTTGTTTTTAAATCCAATTCTACTAAATTTACTCACTCAATTGTTATTTACAAAAATAAATAATTACTTAGATCTATTTTCTCAAAACTGGTATTAGTTCGAGAACTTACAATAATTTAGCTCTAAATATCATTTTATTTTATTGGATGTCTTGAATACTCAATCCCTGTGATCCAATAGCCCCTTCCGATCGAATATTGGCAGAAGCCTTCTAAGATTCGTTTGCACTTTTTCATTTTGATAAATTAAACTTTTAAAATTAAGCGCTCTTTCATCTTCGCCCATCAGAGAATGAAAATCAGCATCTTCAGTGTTTTCGTTTATCATTACTGCCTGTACCAAGCATCCTGACGTAAAAGCTGCAAGGTTATACAAAAAAATTGTTAATCCACCCGGTTTTAAGAATGTTTAATCAAATCTTACCATAGAAAGCCTTCTCATCCATATGCAACCGGAACTGATGTAAACTCGGAATTTTTGCTTGAAACCGTAGAGCCTTCAATGTTCTGACAAAAATATTATAATAATATTGAAAGAGTTCATCCTGTTGATGCAACCGAATTTCTTCCCTCAGTGATGTATTAAAGAAGTGATGCAAGTCAATACCAGGTGATCCCCAACAACTGTATTGGAAGTCTATCAGAATCACATCATTCGGTTGTTGATTTAGTCCTTCGTTGAACATAACATTGTTTGTCCAGAAATCACCATGAGCCAGAACATTTAAATGACCGTCAGTTGGATCAAAGACTTGTTTTCCATATTCCATAACTTTAGATTTGAGTGCAAGTAGTTTTTCTCCATATTCCTTGAAATCATCCCACTGGCTTACCATCTTACCACAAGCTTCCAGAGTTCCTTCATAGTACGGGCTATAGGAGTTTGTATGTCGATTAAAAAGACCCCTATCGTAACCGTTGAAAATACCGGGCTCACGTTCGTTTAAGATAGCCGAAGTGGCATGCAGCTTGGCCATTTTTCTGAGGCACATTTTAGCATGGTCCACATCCAGACCATTGATTCTGTCGCACATAATATAATGGCGTTTCGAGAGATCTTCGAAAACAATAGCTGAAAGTTCATATTCCACGGCAATGGTTTCTGGAAACATTTTATCCGAATCACCGATCTCTTCCAGCAAAGCATTGAGTTTGGGAATGATCTTCTCGTAGATTTGCATTTCGGTATTGAAGATATCGTAGGGCTTCATCAATTCATTCGCAACTTCATCTCCTTCGAAGGAACTCTTGACGATGTACGATCCTGTTCTTGGTTCCCGATCACCTCGTAGCTTATATTGAACGGAGACTCGAGTCAAAACACCGCCATAGTTCTCACCTTTCGATATAGCTGGAGAAAGAGTCATATCAACCATCTGCAGACTTGGATCCTTATGATAAATCCTCAATTTCTCCTTAAGAAAATCCTCCGTTAGCCATTCTGGCACCTGTTGAAGTTCATCTACGTTTGGGATGATTTTCGAATTCCGACTCTCTGGCATGTCTTAAAAGGCAACAACAAACTTAAACGAAACAACTTCAATTGAAAAGCATTTGCAATATTCCACAGCTTTTATACTACTTAAGCTACTTAAGCAGTCGACAATAAAATCTGATTTATAGTACGAAATATTATATATCCTCCCCTAGATCAAGCATATTTCTCCTTCACCTTTCTCTATTTCTTTAATGCACATGACGGTAGCTAGATCTTATTAAGTATTTTCGAAACGACGCAGTTATCTGTAGTATTTTTAAACATGCAGACTCTCCAAAGATAAAGAATAGTTTGAATCAAGATAAACAGTCACTATAGGTACATAACGTAATTTGCCTAATAAAGCCGCTAGTTATATGGATAATACAGAATCTTTTAAGCTTTTATTATTTATAGCACTTTATAAAATAGATTATATTGTAGATCATTCACTTATTTAAGTTTGAGGACAGTTAGGGGAGGCCTAGTTTTTTAATTTAAGGTTTCTAGGTCCCCTCTTCTAAAGGGTAATCTTAAGAGTAGGTATATAGTGTTGGTGTTATATTACTGAAATGAAATCACAAAAACCAATATCTCTAGTGGAAAATAGATCTAATTACAAAACCTCCAAAATGTATCAAATCGAAATCTTTAATTGCAAATATCTCTTTAAAATAAAAATCTCTCAACACTAAACCTAGAACTTTTAAACCAAAAACATCTTCAAACTGTTTTTGAAACAAGTTCTTAATATGAATATTAATTGTCACAAGTTTTCTTAAATTGGCTTATGATTCAATAGACCCTTAAGATCGAAAATTGGCGGTTACCCCTTTAGATTCAACACCCTAATTTCCATTAAGGTCAGTTGTCATAAATACCAATTTTTTTTGCCACCAAAATAGGTACTTGAATTCTCAGTTATTAAGTTTATCCCACTCCTGATACCAAATTATTACTTAAGCTAGAACTTTATTTAAACAGTTTTTCCTTATCCATGTTATTCAAAAATTTAAGAAATCAACACTGCTAGTATTATTTCAAAAAAAAATTGCTATTATCTTTGATAAAAAGATCAAACTGACAAACAAAACCAACACAAAACCAAAACCTCAGTGTAATATTAGAAGTTCAATTATTATTTATTGAAGACAGAACTTGATAAAGGATTTTAATTTGTTCCATTTACCCAACCAACATTTCCAACCCACAATCAAAATTATTTAATTTCCATACTAATACCCATCAATTTTCATAAGATACCCTCTTAAAAACCATTAAGTAAAATTCCATAAATAATGACATGACTATGAAGAAATAATAGAAACAATAAATCTGATTTCAGTTTGTGAAAACACCTCGAACATGAATTACATAGCAGCAATCGTGTTGTTGGCCCTGGCCACAACTTCGAAAGTTCAGTCTTCTGACTTTTTAAATATGAAGTTTTTTAAATTTGTTAAAAGTATTCACAGTTATAAGCAATTCGAAAATATTCTTCTTTTGATGGAAAGCTCAAATGAAAAATCGACAGTTGATTTAAGTGAGACCTTTATCAGAGAATCAACAACAGGTCTTGAGATTTCGGTAGTCTTATCTAGAGGAATCAATTCGTTTATTTTGAAGGAAAAGTTCAATAAGAACTTTTTGGTGATTGTTCAACTTGATTCCATTAATGGAAACCTTCTTCAACAACTATTGGTTTATCTTCAAAATAGGCGTTTCACTCGGATTATTTTGATTTCCAAGAATTATTCCTACGCTGCAGTGCTATTAAAGGAACTTTTTCGCTTTTGTTGGCAAAATCACATGATAAACGTGATCGTTATTTTCCGGGACTTTTTAACGTCGTCAACCTTCTACAGATTCAACAACTTCTCTGATTTTAAACTCGAAGAAATCTTATGGACAGAGAACCAAATGGGCGACAAGAAAGAACAATACTTCCCAGATCGTATGCGAGATCTTAAGGGTTCTATTCTATATAACCAGTGTTGTTTGGAGGACCTGAACCGGGATTGATAATTTCAAAAAATAAACAAGGTCATACAAAAATCGGTGGTTATAGTGGACAGCTTTTCAAAGCTTTTGCTAAGAAACACAATGCCAGATTGAATACAAGCTACATAAACTTACAACTTGCACCACAGCAAATAAATCAGTTAGTGGTAAATAATACCGTAGAAATATCAACCGCACGACTATTTTACACTGGTAATATTCCATTGCATTTCTGCACATATCCTTTTGATAATATGGATTGGTGTGTAATGATTCCAATCGAACCAGTATTCCAATCTACAAAGTTTTTATATGTATCTGGAAGTGGAAGATTTTTTGCATCGCCATTATCGAAGTTTTAATTATATCAGTACTTCTCCAATTGGCTGCATACTTATCGGGTAAAACGTCAGCATTTCTGAATTGCTTACGCGGAGTGCTTGGACAGTCTTTTATTGAAAGGCTAAATGCTTCTTTAACAACCAAAATTCTCTATTCGTTGATATTTCTATTGGGAATCATATTTGTAACTTCATACGATGCTTTTCTTCAGACCTCAGTGGCAAGTCAGTGAATAATGCTTAATGGATGAATTATCAGAGCCAGCTAAATCTATTTACTTAACCATTGTTTCGCATGCCGAAGGAAATGTGTTTAATGAAGAATCGCACGTTGGGCTTTTCATTAAATGAAAACTCAATTTATAAGGAAATCTTGAATTTTTTTCTCTTGGAAATACGTTCGTCTGAGTTGTTGGAATTTTGGAAACGAAGGACTTTCTATGAGTTGATATAAATTGGAAAGATTAAGATGGAAGATTTGACCAAGAAGAAGGGGTTTGTTGCTTCGAAGGTGGAAGATTTTAAGTGGGGGCTTATGTGTTGGCATGTTTGTGCTTTTTGGGAGAAATGGTTGTTTTTAAGTGGAAAGTATTAAGAGAAACATAATTGAATGTTTAAAATGTTTCCATTAAGTAAATGTATTTTAAATTAAGGAACATAAAGGAAATGTGTATTTGTGAAAATATTTATGATATTTGAAGCACTCACCGAAAACAGATATTTTTTGATGCACATTGATTAATTATAAGAGAAAGACAAACAAAAATATAGAAAATATTGTTCGTGTTTTATTGTTGCTGATTAATTATTCAATAAATAGAATTTTTTAGTTGACAAGCTATAACTTATATAAAACTTTTATAAGACTTACCAATGCAAGTTATATATTTACCAATGTAAAATAAGTTTTTGAAATGAATGCTATGGTGAAAGAAGAGAACCATCAAATTAATAAGTCCTTTATTGACAAAAATAGCTTCTGTAGAGCTTTCGGATAAAATTAAGTACCTATTTGTTATTTTGTATAAAGCTGGTTTATGAAAGCCTACAATTTATATTCAGTGTTTGTTTAATTTTAATGATTTGAAACTCAATGGTCCTAAATGATAAACGAATTTAGAGCCGAATCTATCTTACATTTGACTTTTTTGAAAGACTAGGTTAAATTCGTTTAATACTCAGGGCAAATGAATAAATATTTTTTAATTTAAAATTGTTAACATATCCCGTTGGTTGGCTTGTTGTTGGTTTTGCTATTTTAATTATAAACACAGACACCTTCTGGTATGGATAATGAAGGAAGATAAAAAAGTTATTTATGACAAAACTGCACGAGTTTCCCATTATCAGCCACAAACAAATTTGTTTTGTTAATAAATTAATTTTTAAAAATTAAATTAATGAATGTTTATTTATTTTTTTAGGCTACCTACATACCTAAGTGTTTTGCTTAAATAAATAACTACAACAAAGAATTTTAAGATTTTTTTTATTTGTAGAGATTAAGAACGGTCTGAACTGAAATATAAAAAAATTATTACAGTACCAAATTAAGATCATAAAAATCCGTTTAAACTAAAATGAGGTTATTTTTATTTAGTGTTTTTTACTTCCGATAAAAGGTAGGTCCTACAAATTATGACAAGTTATGGATTCGTAAAACAAATTAGCCTCGAAATTTGGATCAAACTTGCTATGTTTTTTAATGATGGGAAAGAGGAAAAAGTTAGTGTCTCAATTCTGCCTGTTTCTATTAGCTATCATGTGTGTAGCCTTATCGGCTTAATGGATTTTCTTCAATTTTGGTACTCAGTGTTTATTTTAATTTTTTTTTTTCGTGGGACCAAAAACAACGGTAGCTACCTACTATACACTTTTTTTAGCCGCTGAGGAAAATATTATTTTTCTCGAAAGTGGCTCCTAAAATTTTGATAGTAAAATGTGTCTTCTTAAATTATTATACATGTCGATTACAAAATCTGCAAAATTTTATTCGCGAGGAGTTAACTCGACCCGCAACGGCTTTGATGCGAATTTGAAATGTCTAAAAAGTTATAATAGAATACGTATGGGATTTTCAAACTACCTTACCGACATTCCTGAAATTTGTTACGGTAGATTCTAATAGAAAAAACTGAACATAATTGTCAGAAGCAATTCGCAGACCATTCATCGGATTCTGTAATCGGGGTGATAAGCTTCTTATAAAAAAAAATACGTTGCATTTACAGTTGGTACCTACTACTTTAAAAATAATTTAAAAAACAGCCCGCGCAGAAAAACAATCTAGTTTTCAACAAGGCACTAGAGAGTTTTACATAGATTTTTTGCAAGGCATTAGCAAGATTTAGCAAAGGCTACAGAAAACGGGCCTTGGCGATTATGAACCCTTTTGCCTCGTCAGGCAAACAAAAAAACAAAAGCTGGCTTATGTGGGACTTGATCCCGCGATCTTCTGATTGTCAGTCTAATTCGCTACCCACTGGGCTAACTCGCTATAAAAAAAATTCAATGTCAAAAGTGAAAAAGTTTCATTCCATATTGCATGACAAATAGAATCGGATTTTATGTACTTGCTTTTTAGGTAGAACAACTTAAGACAGGTTTTTCCTCATTGAGCAATCCTATACAGATGTCTCACACCCATAGCAAAAAGTATGATACGAAAAAGAAGACAAAGGAAAGAGAGAAATAAGTGTCGTTTGATGCTTAAATTGCATGGTGCTTATAAAATTTGTGTTTGGTGTACAAGAGACATTCCTGATGGGGTACCGATACATGTCCAACAAGTTTTTACTAGGGAAGGCCTTTTGTTTAAAAAGTTAGCTTCATCTACATTTTTGGTCCTGAAATCCAGCAAGAGCTTGCCAAGTATTTGAAATTTTTTCTTTGTCTAGATTTTCCCTACTAAAAACTTACTAGGGCCTTGCCCAAACTAGACAAAAAACTGGCATTTTTCCATTTTTGGCATTCTAATTTTTGTCTTAAGTTATTTTTTTAACAGCTCCAACGATTTTTGAATTTTTGTTCATCTTTTCTTTTCATCAGTTGTTTTGAAGACTTAATTTTATTCCAATTCCAGCAGTCTTATGTTGCAAAACCAATTCGATTGTTTTAGATTAATTATAAATCTGCGAGTGAAAGCTTTTTATAAACCCCCACTTCCAAAACTATAAAATTTGTAAACTTAAAAAAAAAAAAGTCAAATTCCTTCAGGTTTGAGTCTTTATTATTTTTTTAATTAACAATTTTACTCATACATCCAAAAATCCACTCAATTCAAATTCTTTCAAAGTCCTCTGCAAATATGCTCGATATTTCAAATTTTGAACATTTTTACGGCGCATTTTATCACCTTCATCTGTGCGGCTTGTTAGATTTTCCAAATTTTCAAACCCTTCAGCTTCCATTAAGATTAATGGTGTAAGGCAAGTTGAAGCGATAACACCTTTACAAATATTAAAATTTTAAACAAAGGAGTATTATAACATCTTTTTGTCATTTAAATAATTTATAAAGTTTGAAATAAAATATTGTTAAATATTTGCTCACAGTGATTATAAGGTGGTACTAATAAACAAGTTTACGAACATTTTTGTGCTTAGCTAAATATATTTTAATTATGACATTTTAGATATTTAGAATAAAATTTCGTTGAATAAACAGTATTTAAATATTAATATAAGCAATATAAAATCAACTTGACGAACACGCTTTGTCTAGAACTCTAGATAATGTGCAATCTAATTGAATAAATGATTACCAACTTGTCTTGAATTTTATTATTTTATCTAATATGCTGATGGCTGAGTAAATATCAAAAATTAAATTACTTAAATATTTACAATATTTTTACCTACGTATTATACAAACAAAAAAGACCAATATAATAAAATTTAGATGGTAGGCCTTATCAGCGAAGTGTTGCTACTCTAATAAGAATATTTTAGTTTTATCTTCAGATATTGACTGTCTATGAACTTGAAAGACTCTCCTATGTTTTTCTCTTAGCGTACTACAAGTTAAAAATTATTTTTGGATTTTGTTTACCATTTTTGAAAAAAGTCTATGTTCATTTTGATTTGGCTTTTTTTCACTGATAGCTAGCTGACCCGTGCCTGCGTTGCTTTATTTATTGCTCATATTATGTACCAACCTATTCAAGTGAAAATTTGAACTGATTTATTTTTTGCTTTATACTTGTAAGTTCAGTCACACTAGATTTAGGCATTACAAACATTTGCGACAGCCAGAACTTAGAATATTATTGTTCCCCAAAATCCGGCCTACACACAAAATTAATCTTATTTTTCCTCCCAACACCATTCATTGTTTAAATCCATTTATTTATATTCGTATTGGTCGCAGAGAAACAGTTTGTAAGGAATAAAACTAAAGCAAGTTTTTTTGTAACCAAATAAATAGTCCGAAAAAGTAAATCTGTCCGAAAAAAAACAGTGGAGAGTTCTCGAAATTTTCAGGTATATAGCGTCGCTCGCCATTCTTTTATGATTTCATTGTGTAATGTTTCGCATGAACAGCAGTGGTTTAAAAAGTTTAAAAATGTTACCTCTAAATATTACCGATAATGAATCAATTAATTTTAAATTTAAATTAAAAAAAAAATAATAAACTGAACAAACACATATTAATCGTTATATACTCACCCACTAAACTATTTCGAATGATTTCAATATGAACATCTTTAAGTGTTGGAATTTTCTCACTATAATTCAACTTCTCCAAAGTCTCCTTCAAATGCCTATGATATTCTCTCACAATAAACTTAAAATGCACTTTTCGTACATTTTCATTTAACGATCCAAATAAAAAGTAATTAATATCAGTTGCTGGTGAGCCATAATATGCCAATTGATAGTCTAACTAATGAACGAAAAAAAATATCACAATTTTCAATTTTCTCTAAGAAACAAATTAACATCAACTTACCAAAATCACATCTTGTGGCTCATAATTATCATCTAAACGAAACATCAAATTATTTATCCACAAATCAGCAATATTAAAAACTTGAAAGCCATTCGCATGCGTATCGAACATTGCCAAACTTCCCTGCAACACATTCTCTGCTAATTTAAATAATTTTTCAGTGATTTCTTCGAAGCCCTTCCATTGGGAAACCTCTTCGGCAACACAACGAATATTCACGGGGAAAAATCCGAGAAAATGTTTACGATCTGGATTTCTTGAGATCGGTGCTTCACTAAAAAATTCCATAATTTTTGGATCTTTTGCAGCTAATACTGCTGAACAAGCATGAATTTTTGCCAATTTCTCCATTGTTGGCAAAACATAATCCAAATTGAGAAGTCTTTGTTTTTCGAATGTCTTGAATCCACTCATGTGCATGTCTTCGAGTATCAGAAATGGCTCAGGAGTTTCGGTGGTGTAGTAGCAGGCTGGTGAGATTTTAGTGCTATCACCAATTGTTGCTAAGAGTTCTTCGATTCGTGGAAGAATTTCCTTATAGCTAAGAATTTCACGATGGAACAGTTTGCTCTTCTGGGCAATCATACCACTGTAGCCCTTCGGATGGTCCTATATGGAATTTTCGTTCAATTTGTATTCGATTTACCGACAAAAATACTCACTTTTATGATAACTGAAAACTTTCCGGGCTCTGCATTCCTCACTAAATCGAAAGTTGCCCTGTGAAGTTCACTGGCAAAACCTTCAACCTTGCCCGGTGAACATGCACTTTGAACGATCATATTCTGAACCAGAATTGTGTCATCTTTGAAGTATTCCTTGAGCACATCTTGTAGGAAGTCTGAAGTTAGCCACTCAGGGGGTTGATATGATGATTTTGACCCAGTTCCCATTTTTTTTTTTTGATTTTTAAAACTTAAAGAACTAAGAAAAAAAAACACAATCACTCTTTTTAACAATTGAAGAAAAAATGCTACGAGAGTCACATGGTTAGGCTCAGAGCTAGCTGCCGGACTAAAGCTTTTTATTTTTGTTACTTATGTACTCTTTGAAGAGTTAATGACACTCACGTGCTGAGAATGTTTGTAGCTTTAAATTTGTTTTGTTGTCAACTTAATCATGCTAATTTAATGTTGGTGCTGGGAATCACAAACACAGCTGATTACATTCATTGAGAAAAAAACCACATGAATATTTTTTGTATGATCAATCGGAGGCAGATTGTGTGTTTTTATTGACTAAAGAGCTAAAGCTTTATTTTATCGTTGAAATGATAATACACATTTTGTGTGTTTGTATTTTTTAAAACCAGCTGTGTGAATTGAGATTTAAAATAAAAGGTGTAGGTATGTACTCGTAAGAAAGTAAGAAAATTTCACTTGACAGTTTTAAATAGATATTTTGTTTGACTGTTTCCATATGATAGGAAAGTGGTTGGGTTTTGTGGGGGTACCTTAAAAAATATACCAAACCCAACAAAATGAATTGATGTATAGAGGTTCATCAAAAAGCCAGCCACATTGATGGCTTTTATTTAAAATTATTTTAACAATTAAATGTTTGAATACTTTGATACCAATATTCATGGAGTGTTTTATCAATCGCAAAAGACAAACGCAACCAATTCACAAACAGCTACTCATACCGTAATAGAAAAAAAAACAACAACAAAAAACACGAATAAAACTTAAATGTCATTTTACAACATATAATTAATGGTTGGGGCAAATAATTCTCTGGAAAAAAAAAGAGTGGAGACTTTTCCAAAAAATAATAAGTACTGCAAAATTAAAATTTGTGTTTATTATTTGTTCGTGTTATGTACATCAAGCAAAACAATGGTAGATTTTTTTCATCTTCCATTTAGTTCACCCGTGACCGTGCTCGTAAAGCTGAATAGAGAACAAAGTGGAGAGTTTTCGTTCGCGGGCAACTCACGAGCAAAATGCACGGGAACCCTTGGTGAAGCTTTGACAGTTGGCTAAAAGAAAAAAAAAAAACAGTTTCAATTTGTGCGCATTCCTCATTTATTTTCTGTTTTTTCTTTGCGTAGTGTGCTTTTAGAATTTGAATCAAATTGAAACATTTACAAAAAAATGCAACAATGGATTCTTTCCTAATGAATTAATTAAAGATTAATTTTGTGCTAGGCATTTGATGCATTGAGGTTTCTAACGTCATTCGTTCACAACGCATTCACAAGTGTTTACCACTGATAAATAATGTCAAACGTTCACTTTCTTCACAGGCGAATGTTCACTTCACGAGGAAGTATGTTGTATGTACTAGGCTTTACCTGCTGTTGACATGAAACAATAAAGTTTATCTACTTACATAACTTTTGTAGACACGAAAAAAAGTGGAGACTTTTCTAAGGAAATCTGATACAACTTCACTGTTAAGCCTAGTACGCTGCTGATTTTAAACGAAATTTTCCAGTGGTCTCCAAAAAAACAACGAAATGATTACGAAAACACAGCGGAAAAATATTCATGGGGAGTTTCACAAATTGCAAATAAATAAAACAAAATTTAACGAAAAAATCAAACAAAGGCCATGCTGTAATAAAAGTTACAACAAATAAAACACGAACAAACCTATATGTCAATTTTCCGCACACAATTAATTGTCCGGTCAATTAATTCTGTGCGAAAATAGAGTGGAGACTTGTCAAAGCGATCTGGTATAATCATCAATTTCGTTGGTCGAATAGCGTTCCACAGAACGAAAAGCACAACGAAATTTTTCGTTTATGATTTCGTCATGTCATTTTTGTATGGGATTTTTCGTTTTGCATCAGCAGCGTACTAGGCTTTAATGAAAACAAAAAACAAACAATATGTTGGTACCATTAGTCCATGTGATCCTTCTTCATTCTCGTCCATGTAAGCCACATGACATATTTCACAAAAATTACAGACCTTAAACCAAGTTTTTTATTGCAAATTTAAAATATATTTCAATTTAAATTTGGACATTCAAACAAAATTTAGAAAAATTAAAGTTAAATTTGATTAAAAAAATAAATACAAAAATAACAAAACTATCGGAATCTAAATTAAAGAAAATCTTCTTATAAGTTTGTGCATGATTTTAATCGACTTATATCACGGCTGCTTTATGAGTGTTGCGAACCAAGCTGATCGTACGGACCGTATTTTCCGCTCTTACTCATACGGAAAGAATCAGTCAATCCATACTATTTTTCCTCGTCCTAAAGAATTGTTAAGTTAAATATCAAATCCTCCTCGATTTTCCAACCATGCCAGAATTTGCTTCATTGCCTTAACATATCTTGGATTCATTATAATTTGATTTCGAAATTGATCGCCTTCTGCAGTATCATTGACGATTTTTTCAACGTTTGCTTCCGTAGACGGTTCTGCTAAGATTGCTGTCAACGCTGAAGTTGCTGTATAAAATCCTTTTAAAAGAAAAATATCGAATTCATAATTTGTAAAGCACTTCTATTCTTACCCCAAAGAGAATACTTCAACATCATAATGTGAATGTCTCTTAAACTCGGTATTGATTTGGGATATTTCAAAAGATGCAAATTCTTTTCCAAATGTTCGTGATAGATTCTCAAAAAATAATCAAATTCCCTTACTCGCAAATCGAAATGGGACGAAGTGATAAGCAAATAAGTAAGATCTTGTGCAGGTGAACAGAATTGAGTATTTTGGAAGTCAATCAAGAGGGTATCAGTAATTTCGCCTTTTTCATTGTGCTGAAACATGATGTTATTGGTCCAGCAATCTCCATGAATGAGAACGTTGAATTCGTCTGGTTTCGGAGTTGCTGCTTCCTTGAATCTATTAAATAATATTTCTGGTTTGGGCTGTAAAAAGAAAAATATGTACATGTACAGAGACAGACTTATTTTTAAAAGTTTTAAAACCATACCCATATTTCAATATATCTCTCACAATCACCCCACTTAGTAAGAGCTTCAATAAACATTTCAGTCTTTACACAACCGAAATTTTTAAAAAACGATCTGTATTTTTCAACGAAATAACCATTACTGACAAGTGATGAAAACTCTCCCAAACGCTCATAACAAACTCACGAAGCTGCATGATATTCAGCCAATTTCTTTAGAACACCACACATATGTGACTTGTCGAGTCCCTCCAGACGATTCATATTGGAGAATTTTAGATATTTTAAATCTTCCATAACAATTGTAGTGTGATCGGGTGTTTTTTTGATAAATTTACATTGTGGTGCAAATTGCATATTCACACCCATTTCGGCATAGAGTTTTTCAAGCTTTGGAATAACTTCTTCATAGAATTGAATTTCTTTAGGAAAGATGTTCAGCATATCCAAAATTTCACGTGTTGCCGCACTTTCAATAGTTGTTTTTATAATGTAAGAAGTAGAAATAGTGTTGCCATCTTGCAAGAATTAATGGAGATTAGCAAAATTAGTTTAAAAAAAATGTGTTTTTTGTTGTTTTACCTCTTAACTCAGCTTCTAATGAAACTCGAATCAATACGGATGAGTAGTTTTCCCCAGGGCCGATAGCTGCGGTAGGAGTATATTTCTTAATTTTTGAAAAATTTGGAAATTCCTTTTTGAGAACTTCTTCGAGAAGTTCTTCATTAATCCATGCGGGAATAATGAGACTTGAATTTGGATTTGATGATGGTTTGGGGTTACTTGACGACATCTTATTGATTTAGTTTCACTCTTAACGATAACGGTTAATTTCGTTGAAGAAACACCCGCTTAAGAACCTCAATTTTGTCAGCCCTAAATAAAAAAACTCTATTTTATGTATCTTTTGCTTGACATATATTTTTGTATGTACAGTACATATATGTATACCCCCTTCTAGCCCAACTCATTTGTCATGAAAGGAACAAAATGTTCGTGTTTTTTTTTTATAAACGTTGGCAATGCTTACTTGACAGTAAAGTTATCATTAAAAATAAAAAATAAATTGGGTGGCGCAACGGCTCATGAAGAACCAGGGCCTAGTGACTAACAACTCGCAACCATTCCTGTGTGCGCCTTTCGACAGGAATGGAAGGGACCTACAATTGTATGCCGAATCCGAACGGCTAGACGAGAAGCACTTATTCGTGACAAGTGATACTCTTGGAGGATTTGTCAATTCCTCGCAAGAGGCAGTAGCCCTGAAAAAAAAACTTTTTTAGTTTTTAGGTGGACGAGGCTGGGAAGCGATCCCAGACATCCAGCGTGACAGTCGAACGCACTAACCATTACGCTACGGGCTACTACGTAAAGTTATCATTAGCAACCCCAAAAATGAAGAAGACATTTTCGAGAACCTGTCTAAAAATGTGTTTTAAAATGTTCGTGAATTTTCGAATTGACAGTATTGCCACCTTTACTAAATAAATCGAATATGTATCCCAAAGGGGTTTTTTTTTAATTTGACGATTGTCGTAAATTTTTCGTAAATTGTGTCGTAAAATGCTCGTGAAAAAAAAAACAATTGTCTCGTTTAAAAAAAAAAAAAAAAATAACCACTGGTTATTGGTAACTTGACTGTCAAGTAATCATTATCATCCCGGAAAAAAAAGAAACAGTCGTAAATTTGACGTACATTTGTCGTTAACGTGTAGTCTCATTAAACTGTCGTAATTTTGACATAAAATTATCGTGAAAGAAAAAATACCCGCGTTTGTTTGATACAAAAATAACCCCTTTCTGTGGGTTACTTGATAGTGAAGTAAAAATTAACTCAAAAAACAGTTGAATGCATGAATAATTGTTGCACGATTATCGACCAAAAACAAATAAATAAGTCGTGTAATTGCCCTAATAATTTACAACGTAATTTCACTTTTAAATTCTGTCAAATGCAAAGCTTGAATAGAATTTAATTAAATGTTTTTCTCTCTATATAAAATATAGATATAGGTAATACTCTATAATGATTAGATTATTTTACACTTGAGTTTTTAAGATAACAACAAAATTTGATCAAAGAGATTTTAGCATCGATTTTCTTCAAATTCACAATAATTGAAACATGGAGATGTGTAATTCTCAAAATAAAATTATAAATGTTCACTTCACGAGGAAGTATGTTGTATGTACTAGGCTTTACCTGCTGTTGACATGAAACAATAAAGTTTATCTACTTACATAACTTTTGTAGACACGAAAAAAAGTGGAGACTTTTCTAAGGAAATCTGATACAACTTCACTGTTAAGCCTAGTACGCTGCTGATTTTAAACGAAATTTTCCAGTGGTCTCCAAAAAAACAACGAAATGATTACGAAAACACAGCGGAAAAATATTCATGGGGAGTTTCACAAATTGCAAATAAATAAAACAAAATTAATCGAAAAAATCAAACAAAGGCCATGCTGTAATAAAAGTTACAACAAATAAAACACGAACAAACCTATATGTCAATTTTCCGCACACAATTAATTGTCCGGTCAATTAATTCTGTGCGAAAATAGAGTGGAGACTTGTCAAAGCGATCTGGTATAATCATCAATTTCGTTGGTCGAATAGCGTTCCACAGAACGAAAAGCACAACGAAATTTTTCGTTTATGATTTCGTCATGTCATTTTTGTATGGGATTTTTCGTTTTGCATCAGCAGCGTACTAGGCTTTAATGAAAACAAAAAACAAACAATATGTTGGTACCATTAGTCCATGTGATCCTTCTTCATTCTCGTCCATGTAAGCCACATGACATATTTCACAAAAATTACAGACCTTAAACCAAGTTTTTTATTGCAAATTTAAAATATATTTCAATTTAAATTTGGACATTCAAACAAAATTTAGAAAAATTAAAGTTAAATTTGATTAAAAAAATAAATACAAAAATAACAAAACTATCGGAATCTAAATTAAAGAAAATCTTCTTATAAGTTTGTGCATGATTTTAATCGACTTATATCACGGCTGCTTTATGAGTGTTGCGAACCAAGCTGATATTCCGTATTTTCCGCTCTTACTCATACGGAAAGAATCAGTCAATCAATACTATTTTTCCTCGTCCTAAAGAATTGTTAAGTTAAATATCAAATCCTCCTCGATTTTCCAACCATGCCAGAATTTGCTTCATTGCCTTAACATATCTTGGATTCATTATAATTTGATTTCGAAATTGATCGCCTTCTGCAGTATCATTGACGATATTTTCAACGTTTGCTTCCGTAGACGGTTCTGCTAAGATTGCTGTCAACGCTGAAGTTGCTGTATAAAATCCTTTTAAAAGAAAAATATCGAATTCATAATTTGTAAAGCACTTCTATTCTTACCCCAAAGAGAATACTTCAACATCATAATGTGAATGTCTCTTAAACTCGGTATTGATTTGGGATATTTCAAAAGATGCAAATTCTTTTCCAAATGTTCGTGATAGATTCTCAAAAAATAATCAAATTCCCTTACTCGCAAATCGAAATGGGACGAAGTGATAAGCAAATAAGTAAGATCTTGTGCAGGTGAACAGAATTGAGTATTTTGGAAGTCAATCAAGAGGGTATCAGTAATTTCGCCTTTTTCATTGTGCTGAAACATGATGTTATTGGTCCAGCAATCTCCATGAATGAGAACGTTGAATTCGTCTGGTTTCGGAGTTGCTGCTTCCTTGAATCTATTAAATAATATTTCTGGTTTGGGCTGTAAAAAGAAAAATATGTACATGTACAGAGACAGACTTATTTTTAAAAGCTTTAAAACCATACCCATATTTCAATATATCTCTCACAATCACCCCACTTAGTAAGAGCTTCAATAAACATTTCAGTCTTTACACAACCGAAATTTTTAAAAAACGATCTGTATTTTTCAACGAAATAACCATTACTGACAAGTGATGAAAACTCTCCCAAACGCTCATAACAAACTGACGAAGCTGCATGATATTCAGCCAATTTCTTTAGAACACCACACATATGTGACTTGTCGAGTCCCTCCAGACGATTCATATTGGAGAATTTTAGATATTTTAAATCTTCCATAACAATTGTAGTGTGATCGGGTGTTTTTTTGATAAATTTACATTGTGGTGCAAATTGCATATTCACACCCATTTCGGCATAGAGTTTTTCAAGCTTTGGAATAACTTCTTCATAGAATTGAATTTCTTTAGGAAAGATGTTCAGCATATCCAAAATTTCACGTGTTGCCGCACTTTCAATAGTTGTTTTTATAATGTAAGAAGTAGAAATAGTGTTGCCATCTTGGAAGAATTAATGGAGATTAGCAAAATTAGTTTAAAAAAAATGTGTTTTTTGTTGTTTTACCTCTTAACTCAGCTTCTAATGAAACTCGAATCAATACGGATGAGTAGTTTTCCCCAGGGCCGATAGCTGCGGTAGGAGTATATTTCTTAATTTTTGAAAAATTTGGAAATTCCTTTTTGAGAACTTCTTCGAGAAGTTCTTCATTAATCCATGCGGGAATAATGAGACTTGAATTTGGATTTGATGATGGTTTGGGGTTACTTGACGACATCTTATTGATTTAGTTTCACTCTTAACGATAGCGGTTAATTTCGTTGAAGAAGCACCCGCTTAAGAACCTCAATTTTGTCAAACCTAAATAAAAAAAACTCTATTTTATGTATCTCTTGCTTGACATATATTTTTGTATGTACAGTACATATATGTATACTCCCTTCTAGCCCAACTCATTTGTCATGAAAGAAACAAAATGTTCGTGTTTTTTTTTTAATAAACGTTGGCAATGCTTACTTGACAGTAAAGTTATCATTAAAAATAAAAAAAAAAAATTGGGTGGCACAACGGCTCATGAAGAACCAGGGCGCCTAGTGACTAACAACTCGCAACCATTCCTGTGTGCGCCTTTCGACAGGTATGGAAGGGACCTAGAATTTTATGCCGAATCATAACGGCTAGACGAGAAGCACTTATGCGTGACAAGTGATACTCTTGGAGGATTTGTCGATTGCTCGCAAGAGGCAGTAGCCCTGAAAAATTTTTTTTTAGGTGAACGAGGCTGGGAAGTGATCCCAGACCTCCAGCGTGACAGTCGAACGCACTAACCATTACGCTACGGGCTACTACGTAAAGTTATAATTAGCAACCCCAAAAATAAAGAAGAAGACATTTTGGAGAACCTGTCGAAAATTTGTTTTAAAATGTTCGTGAATTTTCGAATTGAAAGTATTGCCACCTTTACTAAATAAATCGAATATGTATCCCAAAGGGATTTTCTTTAATTTGAAATTGTAGATTGTGTCGTAAAATTCTCGTGAAAAAAAAACAATTGTCTCGTTTTTTTAATAAAAAAATAACCACTGGTTATTGGTAACTTGACTGTCAAGTAATCATTATCATCCCCGAAAAAAAAAGAAACAGTCGTAAATTTGACGTACATTTGTCGTAAACTTGTAGTCTCATTAAACTGTCGTAATTTTGACATAAAATTATCGTGAAAGAAAAAATACCCGCGTTTGTTTGATACAAAAATAACCCCTTTCGGTGGGTTACTTTATAGTTAAGTAAAAATTAACTCAAAAAACAATTGAATGCATGAATAACCGTTGCACGATTATCGACCAAAAACAAATAAATAAGTCGTGTAATTGCCCCAATAATTTACAACGTAATTTCACTTTTAAATTCTGTCAAATGCAAAGCTTGAATAGAATTTAATTAAATGTTTTTCTCTCTATATAAAATATAGATATAGGTAATACTCTATGATAATTAGATTAGTTTACACTTGAGTTTTTAAGATAACTACAAAATTTGATCAAAGAGATTTAAGCATCGATTTTTTTTCAAATTCACAATAATTGAAACATAGAGATGTGTAATTCTCAAAATAAAATTATAAATGTAATTATTCTCGTTTACTTTGTGTGAACCTTGATGTCTTCTTATTTTAAGCGTGTATTGTGAATTACTATTGTGAGTTAATTCGCAGAGACAAACAATTTATGAACAATGTTAGAACTTTGAGTGTCAAACCGATACTGAAAAATATAAATGAATGTTGTATAAATGAATGTTTCGAGGAACGAAATGGCATGATTAGAAATATAGTTTGTGTGTGGGCATTGCACAATTAAATGATATTCTTCCTTATGGTTTAATATTTAATATAATTTATTGATATTCATGATAAATTGAATTTATAAATAGATAACGTTAGCAAATGTAAGAAAAAGAAGCACTGATGTAACTCGTGTGATGACAGTACGTAACCAATTCATCAAAGAACCCTATGACCTGATGAACGTCTGATAAAACCTGATGGCCATAGTTGAATAGCAGATCCCTAATTTGGCATGGAGGGGGGGGGGGGAGTTTCCCAAGTACACTTTTTTGACATAATTTGAAAACTAAACCGAAATTGACATTCTAACTTTTGAAACTCCTCCGGTCACCAATTCAACCTCCATTACTGTTCATTGAACAATGAAACAAAATATGTGTAGAATGGATGAACATTACATAGGTATATATTTACGTACTACCTACTAATTATTTTTTTTTTTTCGTAGTGTTTCTATATCACACATGAAGACAAATTTTATGGGGCCCCTCATCTCGAACTCAAATTTTATATTGTTCAAACTTAATTTTTTGACAGGTTCTATGTATCGATTTTTATGAAATTTTCAGATAATCTTCAGATTAGCCCAACTGGATCAACAGAATTTTTGTTTGGTTAAAGTAAAGTGCTTCCTCCGATACAAAGCAGGGGATCGGTCGCCAGTTTTGAATAAAAACTTTTATTTTGGTTTCTATTCATTGTTTTTTGCACTTTACATGTTGGTATGCATATAAATGCTGATCACTGTAGTAGGTCTAAATTTCGATTCCAGATCGCCATATTGGGTTATAACAAAGAAAACAAAGTGAACAAGATGTATTATCTAATTTTAGGTGTTTTGACCAATTCAATATTTAAATTTTAAAAATTTGAAGTTTTCACTTCTTCGGCTTTTTTGGTCATTATAGTTAATTAATGAAAGATGTTCATTAGATTTCCCAACGTTTCGACTGAGTTTTCAGTCTTCTTCAGGGGCACTTTATTAAACAATGAAATTAAAAATAAGATAAAACATTTGTATGTATACATTTGGTTATTATGGTTTTACACTTACAGGTATTATCAACAAAAAATTATTTTTAATTTTTACATTTAAATAAAAAATTTTTTAAAAAAATTTAAAAATTGAAAAAACAACATTGTTTAAGTAGGTACGATTACCACTTCTTAGTAAGAAGCTTAGTCAACAAAACTGCTTATTATTTAAAGATAAAAGAAAAGAAGAAAATTATTTTAGTATGTATGTGTAAATTTATAGTGGTTATGTAGAGACTAGAGAACAATAAACCGATGAAATACATTGTGTGTCTTGCTTCCTGTTCATATTATTTTTGTTATTTAAAATGTGTAATGTTTCTAAAGTGTATCGTTTTGATGTTTGTTTTTCAGTTTGAAGTATTTGTGTATTTTTAAAATCTGGAGCATGGTTTTTTTCTATACTATGACTGGCAAGAGCTGTTTTTTGGGAATTTTTCGATTTTATATCTGATTTGTGATTTGAGATCCTCTGTTTTAAAAGTTGTTTTGTTGTGCCAATATAGCAAAGCCCACAGTTTTCTGTTTCGTTGCCTAGACAATCGATCTTATAAACGACGTCTGTGCATTGATCCTTTTCACTTTTTTTGGTCAGTTTTGTGAACAGAGTGTTGAGTGTTTGGTTGGATTTAAAAGCAATGTTGACATCTTTAGCTTTATCACCGATGGTTTTCTTAAAACTTTCAGCAAGCTTCGGCACGTAAACCAAACTTTTAAAGAAGCCTGTTCTCTCATTTTTATTGTTTTGTTGGTGATAAGTATGGTGTTGTTCAAAGAATTCTCGGATCATATTTTAAAAGTTTGGTTTACGTGCCGAAGCTTGCTGAAAGTTTTAAGAAAACCATCGGTGATAAAGCTAAAGATGTCAACATTGCTTTTAAATCCAACCAAACACTCAACACTCTGTTCACAAAACTGACCAAAAAAAGTGAAAAGGATCAATGCACAGACGTCGTTTATAAGATCGATTGTCTAGGCAACGAAACAGAAAACTGTGGGCTTTGCTATATTGGCACAACAAAACAACTTTTAAAACAGAGGATCTCAAATCACAAATCAGATATAAAATCGAAAAATTCCCAAAAAACAGCTCTTGCCAGTCATAGTATAGAAAAAAACCATGCTCCAGATTTTAAAAATACACAAATACTTCAAACTGAAAAACAAACATCAAAACGATACACTTTAGAAACATTACACATTTTAAATAACAAAAATAATATGAACAGGAAGCAAGACACACAATGTATTTCATCGGTTTATTGTTCTCTAGTCTCTACATAACCACTATAAATTTACACATACATACTAAAATAATTTTCTTCTTTTCTTTTATCTTTAAATAATAAGCAGTTTTGTTGACTAAGCTTCTTACTAAGAAGTGGTAATCGTACCTACTTAAACAATGTTGTTTTTTCAATTTTTAAATTTTTTTAAAAAATTTTTTATTTAAATGTAAAAATTAAAAATAATTTTTTGTTGATAATACCTGTAAGTGTAAAACCATAATAACCAAATGTATACATACAAATGTTTTATCTTATTTTTAATTTCATTGTTTAATAAAGTGCCCCTGAAGAAGACTGAAAACTCAGTCGAAACGTTGGGAAATCTAATGAACATCTTTCATTAATTAACTATAATGACCAAAAAAGCCGAAGAAGTGAAAACTTCAAATTTAAAAAAAAAAAAAAAAAAAAAAAAAAAAAAAAAAAAAAAAAAAAAAAGATGTATTATCTGCATCTGAAAATAAAATCAAGCTTTTCTAAAGAAGAATAAAACAATGAAATAAAAATATTTGAGAGAAAAGCTATTACTCTTACAATCTTGCCAAACAACACATACAATGTTTATAAGGAGATGGGTAGGTATAATAACCCAGCGGGAAATATCGTCCACAATGAATTTTATAGCTGAATTCTTCAATCAATTCACTAGCCAAATAATAAAAGGAAACTTCATGCAATGATTTAGTGAGTGAAGAGTCATGCGAGGTTTCCTCAGTTCATAGATTTGAACCCACTTTTTGCTTTGTGTGTAGAAAACAACAAGACAACAGCAATCAATTCACTAGCCAGATAATACATGTACATGACATGCAATGATTTAATAAGTGAAGAGTCATGCAAGGTTTCCTCAGTTCATAGATTTGAACCCACTTTCTGCTTTGTGTTTAGAAAACAACCCTTTCTGTCGTTGAATTAAAAATTGCTTTTGATGTGGAAAATTGTAAGATGAAAAAACTGTTGAAAAGTCATGTAGAAGTTCATCAGTTCATCGTCTATGTCCACTCATATGATTTGTAAAGTGTGCACCGCCATTGTGTGTTTTGATAGAAGTTGATTTTTTTTGTGTTCTCTGTGTTGACATTGTCTACTGACAGTAAATATTATAAGAGGACTTATGAATTTCCATTAAAAAGAGGCAATCTCAGATTTTCCAAAAGTATTTCAGTTTTTTGGTTAATCATCACTTCGCATATGAAGTGGTGATTAACCAACAACCACTGATCTAGTGATTTTACTTTAGTTTAAAGTTTTAATTCTATATTTTAATTAACCAATCACAAATAATTCACAACACAACAGAGTTAATGAATTTACTATTTATTTAATTTTCTTCACATTTTTCATATTGAATTAATTTATTGCTGAATAAACAACTAGGTACCTACTTCTATATCTTGTGATTTGATAATTGAATTTTCATTACCATTTTCATCGAAAATATTGAACTGATGAATAAACCACATACATTTATGCAGTGAATTCATAGATTATGCAACCACCATGTTTTTCATCATCTGGGTTGGTGAATAAACAACTTCCAACGAAGTAGTGATTTCGTTGGCGAATTTGCATCGGATTTTCAGCATGTGCTTCCCGCCTAGGACATGCCCATGTTAATTTCATCAAATGAATCAGCTGAAAAGTGGACGGTGCTGCTGCCATTCCTCAAGGCAAAAGCTGATTTTTCCTCAATGAATTTTTGAATTTTTCCCGCTGGGCCGCTGGGAAGGACAAAAACGCAGGCTGTGTCACTGTGTGTGGTATATCATTGTAAAAGCGCTGAGAGAATTATTGAAAAGCCCATAAAAAAGCAAACGTTCTGAGAGCGGTTCGCAATATTGGAACCCGAAAATTTGTATGAGATGCTTCTTCTTGGTAACTTTATATTCTTTGGTTATTGTTTCTCACGCCATCACACCTGACGTACGACTGTAATGTGTAATGCCTAAACGGATACAATTTTTCTCTTCTATAAAATATTAAAATTAAAAATAACAATTTAAAATCAGAAAAGAAAATATATTTTCATTCGTAACTCGCAACGACATTATCAATAGGAAAATTCATTCGCAATCTCATATAACCTTGACTTTGGAATGGTTTCTTTAACATTTTTAAATGGTGGGTGCTAGGTATTTTTGCACATCATTTTTGGTGTCGTAAACCTGGCTTAAACGTCAATTTTGACGTCATTTAAGGGACTGAGAATGTAATTGGAGGCATACCACAGTTTTAACCTCATTTTTTCGTCGCCATCTTATTTCTTCCGCTGTGTAAGTTTTTCATTTTTTTGCAGCATTTGTTGGTATCCGCAAGATAATTGTTAAAAAACTGTGTAACTTATTTTCGGTTTGGTTGATTTTTCTCGGCATATGAGTTAAAGATTTTTGAACACATTTATGTATTTTTACCTTTTCTACTTCCGTAAACATTTTCTAAACTTCATTTTTATTTAAAGAATACAAAATATAGTTTTTTGTACTTTCTTAAATATTTAACATTTTTGTTTAGAAAAAATCCATTCCGTAAAATTTTGAAACGCGAAATTCACCGTGGCCTCAATCAAGTGACACAACTTTTTATACCTTTTTTTTTCAGTTCATTAACAAAATCCGTGATATTTCTTTAAATATTCCAAGATACTCTTTAGTTTTGCATCTTTATTTTTGTAAAATATGTTTGTACCCACAACTAGTAAATTTATTTTGAAACACAATTTGTTTAGTAGATATCTATTGTATGCAATATAAATACCGAATAAAGATTATATATATATATATATGTTATAACCAAGAATACTGATAAAAGTATTTTTTAAAAGATAATTTCATTTTTTAATCAAAGATACATTGTAATTTAATAAACACTTTTGCTTATTCTCTGTCTACATTTGATGAACGCATATCTGCTCAAATGCAGACTAAACAAAAATTTGAAATAAACAAAATCAAAGATACGAACAAAAGTGTTGAAATAAACAAAATCAAAGATACGAACAAAAGTGTTGAAATAAACAAAATCAAAGATACGATTAGACTTCTAAAGATAGAAGTCGTATATGTAATAAGATGATAAATACCAGTTGTCTGTGACATTCTGGTCAGATTTTAAGTAACCTCAATAAAGATAACTTGAAAGAATTTGGAGCTCCGTCTCTAAATTCGTCCTTTTTAAAAAGTATTTTATTTAATTAAATACTAAAATTATATATATATATATATATATATATATATATATATATATATATATATATATATATATATATACAGGGTGTCCAGTAAATAGTGGATAACCTTGGAATGCCTCATAGTAGACTTTATGACCGTCCTGAAAACTAATTTAAAAAAAATCTTTCCCAACCACAAGAAAAGATATGTGCAATTTTTTTGTTCAGTGTTTTATTTTTTGCGTTACTTTACGTTTTTGAATACCACGACTACTAGTGAATGAATTCGACCGTTTTTTTTCGTAGCAATATTTCACATTGTTTGTGCCAAAACATAAGAAGACAAAAATTATAATAACTGTTGGAATTATTAGAGAAAAAAATTATTTGAATTTGATTTTCGATGCAAAATGTGAAAGAAAATAATTTTTGAAAAAGTTAAATATTCTCTGGTATGAAAAAATGCATAAAAACCTAAGTGGCCAACTATTTTTAAAATGTGCTTGTTGAATGCGGATTTCAAAATGGTATAATTTATTATTGTATCTAGAACCAATAGCAAGTTATTTGTAAAAATCTGCAATACTAGAGCCAATTTAGCAAAAACAAAAGTTTTCAAAATGAGCACAGTAAATGTCAAAAATAATACCATGCGTTGAACATGGTAGATTTTTGATTGATTGCCTGTCTTTATAATTGTCCTAATGATAAATCCAATCTTTTAACTTCTAGGGCCGGATGCAACATTACCGAAGATGTTAACAAAGTGCAAAAAAACGGCTACATTTTCGAGCTTGTTTTGAATTATACCTCTTCAATTGGCTTTTTTCAAAACCATCAAATATTTTGGTAGTTGTTATTACCAAATTAATTTTTTTATAAGAGCTGCATTAAATAAATCGAATATACATCAAGCCGATCAGCTTCTCAGATGAGGTATGGAATCTTGTGCAAGCCGCTACATTACAAATATGCCCGATATACAAGCAGATGGATATGGGGTATGGGACCAATTTTATGGCTACCCCGTTCACCTAAATCAACTTTATTTTTAATTGGGGCTGCATTAAGAAAATCGTGTACAGCAAACCCATCAGAAACTAAGAGGAGCTCAGAAATCTTGTGGAGGCAGCTGCATTACAAGATTCTGAGCAAAACTAAACAAGATTATTATAAGATTTTCATTTATTCGGAGGTGCAGAACATGTATTAGAATGGGTGGAAAACAGTTTGAGCAAAACTATTTTTGTTTTTGTTTTCTAACTAAGTGATCAACTGATTGAAAGTTGGCTCAAAACTGAAAAGACTTTGTTTCAAGAAAATAAAAAATAAACTAAAAGCAACTGCGAAAATATTTTATGGTTTTGTTAGGGCCCCAATAGACCAGGTATAATTCAAAACAAGCTTGAAAATGTAACCATTTTTTGCATTTTGTTGAAATTTTTGGTAATGTTGCAATCGGCCCTAGAAGTTAAGAGCTTGGATTTATCACAAGGATAACATCATAAAAACAGGCAATCAATCAAAAATCTAACATGTTGAATGCATGATATTATTTCCACGTTTAATTTGCTAATTTTTAAAACATTTGTTTTTGCTAAATTGACTATCGTGTTGCTGATTTTCACCAATAACTTCCAATTGGTTCAAGGTGCAATAATAAAGTATACCATTTTGAAACCCGCATTTAACGCGCATATTTTTAAAATAGTTGGCCACTTAGGTATTCATGCATTTTTTTATAATAGAGATGATTTAACTTTTTCAAAATTTATTTTCTTTCACATTTTGCATTGAAAATCAAATTTAAATAATTTTTTTCTCTAAGAATTCCAACAGTTATTATAATTTTTGTCTTCTTATGTTTTGGCACAAACAATGTGAAATATTGCTACGAAAAAAAAAAACGGTCGAATTCATTCACTTGTAGTCGTGGTATTCAAAAACGTAAAGTAACGCAAAAAATAATACAGTGAACAAAAGAATGCACATATCTTTTCTTGTGGTTGGGATAGATTTTTTTTTAATTAGTTTTCAGGACGGTCATAAAGTCGACTATGAAGCTTTTGAAGGTTATCCATTATTTACTGGACACCATATATATGGTTTATGTTTTCTATGTCGTTAAAGCTGAAGTTATTAAGACTACAAAAATCGCTGATCATACAAGGGACCCCATTTAGTATTACCGCCCCAAGCTTAGTCCGCCACTGACGATGATAAGCCTATTTTATCAACAATCAAATTTTGGTTAGAATCCCATTAAGTAGCTCTACCTACAAAAACTGTCCTGTTGCGTTTTTATATACCACTATACCAATGCCGATATGTGTATAAAGGGTGTAGAAGAGCGTTGGGAAAAAAATTAAATTCTAAGTTGTAGGTGCATGCTGTTTAAATTTCGAAAATAGTCATCACAGGAGAATGGGCAAAGTGGTCTTCCTACTCAACAGTAAAGTGTTATATGTCGTTGAAAAGGTAATGACTTGTACATCAATTAATTATATGGACGTAAGGCTCTAAACCATGGGGCTCTTCAATGCACCGAAAAAGACAGTAATGCAACTCTTCATTTGGAGCTTGTCTTACCACCCACAGTAAAGTGTCGTACATCGTTGAAAAGACTATTATGTTTACTTCATTTTGTTATATGGCCGTTAAGATGTACATCATGGTGTTAAAAAGTTATTAAGCCATCAAAAACGGCAAAAAAATATAATGCAATTCTTCATTGGCAACTGGTCTACCAACTCAACAGTAATCTGTCATACATCGTTGTAAAGGTTATTACATGTGCTTCATTCCATTATATGGCCATCAAGCTCTAAACCATGAGGTTCGTGGGGTATTCGGCTTCAAAGCATCAAAAACAAAAATAATGCAATTCCCCATTGGAAAATGGCCTTCCAACTCAACAGTGATGTGTGATACGTCAGTGAAAAGGTTATTGTGTGTTAATGGCCATATAGTAAAATAAGGAGAACGCTATAACCTTTTTAACAATATATGACTTATTGTTGCTGAGTAGTTAGAAGAGTACACAATAAGGAAATGCATTATTGAAGTTGCTGGTTCTTTGAAGCCGAATATCTCTTGAACCCCACGACTTAGAGCTTATCGCCCTCATAATTAAATGATGCGATTGCAATTACCTTTTCAAAAACGTATGACACATTACTGTTGAGCTGGTTGACCATTTCCAATGAAGAATTGCACTGTTTGCTATTTGCCGATTTTAAGGCCTAAATACCTCTCGAACCCCATGCTCTACATCTTAATGGCTTTCAAAAAGTAAAGTACATGCTTTAAACTTTATAAGGGTAAATGTCACATTTCTGTTGAGTAGCTTCCAATGCGGAATTGCATTATTGCTTTTTTTATCATTTTTGCCAAATGCCTCCCAAACCCCACTACCTACACCGTTTTTGATGGCTTAAACACTTTTTAACACCTTGATGTACACCTTAACGGTTATATAACAAAATGAAGTTAACATGATAGTCTTTTCAACGAATTACGACACTACTGTGGGTGGTTAGACAAGCTCCAAATGAAGAGTTGCATTACTGTCTTTTTCGGTGCTTTGAAGAGCAATATCTTTTGAACCCCATGGTTTAGCGCCTTACGTCCATATAATTAATTGATGTACATGTCATTACCTTTCCAACCATGTATGACACATTGGTGTTGAGTAGGTAGACCAGCTCCCATACATTTTTGGCCATTCTACTTTTTCACTTATAATAGCAAATATCAAATTGATTTTTTGTAAAAGAAATAAGGGCGTTATTGCGAGAGTCTACTTAGAAAAAATCTAGTCGACTTAAGTCGATCAGAAATTCTTGATCTAATTTAATTTTCTATCAAATACACACAATACAAATAATTTCATATAGTCTAGTAACCTTGTCGTTTGTATGAAAGGAACCGTTTGCGTCAAATCTGGTATTATGGAAATATTGGTGATTTTAGTCCTAAATAACTAATTTTAAATAAAAACATTGTTCTTCGATTCCAAATTAACTTAATTTGCTTCAACTTGAGCTCAAAGCCATCTCTGTAGACCTAATGGTTTCCAAAGTACAACAATTCAAAATTTAACGATACAAAAATTAATATAACAAGTTGTGTTATCAAATAGTAACGTAATGGCAAATAAAGAATGGCTTACATAAATACATTAAAGCACTTGAGCGTGTATTTCACATGAGGCACAATTGTATATCTGTTGCTTGCCGACACATTTTCATGACATCATCAGCTTTACTTTTTCCATTTCAAATTGAAATGTACGTATGTCTATGTAAGTTTGACTACAAAAAGGGATAACACTCAAAAAGCATTCGCGTAGCAAACTTAAAGAACAATACAAATTTTTGAGATATTTTAAAAGTAAAAACTTAATAAAATCATTATAGAGACATAATGAATTCTACTCATATTTTCTTGCATTTACCTGGACCTAGAGTACTGCAAAATGCTCAAAAAAAATTCTAAACAATAACTTTTAACAGCTTATATAGATAAAAATAAAGCTACAACTAAAAAATCGAAAAAAAGTTTTCTTAAACAGGAGGAATAGAAGATGATGGATAGACAATTATAGCACAATATTCTAGGGTTGTTGTATATACTAAAAATTCGAATGAAGGAAATAATGGACAAAATTGAGCAACTAGAAAATAGGCTATGTAGATAAAATATTGAAAAATATAATATAAGGCAACAATTGTTGAAGACAAAAACTAAAAAGCCAAATCAAATATGTGAGCTTAGAAACTATTTATCTTAAACGCTATTAAAATGAGGAACCAACAAAGTTTATTTTTTTAAATTATAAAAAGGTTTAAAAGTCCTACGAAATATGTATGAAAATAAAGCGAAAATAGTGCATTTTTGACAGAGTTGGGAAAGAATGCAATCATTTTAGTATTGCAAACAATTGAATAAAAAGAATTATTTTAAAGTATTTTAACTTCACCCTAGTATTTTAACTTCACAATGTGATTCGCAGTCAATTTTGAAGTGTTTTATATTGCAATAATTTAAAGCAGTTAAAAGACTTTAAGTTAAAAAAATGCAATACTAAAGACTTATTGAATTTTTTGAAGTCTCTCACAAGTCTTTTGCATTGATTGCATCCTTGAAGTCTTTTGATTGCAATCAAAGTACTGCAGTCTTTTGACTACTTTGAAGTCTTTTTCTCTTGGAGTCTCTTTATTTCTTGGAGTTTTTTTTTGATATAAAGTTTAAAAATACATACAAAAAAGACTTCAAAGTAGTCAAAAGACTGCAGTACTTTGATTGCAATCAAAAGACTTCAAGAATGCAATCAATGCAAAAGACTTATGAGAGACTTCAAAGAATTCAATAAGTCTTTAAAATTGAATTCTTTTAACTGAAAGTCTTTTAACTGCTCAAAATGATTGCAATATAAAAGACTTCAAAATTGACTGCGAATTAATTTTTAAAGTAAAAATACTTAGAAAAAGTGTTTAACTGCATTCGCAGAGATAAGTCAATTGACTGGGATTTCAAAGAGTGAAATACAAAAGTATTGCATTCTTTCCCAACTCTGATTTCTGACAGAAATAAGATCAAAGTATTTTTAATTGTTAAACAAATACTAAACATTATGAAATGGATGAGGAAAATGTATAACTGCAAAACCTAGAAAAAAAAGCACACATTTTTTTGTCACTATAGATAGAAAAACTCTTAGAATCTATTGTATTAAGGTTTATCGCCAATCGAAATTAATAAATTTGCTTTTTGACAAAACAATACGTACTAAATTTACAAAAAAATTACAATAACTTGGGTTCTTATTTTAATTAAATTTATTTTAAAAATCAAACAATCCTCGATTTTCCCACCACGGTAACAGCTGCTTCATGAATTTAACATATCGTGGATTCATTTTTAATTGTGTTGATTCTTCGGTTTCAATCATTAAACTTTCCATATCTGCATTGCCAACAATGCTATCGCTATCATCCAAAACTACTGGCATAATTGATGTTGCAACCCAAAAACCTTTTAATAAGAAAAATTTTAAATTTAGATAAAGTTTATGAATATAATTAAGTTGACAAAATTCAATAGAACTAAATATACTTTGCTGAAGGCTTAGCATTACCCTTATATTAAAATATAAAAATCTGATTTCAGGCTTTCATCATTAGCTCAGGTGTTTAAGGTGTTCTAACCTTAAAGTGAACAACAAAAGTTGGCTATATTTGAATTTTGTTTGAACTTTAAGGACCGTTTTTATCGAGCGTTTTTTCTTAAGTTATAAAAGTCATAACCTTATTCACTAAGCTTTAAAAGTTGGTCATTATTTATGCGTGCTAATAAGTGTTCAAAAAAAATTGTGTAGACATTTTGAAAGAAACTACACAAAATGTTTCAGTAATAAACTTTATAAACTAAAGATTGATCAAAAATATCCGCCCTTAGGCTTAAATATAAAAATGGGATAATTCTAAAGTTCATGTTCAATATAAATATAAAAAAACTCCTGAACAAATGGGATAATTCTAAAATTCAAGTACAAATACAGGGTATCAAAATCCTTCAGAAAAGTAGTAGAAGTTTTAAGGAAGAACGGTTGGCTATTTTCTTTTAGAAAAGTAGCTGATAGTATGTCGATACTTACTCCACAAAGAATATTTCATCATATAGTTATGAATGTCCTTAAGGCTTGGAATTGGTTTTTGGTAATTTAGCAGTCTAAGATTTTCCACCAAATTTGTATGATAAATTTTCAAAAAGTAATCAAAATCCTTAATACGCAAATCATAGTTAGCGGAAGCGGTGATAAAATAGTAAAGATCTTGAGCTGGATTGCCATAGCAAGTAAGTTGATAATCAACAAAATATGTTTCGGTTACTTCGCCTTTGTGATTATGTTGGAACATTATATTATTGACCCAACAATCTCCATGATTGAGGACATTAAATTCATTTGGATCGGGAGTTGTTGCTTTTTTGTACCAATCAAATAGTTTGTCCGGTTTTGGCTAGAATAAAAATATCGGTCTCAAGACCTTTTTATTTCTAAATTACAAAAAGGAACTCACCCATATTGGAACATATTTCTGGCAATCACCCCATTTAGGGAGTATATTTTGGAACATTGTTTCCGAGCCGGCACCGAAACTTTTAAAGGTATTTCTGTATTTTTCAATGAACAAACTGTGATTAAGATTTTCCGAAAACGGTCCAAAACGTTCATAGTACACCGCCGAAGCAGCATGTAACTCCGCTAATTTTTTCAACACACTTTTCATGTGAGGCATGTCCATACCCTCCAGACGGTTGACATTCGAGAACTTCTGTCGTTTAAGGTCATCCATAACAATTGTCGTGAATCCAGGTGTTTCCAAAGCAAATTTAAAACTCGGACCGAATTGGATGTTCTTACCAGCTTGGGCATAGATTTGTTGAAATTTGGGATAAATGTCTTCTAGAATTTCTTGATCCTTGGGAAATCCATAAATAGAATCGACATAGCTGCGTGTGTATTCACTTTCAGCCCCGGTCTTGATAATGTACGATGTCTGAACAGTACTGCCATCTGTGAATATTTGTTTTAATCATATTTTTATTTTATTACATTTTAATTGAATTTACCATTTAATTGAATATCAATATAAGTTCGTATTATCCTTGATGCATAGTTTTCTCCAACACCCAGAGCTGCAGTTGGAGTAAATTTTACAATTTTGCAAAAGTTAGGAACATCTCGTTTGACTATTTTTTCAAACAGGTCTGCAGTGATCCATTTGGGAATGATGATATTAGTATTTGGATTAACAATTTGTTCTTGCTCAGGTTCAAAGTTGGGTGCCATTTTTATATTACAGAAAAAATGGTCGATATTCTAGTTAAAAAAAAATCAAGTTAAAACTTAAATTTATAGGTAAATTTGAGGGCTAATCCCGCAAATTTTTGGCTTCTGGAATTGTATCACTTATCGTTTAATTGTTAAATAAATCATTAAATTGGGCTAAAACAATTTTTAGGATCTATTTTTAGTATATTAATTAAGCGAAAAGAACAAATGCATTATTGCTTTTAGAAAGATAGGGTGAGTTAGATTAAATTTAAATTTTTATGATTCAAGGTGAAAAATTATTTCTCAAATATGCTTTCAATTCTTCCAAAATATTTTCAATATTAAACTATAAGGGTTTCTTAATTTCATAATTCAAAATCATTGTAAGCCCGTTATTATTCTGTTGGTATATAAAATGTTGTATTAAATTTTTGAATAACTTTATTTTGTTTGTGTTTTTGTTAAGTGCACTTTTAAATATGAAATATTATTGCACTTAACAAAAAAACAAAAACAATTTTTCTATTGTTATTGTTTATCTTCTTCTTAACTTTATTTTCATTCGAGGACAATCATTTTTTTTAGAAGTTTAATTCATTGCTTGTCGAGCAAGAAAGGCACATAATTCTCTATTTATCATGGTTAAAAAATGTTTCTTCTTTTGTTTTCAATAAAATTTAACAAGAAATTTCTTCTTACCACGAGAATTATTTTCAACAAAAATATAATTGTATATATAGAAGAAAAAAGTTACAAATTTTCAGTTCAGTTAACACAGTTCTTTCCACACGTAAACACACTTAGTTAATGAAGACTGTTTTAAAAATGAAAATACATTTTACCTACCTCCAAAATAATAATGGTAATAAAATGATTATTTATAATTTTCATACGTGATACAAAATAATACAATCAAATTGACACTTCATTGTTGTTGCAAATTGAATCGTTAAATATTTTTTTCTTCAAAGTTAAGTAATTAAGATTTATCAACACGGAACATCTACACACAAGGTTATTTGGAGAAAAATGCTTATTTTATGAAACAAATTTTTTTTACTTGCTTAATTTGGTACCATTAAAATCGGCATTTAAAAGAACCATATTTTTTTTTTTTAATGCAAGTTTAAAGATTATAGACTAGCCGATTGTACATATTTGAAAAAAAAATTAATCAGTATTGTGCAACTTTTGCTTATCGTTATTTGTTTGCAATTTCTAAGAAAAACAAGTTGTTTGTTTAAAATAATTGAATTCTTAATTTTAGGGTATTAAGAACCGGTATTTCGCCAGATGTAAAAACAAATACTGCCAAAAGGTTCTGAAACAAAATTCATCAACTATGTAAACAGGATAGGTATACAAATGTGTTGCAACCTGTTTTCGCTAATATCTTTATTCTTTAATTTATTCTTGTAACGTAGATACGTTAAAAATTATTATCAAACGATATTACTTGTTTTGTAAAATTATTTCAAATAGGTAACATAACATTCTTGAATTTCATATAAAACTAGTTGTAGAGTTTTATATTCGTCTAAAATATTGTTAAGATGTGAAATTTGTTGAAAAAAAACGTGGTTGGGGCTGAACAATTTACATGCTATGTAACTTTTTTTCTAAGCCCTAAGGTTGGAACTAAAGCATGTAACGAATTGGCCAAAAAAACGAGTGGGAATAATTGACATGTTTCATGCAACGACAATTTTCCGTAAAATCAATCCAGAAAATTGGAAAAAAAAAAAAACAGCTTGGGACTAATAATGTCTGAGAAATTTGACAAAAACGTAATCAGGGTTAAAAAACTAACTCCTTAAAAACAAACCTTATTCCAGAGTGCTTTTGGGGCTTAAGTCAAAGGACTGTCAAAGTCCAAATTTGGGGATAATGCTTGAAGATATAATTAATCGGGGCTTAACATGTCAAAAGCAACAACTGATTAGACTAAAAAATTAGCTTATTTAAGGAAATAAACGCAATTGGGGCTAAAACAATTGGAAAACAACGGGGTGTCAAGCTTAGTGTAAATGTTTAATACAACAAGAATTGTCTCTTACGGCCTTGTCTGGGCTTAGAGAATTTTGGGGCTTAGTTTTCAAACTTGCAAAGGTCAAAGACAATTGTACATACAAAACATTTTTGGTCTAAGCAATTAAATACAAAATTCTCTAGTCAAGGAGCCAAATTCCTAAAGCGTGAGAAACTCTGTGAACGCAGAAAAATCTTGCATGTTCGAATATTTACAATCCCAATTAGACATTTTTTGAACAGGAATAGAAAGTGAAATTCATTCACACTTGCAGAGATGGGCCGTCTTGTTTTTTTTTTTAGAGCAGCTGTTTCTTTCTAATTCAAGAAAATGAGACCTCAGAGGACTGATACTCTCAAAGCACAAATGAGCTTTTGCCAGCAAGACCACTTAAATATCATTTTTCTGAGTTAGCCAACTACAAACAGTTTTTAATTTTTTTCAAAAAGGCGAAGTTGAAAGCATACCTTCATCTAATTTAAACAAATAGTTATGTACATAATGTAGGTAGGTACCTGGTACCTAATCAATTATTAAAAAAAAAAATCGGTTGGCACAACGGCTCATGAAGAACCAGGGCCTAGTGACTAACAACTCGCAACCATTCCTGTGTGCGCCTTTCGACAGGAATGGAAGGGACCTACAATTTTATGCCGAATCCGAACGGCTAGACGAGAAGCACTTATTCGTGACAAGTGATACTCTTGGAGGATTTGTCAGTTCCTCGCAAGAGGCAGTAACCCTGAAAAAAAAACTTTTTAGTTTTTTTAGGTGGACGAGGCTGGGAAGCGATCCGAGACCTCCAGCGTGACAGTCGAACGCACTAACCATTACGCTACGGGCTACTACAAATCAATTACTATGCAATATAAATAAACTAATTTGCTCGTGTGGTTTGAGGCTGTAACGTGGCTGAAAATTTAAGTGATAAAATTAGTTATACTACCATGTTTTGCTGAGCAATTATACTGGCTTCTAGCTCCGCTTAAAAATAATTCCCATGTTTAACACAATATCAATTCCGAATTCTTGTTATTGAACTTTATTAAAAACATTTAAAGCGCGATAGGAGCGGATATAAGGCAAACAAAACACGGCTATTATTAAAGGAAAAGTTATAATGTCAAAATTCGTTTTCTGTTTCATCATATGTTTTCATATGAACCAATTAGATCTCCAAACTCCAAGCCCCCCCCCCCCACAGCCAAATCCTAGATCGGCTACTGTTTACAACCCCTTACTTACTTTACTTTTGATGGCGCTCACAGCCCAGGATGGGCTTCGGCCTCAACTAACAAGCCCCTCCAGCCAGCTCTGTCCCTAGCTAGCCGCTTTCAGTTGCGCACACCGAGTGCTTTGATGTCATCATTCACTTGATTGCGCCACCTGTTACGGGTTCTTCCTCTGCTGCGTACCCCATCGGGGTTGGATTCGAAGACTCGTCGGGCAGGTGCGTTGCTGTCCATACGCTCCACGTGCCCCAGCCATCTCAGCCGCTGTATTTTCAGCTTTTTGACCAGGTCAACGTCGCTGTATAGCCCGTATAGCTCGTCGTTGAATCTTCTCCTCCATACTCCTTCGATACACACCGGACCGAAAATCACACGAAGAATCTTCCTCTCAAAGCACCCTAGCAGATTTTTATCCGAATCTTTCAGTGTCCATGCTTCTGAACCATAAAGCAGGACCGGGATGATTAGGGTTTTGTATAAAGTCTCCTTGGTTCTCTGAGAGAGGGCCTTACTACTTAAATGCCTTCTTAGACCGAAGAAACAGCGGTTGGCAAGAGTAATTCTTCGCTTGATCTCTGCACTGATGTCATTCTGCGATGTAATAGTAGACAAAGGTAGACAAAGTCCTTGACAACTTCGAAGTTATATCTGTCCATCGTGATATTTTGCCCGAGTCGACGATGTTGAGATTCCTCTCTCGATGACAGCATATACTTCGCCTTGTCCTCATTAACCGCCAATCCCATTCTAGCCACCTCCGATTCAATGCTCGCAAATGCCCCTGCCACAGCTCGCTTCGTTCTGCAATTGAACGGACTTTTGATAGATTGTACCACTGGTGTTGACATGTGCGTTGCGTACAATGGCTTCAAGAACGATGTTGAATAGGTTGCATGATAACGCGTCGCCTTGCCTCAATCCTTTCTCAACATCAAAGGAATCGGTGGTGTTCTTACCAATTTTGACTGAGCAGCGAGATTTCTCCATCGTCATCCTGCACAGGCGGACGAGTTTGGCAGGGATGCCGAGACTCGACATGGCTCTGTATAATTCGTCCCTTTTCACGCTATCATACGCGACTTTAAAAAGGTGGTGTGTATCGATCTGGAATTCCCGGGATTTTTCTAAAATCTGTCGGAGTGTCAACATTTGATCGACGGTTGACTTGCCTGGCCTAAAACCGCACTGATAGGGGCCGATCAGATCGTTGACAAAGGGTTTTAAGCGGTCACACAGGATGGCCGACAAGATTTTATAAGCGACGTTTAGGAGACTAATTCCTCTGTAGTTGGTACATTTCAGAACATCTTCCTTTTTATGGATGGGGCACACTATACCGAGGTTCCATTCATCGGGCATACTTTCCTCCGACCAAATTTTGCAGATGAGCTGGTGTATGCTCCTAGCCAATTCATCTCCTGCTGATTTAAATAGTTCGGCTTGTAAGCCATCCGCACCAGCAGCCTTGTACGACTTAAGTTTGGATATCGCCGCACTTCGGTTAGGTCGGGTGGACGGAACTCTTGGCCATCATCGTCCAAGTTGAATGGAGCGTTCTGCCTATTAGCGGCATCTTGGCTGTCTTCGCCATTAAGCAGTCTAGAGAAGTGTTCTTTCCAGATCCTCAGCACTGACTGTGTGTCTACTACCATATTCCCACTCTCATCTCGGCAGGCTTCCGTTCTAGCCTTGAATCCTTGGGTGGATCGCTTCACCCTCTGATAAAATTTTCGAACATCTCCCCTACCGCTACAACCCTCAATAGACTCTACCGCCCGCTTCTCGTGCTCTCTCTTTTTCCTCCTGAGAAGACGGCGTTCCTCTTTTCGTTTCAGCCCGTAGAGCTACCGGGCCACTCTCTCAACAGCTCTTGTTCGAGTCTGCAGCATTGCCTGTTAGGCCTCGTCCTTAGCTGCATGCGCTAGCCGGCACTCTTCATCGAACCAGGGGTTTCGTTGTATTCGCCTAGTGAAACCCAGCACATCAGAGGCGGCACTTCTGATGGCTTGTTGACAGTGTTCCCACTGGTCCTCTGCACTTGATGCTAGTGGCGGACTTCCTGAGAGATTAAGAGTTACGTGGTCTGCAAAAGTTCTGGCAGTCTCTTGCGATTTAAGCTTCTCAACATCGAATCTTTTCACAGCATCTGCTCTGCGTTGTCGCATCATGGATATCCGCATACGTAGTCTAGCTACCACCAGGTAGTGATCCGAGTCAATGTTGGCCCCTCGGAACGTTAGGACGTCCAAGATACTGGAAGCATGTCTCGCGTCTATCGCAACGTGGTCGATTTGGTTGACGGTTACTTGATCACGCGACCGCCAAGTCCCCTTGTGTATATTGAGGTTTGGGAAGTAGGTGCTTGAGATGATGACATTTCGCCCCGCCGCAAAGTCTGCCAGCCTGTGTCCGTTGCCGGAAGTTTCGTCGTGTAGGCTGTGTACTCCGACTATCGAACCAAAGATGCCCTCCTTTCCAAATCTTGCGTTGAAGTCACCAAGAATGATCTTCACGTCGTACTTCGGGCACATATCATACGTTGTCTCCAGGAGATCATAGAATGCTTCTTTAGTTGAGTCCTCTCTCCTTTCATGGGGGGCGTGAACACAAATCAGCGTAATGTTCTTAAATTTGCCTATGATGCGGATTGTGACCAGGCGCTCGCTTACACTTCGGAAGCCCAAGACTTCTTGCTTAAGTCATCCCCCTTATCACAAAACTACAACCAAAGAGCCGCTGACCCTGTTCCTTCAAGCACCCGCCGTAGTAGATGTCACACGTTATCAGTCTCCGTATGCCCTCTCCATCCCATCGCACTTCCTGGATGGCTGTTACGTCAGCCTTAAGCCTGTACAGGTTCTCCACTAATTGTTCGGCTGCACGTGTTCTGTATAAGGACAGGACGTTCCACGTGCAGATCCGAAATTCATTGTCCTTTTTTCGTTTGCTGGGGTCGTCAACTTTAAAATCATCCATATCCGAGGCTTGTTGTTGTTTCGGAACAACTTTTTTTACGTGGTAGGGAAGTTACCCCGACGCACAACCCCCGACCCGGAGGACCAGACCCTTCGTATAACTCCAAGGGTAGGGAGCCGGATAAACCGCTCCTTATAGGCCTGAGCTACAAATATGTCGTAGTAGCCCATATAAGGTGTTCACTAAGTAGTTCAACCTAACTGGAACTGTAGACGCCACCGTTGATTCCATCTAGGGAATTCGTCCGCTGCCGCCTCGATGAAAGGAGAAGTGCCTTAGTGGGAACACTCCTCCCCCCCTCTCTCTTTGGCTGTCCCCAACAGCTTTCCACGGGGATTTAAACCCCGTCTCCAGCTGAGGTACTAGACACCCGATGGTCACCACTAGGAGGTGAGAGTAGGAGTTGGTAGACAGAGGTGGGTTTTGAGAAAAACCTGTGGACGCTTGTGTCCTCTTGAATGCACATAACTACCCTTTTGAACATCGTTAATAGAGATGCGGGAGTAGAAATATCGAAAAAAATACTTAAAAAAATGTATTTCCTTAGAAATAATGTTCAAAGAAACACTACTATCACATACTACAAAGAATTATAATAACAAAAATTATTAAAAAAAGTCAAAAAATTGTCGTCGTAACTTTCAATTTTCTCAAGAACTAGGAGACATAGAACCATTTGGTTTTCAGTTTTCAATTAAGAATTAATAGGGGTTGTGAACAATAAAAGCCAATTCTGCATTTTTTTTTACAATTTAAATGAAAAAATCAAAAACGAAATTTTCAACTTTTTTTTTTTAATTTTGAGTTTGAAAGTAATTTCTACAGAAATAAATTAAAAGAACGGAATTCTGGCTTTCAAAAAAGTTAAATTTTTTTGTTGTAAGTGTTGCCGTTGTTTTTTAATATTATTTAAACAAAAATGCCCCTCCTTTCTAAAGGGGGGGGGACAAAGCACCCCCCTCTATGGCAAATACATTTTTTATTGTGTTCCTTTAAAAAAAAAGTTATCATTTTTTGGCGCCATATGAAAAGTATACATCAACTTTTTTGTATAGTTTCGGATATATAGAAAAAAAAGGAAAACTCCTTTCTTAGCTTCACGACATGATGAAACAACAGTGAATGATGAGTATTAACGTTTTTTGTTTTTCCCAAGTAAATTGGTCAGAAATTCATTCAATATCTAAGACAATAACAGGTTTTTCAGATTTGTTGACTTTTTTACCGCCCGCATCTCCTTTATTTTTGACCCTAGAAAAAATATGAATATATATTTTTATAGATAGTTTAATTGTCTCTAATTAAGTAGTATAGACTTTTCCGCTAACATGCTAGGTTGTGGAAATATTCACGAAAATCTAAAAAGGGGTACTTTTAACCCCGCTCCTGAGCTTAGCTCGCGGCCCTGGGCTGGGGACTTTGGGTATGTTATACCTGGGGGTAACCCCTAGCATATAAAAAACTAATCCAGAGAGCACTATTTTTTGCAAGCAAAATTCCTTCGTTGTAGTATATGTTTTATTCAAAGGATGAAAAAATTCTACGTGAAACCAATAACTCCCCTGAGCATTTAAAATAAAGCAAGTAAAACACGCTTGTAAAGATGCTTGCCTACTAAATGAACTCTTTGTTTAAAAAAGTAGAATTATTTACATCAAGGTATATTAAGGGCCTATTTGTTCACACTTGATCATCTTATTCCAGTTGATAATCATGGAATGCGTTTGTTCACTAAAATTTTAATCAAGGAATCCATGATTGATTAGCACCATTAAATCAAGGATTTACAGGAATTCAGTTTGTTCATGATTGGTCTAAGCACTCGCATGATAAACAGAAATACGTATGCTCATTAGATATACCTTTGTCGCCATCTGAGTTTTCTATGACGTCTCAATCATATTTCGTTTTTATTTAAATTTTTAAGTCAAGACTTATTAAATTTAGCATTTAAAGAAACTGGCGCAAAATTATAGTCACATAAAGTACACTTTAAAATGATTTTAGTAGATACTAAAATCAAAACTAGTATTTTGACAATTATAGTCGTAATAAACCCACTTTATCGTTAGCGGCTTGTGATAAATTTAATACCGAAGAAAGTACCTTTTATCTTTTAAAGTGGGGTTCAGTTGAACCAAATTACCTATTTGTTAGTCGCATGGCATTCTTAAATGTCTTCAAGTGATTTCTGAAATCCAAAAATTGCTAAAAGAAGAATTAAACTCTCGATGCTGATTTCAATAGATGACTCTGTATGGTCTTCTAACTTTCGTCCCTAAATTCTACCTACCTCACTTTACCTTCATATAAAAAAAATGCAACAAAATTATAAATAACTCATGTATGTATGTATGTACCTACATATGTTTGTGGTTTATTGGATACATTTTCATCATTCATTTTTTTTTTGACAATTAAAGTTTTCCAGACCTGTCTGCTGTCTTCTTTCGTTTGTTTTTAAAAAAATATACTCCTCAAACTGTATTTGCTTTCCCAAACTGTTCATTTTTGGTTCTGTTCGACAAAAATTAATTGGGGGTAGGACTAAAGGGTTACACTAGTTGTAGGTAGGTTAAAAATGTTTATAATTTGACACAAAATTAGTACCTGCTTTAAAAATTAAAATGGTTTTACCTAGTATGTACTTAACCTAGTTAATAGGAGGTGACTATAATTTTGCGCCATTGTTTTTAATTGATAAGAACAGTAAAAATATAAAAAGCAATAAAAGCAATTAAATCAGTTGAAATTAGTATTTTTATTAGAATTTATTATATGACTATTGTGACGTCACACAAGAAACGAGCAAACCTTGTTTCTTTTTATTACTGTACGTTGCCACTTTTGACGTAGAGTGAAACAATTAAACAAACTAAAAAATAATACATTTTCTCTGGCTGCCATCGCGAAGTGTGTTTTTAATAAAAAAAAAGTTTAATTGTTGCAAATAAGAATTTGTTTACCTTCTAATTATTGTAAAGTTGTTTTCAAAACACCAAATGGCACATACGTCAACAAAAATGAAAAAAAATCTTAATTCTTGATTAAGTTTTGACAACCGAACTGACAGAGAGACTGGAAAATGGAACGATTTGTGGAAAAGCCATGATTTGTTAATCAAGCTGAAAAAAAAAGTGAACAATCTGTCTTTGGTTATCACGGATCTGTAATCATGGATTAGGAAGAATCCGTGATAATCAAATTGCAGATTTAACCCACTGTGAACAAACTGGCCCTAAAAATGATAATAAAATGTATATAATTGCAGGCAATTATTAAATTGAGGCTTTGTTGGTCTCAAACTGATATCAACAAGATCTTGAAATGTTTTTTTTTTTTAATTTCAAGTTCCTTAACCTTTTTGTTTGGTCTGTCTGATGTAAGCTTACATGTTTGAACCCAAAACTTGGTGATAAAAATTAGACAGTCATATAAGTGACTGCAGTACCAAAAGCTAAAAGTTGTGGCAAAAATAAATAATCAGATTTAAGTTTCGTAATGATTTTGTTTTTCATTTCTGATAAATCTATAAATATAAAAAAAAACACACGGTTCTAATCCCAGATTCAGCTGAAGCTTTTAGAATTTTGCAAAATTATCTCTTTTATGATGCTCAAAATCAATGGACATGATATCTTAATGTGTATTAAATATATTTGAAAATTTTTAACACCAAAATCTTGACCGTGAATTATTCTTGCCTCAGATATCCGTTACTTTTTGTGGTTATTTGTAATTGTTTTTTTTTTATTTTCTTTTTTTTTTAATGATTTTTTGAACTTTTAAAATTAAATTTTGTTTAGGAAATGTTTTTTTTTCTTAGTATTATACGTAAGAAAATCTAATAAAAACCTATTTTTGAGTTTCATGAGAAATGGAATCTTAATACTAAGTTTCATCAACAGACCATTAGTTCAAAAGATTTTAAAATTTTTCCGCTGTGTTTTCGTAAGCATTTCGTTGTCTTTTTGGAGACCACAGGAAAATTTCGTTTCGCATCAGCAGCGTACTAGGCTTAATACCTTAATATATAAGGCTGTTTAAAAAAAGTTGAGGTTTCTAAAGTTAATTTTATCTGAAAACAGTAGAAGCATGATTGCCTACAAGTACACATAAAGAGTACAAACAATATTTTAATAGGAAAAAAAATTCGTAGACTTTTTTATTCTTTCCCATAAAAATGCAATTGTATTTAAAAAAAGTAAATAAGTCTTTAAGTCTACAATAACTAGCTACTTATAGCCTTGATCAAAATTTTAATTTAATTCCACAAAATAGCTGTTCTCAGGTTTAAAAACTCAATAGATTAAAAAATAGTGCGTATACGCCCCAGTGTACCACCATGTTTTATCATAATTTTGTTGAGAGAATTAAAATACAGCATGTTTAAACGTCATCATTTTGTGGTTTGTTTGTTCCTCTAAGGTTTATGCGTTAGTTGTTTTATTTGTTTGAACCTAACTCCACATCAGGGGTGGCCAAAATGATAAGACTGAAAAGTTTTGGTTCCGAAACTTAATTAATCCGACACTTGTAATTATTTCTCTTGTGAAAAAACAAGCTACCATTGCCTTTACTGCGAATGACATTTTCAGTGCCACAAATTAATTCTCATGAGCAATTTCTTAAATACCGTTACTTTCATTCAGGAAGATCAGATGTACTGTTTCCAAATAATAAGAGTGCTGTGTAAATCTTTATTATTTCAAATTTATTTCAGTTAATTCTGCGAAATCTTTTATTAAATCAATTGCGGGAATTTCGTTTTAGTGTTGTAAGTGGATTTGTTTTTGGATTATATGACGAGGGAAGTATTGCTCCTTTGTTGTTTTTATCAGTTAACACTTTGAGAAAAATACTAATGTAATGTGACTTTAAATGCCAGTTTGACTGTACTATTAAAGGAAATTTAATTTTGTCTACAAAATTTAACTTTTTTATCAAATTTTACATGTTGTAATCAAATTTCAAACACCCCTCGATTTTCCCACCACGGCAACAATTGCTTCATAGCTTTTATATATCTGGGATTCATCAAACTTGCTCTTTGGAATTCATCGTCATTTATATAACTTTCGATATTAGCATTTTCATTCGGGTCCAAAAGCATCACAATCATTGTATTTGTCGCCGTAAAAAAACCTACAAATCAAATATATTTTTATTTTAAATCCAAAACTATAAAAAAGAACATAAAACTCACCCCACAATGAGTTTTTTATCATAATTATATGAATATCCTTTAATGTTGGAATTGATTTTGAATAGTTTAAAAGCTTCAAATTTTCAGCCAAGTTCTCATGGTATATTCTCATAAGTTTATCAAATTCAGCTACCCTAATGTCATATGATCCTGATGATGTTATTAAGTAATAAAGATCCTGAGCTGGTGTGCCCCATTTGCACATTTGAAAATCTATAAAGTAAGTTTCTTGGATTTTACCCTCTTCGTTGTGCTGGAACATAATGTTGTTGGACCAACAGTCTCCATGATTGAGGACTGCAAATTCATTCGATGCGGGGTTTTCATGTTCCATAAACCATTTTAAGATTTTGTCATAATTTGGCTTCAGAAAAGGAAATTGTTTATTTGTTCATCATATTTATTTATTTTTTCTAAGACCGCTTTCACACAAGGAAACTAGAGTTGCCAGAAACTAGCTAGTTTCTTTGGCGAGAAGGATGTGAGAGGTGATTTTTTCCTTCCCCTTATGCCCTTCTCGCCTACAAACTAAAAATTGCTGGCAACTCAGTTTCCTTGATTGAAAGCGGCCTAAGATAAGACTTACCCACATTTCCCTATATTTCTCGCAATCACCCCACTTCTTCAACACATCTAAAAATCTCGTAGTCTTAGCTTTGCCACGTTCCTCAAAAAACGACAGATTCGCTTCATTGAAAAATGACTGACTAAAATGAGCCGAAAACGGTCCAAAACGTTCATAATATACCGCTGAAGCAGCATGGAATTCTGCTAATTTCTTGAGAACTCCTTCCATATGACTCATATCCAAACCAAGACAACGATTTACGTTTTCAAATTTCTTCTGACTCAAATCTTCCATGACAACTGTGGTTCTTTGTGGTAGATCTTCCGTGAATTTGCATTTAGGTCCGAAGTTAACAGTCTTACCAGCTTCTTTGTAGAGTTTCAGAAATTGTGGCAATAAACTTTGGTAGACTTCTTTTTCTTTTGGAAAAATATTCATGCTAGCAAGCATATTAGAAGTTGCTGAATTTGATAGCGTTGTTTTTAGAATGTAAGATGTATTTAAAATCTTTGAGTCTGTGAACAAAAAAAAAAAATTTAAAACATTTTGTAAAGTAATTAATTTTAACTCGCCTTCAAGCTCTATATTAATTTTAACTCGAACCATAATAGATGTATAGTTTTCTCCAGGCCCAGTAGCAGCGATAACTTTGAATTTGGTTATTCTTTGGAAATTGGGGTAATCTTTTAAGAGAATATCTCGAAAGTAGTCCTCTGTTATCCACTCGGGAATTAAAAGGTTTTTATTTGGATTTTCATCATTGGTTTTGTTTTTGGTTGTTGACATTGTTGAAAAGGCTTTTTAAATTTCAAAAGGTCTGGAAGGAAAATAATTTAAAGACATTGGCGCAAAATTTTAAACAACCTATTATTAAGGGCTTAACATTTTACTAGTTAACAATTTCCTGAGCATTTAGCAATTTACTATCTATTCCAAAATTTTAAACCTTTTGCGAACTAGTAAGCTGCATTTGTAGGGTTTGAATTTGTTGAACACAATTATTGTTTTTATGCGTTCTAAATCAATTGTATGTTGATGGAACCCCATCATGTGCTTGAAATAAGTATTCAATATTTATATTTTCATCATTTTAACTTAATTATTTACAAACAAAAAAGAAAAAAAAGTTGAGTACCACAGGACTCGAACCTGGAACATTCGGGTCTTCTTACATGGATTTAGTACGATATTAAAAACATAAAATAGCCAGTTGGTGATTTTAACTGTAGTAAGATGTTAGGGGATAGTACGATGCTCAACTCGTTCAAAATTAGCAAAACAAAATTTTTAACCTAGTATCATACTAAAAATGATTTAACAGCGTACAGAATCGTCTTAATTGTTGCGCCATTGATTATTAATTATAATAATGAGGCTCAGTTTTTCAGTGACAAGCTTAAAGTTAAACTCGAGTTAACTCACTACATTCAAAGGGTTAACTCGAGTTAAGTCCTGAAACTAGGATGATTTCTCACCAAAAAAACTGGACCTTTAGAATATTGTTCCACTTAATTCTATGCTCCGTTTACCTTAATTTTCAAAAAGTACCCAAAATTGAAGTAATTATGTAATATCTTGAGTAAAATTTTAACACTTATAAATTCTAATAAATTACTTACACCATCAACTGATACCTTACAACTGCCTACAACTAGTTGAGAGAAAACAAACTAAAAAATAAATGTATATTTACCATATGCAGTTGGTTTATATATTTTTATCACAATGCCAATGAGAATGCAGTTTTTAGGACTCTTTATGCGATAAGAAAACGTTGCTTATCGTTGAAGTATCGTGCAGTTATCTACTGCAAGATACTTCTACTAGTTATACATTTCAAATGATAAATAATTAATAAACACTACATTATACTATCGTTATTGAACTCTAAAATCAGTTTTTTTCTTTATTTTAAAAGGGGAGAGTACGATAACTGTGGCGCCAAAAACTGATGTTTTTTTGTTGAAGGGTGAAAAACAAGCATTTTTTTTACTATATGAGAGGGGGGGGGGAAGTGGTGGTGTCTATCTCACTCTGTTTGGAGGTAGGGGCATTTAAGAAAAAAATAACTTAAAAAGCCAGAAATTTTATTTTTTTTTTTGTTTCAACCAAGTTATTTGTGTTAGTAGTTTTTTTTTTTAATACTTTAAAACTCAAAATTAAGCGGGACAGAGACCCCAAAAATGAGTTTAAATAGTGGAGAACCCAAGGTACTGTGGTGAATATGCCCAGTTATGTAAACAACCACACATTAGTACAACTTTCCGCGCCATCTTTGAGTGAAATAAATAATTAAATCCATCACGGTTGGTGTCCAGCCTCGTTCGTACTGGAATAATCGACGAAACCTTTTTGGAAAGCACCATCTAGCAGACCCTAGAAAATTCTAGAACCCTTTATTTTCGGGTATAAATACAGGGGCACCAGTCCGAAAGCGGCAGTTTGATTTTGAAAGTGAATGAAGAAATGACAGTGTGAATAAAGAGTTGCATACTTGTGCTTGGTTATAATAAAAGTATTAGAAGAGAAAGTATTTGAAATAAAAAGCGTTTTATTTTGTGAATTAATTGCAGTTTCAGTTTGAATAAAGGAAATAAGTTTTATTTGCGAACCCTTAGTAAAATATTACAGTACTTTTTATTTTAAATAAACTGAAAGCACACCAACTGACAACAAAGGCGCCATTCCTGGCGAATGAGCACACCCTAAGCGGAGCGACGCGTGACGGAGTCACGTGAGCGAGCCAGAGGACTTGAAAAGGGAGCTAAAATCCTTGAACCCGCAAAGCGGACCACCTAAGGTACTGTTTATCACACATAAACTAATAGCACACTAACTGACAACATAGGCGCCTGCCTGGCAACTGAGCTTACCCTAAGTGGAGCGATGGAGTCGCGTGAGCGGGACATGAGAGGACCCGAAAAGGGAGTTAAAATCTTTGAACCCGCGAAGCGTGCCACCCAAGGTACTGTTTATCACAAACAAACTGATAGCACACTAACTGACATCATAGGCGCTGAGTTGGCGGCTGAGCTTACCCTAAGCGGAGCGACGGAATCGCGTGAGCGGGACAGATGATCCAAAAGGAAATCCGAAATTGTGCTTTAAATAGCGTTGACGTCCAACAATAGCTGAGACAGGTACGGTAAAGACTCGTTAGTTAATGGACAGTTAGGAGACGACTTAAGAAAGCAGACCTTACCCCAAAATGTCCAGCCAGGGACGAAAATTAACTGCAGCTCATCGGCAAGTTCGAGTACGATTTTCACTTTGCACTACAATTGGGAAGTTGATCAACGTAGGCGATTAACGTTATCGGATGAGAGCAGAATGTGTCTGGATGGAAGCTATAGCATAGAGGCAGAGTAAACAGATGTCCTGTCTTCCATGGAATCAAACTCTGCACTCATCCGAGAACGTAAATCGCCTACATTGCTCAACTTCCCAATTGTAGTACATACTGAAAATCGTACTCGAACTTGTCGATGAGCTGCAGTTAATTTTGGCCCCGTGGCATGACATTTTGGGGTAAGGTCTGCTTCCTTAAGTCATCTCCTAACTGTTCATTAACTAACAAGTCCTTATCGTAAATGTCTCTGCTATTGTTGGACGTCAACGCTAGTTAAAGCACGATTTCGGAGAAACGCTATCACGTTGAATCAGTCATAACACCCAGTGGCACACAGATCCTGGCGTTTACACTTACATATTTACGAGTTTGTCTAAACCTTCCGTAGATCTTTGTTATGCAAGATTTGCTTAGACCGAGCTGACGGGCCACAGTACATAGGTTAATTCCTTGTTGCAGTAGTGTGACAGTTTCGACTTACTTCTTCAGGCGTGGTATCCATTTTGTTCTAAGATAATGTGGCGAAATGGGTCAAGATATGTTGGAATTCACTTTTAACAGTACAATCAGTACCAAGGATCAACTATGGGCGCATTTATAGCGTATCAGTGTATCAAACTCTTGCCTAATTTAAACAAGTTTAATTTGTTATTTTTGTTATTATGGCGGATAGCGCGAAAACTAACCAATATATTTTTATGATTTTACTCTTAATTTAAAGTTAAAGGTTAAGCTTTAGAACGAGCATATTAAAAATTAATTATAGATATTGTATCCATCGCGATTTTTGTTTTTAGAAGGCACACTTGAGTGATTCCATTTTTTTGCTCGCGAGTGTAGTTTAATAATAGGTAACATAAAATAATAGCATGTATGTTAATTAGATAACGATCTTAAAAAATTGTAAAGTTCTATAATGTGAATTAAAATCAATTATCGAAATGATGAAAGCTTAGTAAATAGTCATTGCGACAAATTTTTTGCTGTTGAATTTGTTGTCATTGCCACGGTCGAATGGAATTAATTTTTTTTTATTAAAATATACATATTAATTAAAAAAAACTAAACAGTTATTATGAATCTTTATTGTTAATATTATTGTCAATGTTCATCAATGCAATTGTACTGCAGTGAAAGCTCCATTATATATAGTGACAATAGAACTTAAAAAAAACTTTGGAGGATGACCTTTTAAAAAACTTCCTTCACTCCAAACTTCTAAAATCGACACTTATATCTCAATTTTTTTTATTTTCTTCCTATTAATATAATTAATAATTACTATAGCACACCCTCATGATTTTAAAACAAAGAAGTGGTTTTCATCGTGAAATGCGTCAAATGTTTGTTTTAACTCGTTCAAAAAGTGTAGCTGCTGTACGATGTCGGTCTTAACGATATTTCTTGTCAATGGTTGTAACTATTTTGATTAAGATTCGTGTTGATTAAGATTCGTGTAAAAAATTTGTATGGTGATTGTAAGAGAAATCACTTCAGGTTTTGCCAAATTTAAAGGAGAAAGGTTTATTGTTTTTTGTTTGCCCTAACTTTTTGTTTTTCCGACATAACTTGAAAATGGGATTTCCAATTTTGTTTAAATGCACAGATATTATCGTAATATTACATTTTTTATAAATAAAAAATCATTTTGTGTTGGGTTCGAGGCTCCTAACCTTTAGCAGCTCATATATCGGATATTCGCAAAAAAAAGTATGCCATCTAAAAGGTCAGTATAGTTGGTCAAAAAAGGTCAACTATTTTCAGAAATTGGTCAGGTATAGTAAATTTTGTATCAATGGTTAACATTTTTCAAGGTCACCAAATATTTTTGGCACCTAATTTATGGGATATTCACAAAACAAGTGAAAGACTACCGACTTGTGATAAAAGGTCAGCTAGTTTCAGTAATTGGTCACCCATATTGTTTCAAGGTAACAGTATAAGAGTCTTCATTTAAAAAAACCTATGGCTGACCAATAACTGAAACTAGCTGACCTTTTATCACGAGTCAGTGGCCTTTCAATTGGTATACTTTGTTTGCGAATATCCCTCAAACGAGGTGCTAACAGTCTTATACAACCTTGAGAAAATAAATTTTAAAAATTGAATTAAACCAAAACTATGGCTGAACAATTACTGAAATTAGTTGACCTTTTTTAAGGGGTAGGTAACATCTCAGATGGTGTATATTTTTTTTTTCGAATATCCCATAAATGAGGTTCTAAAAAAAGTTTTGACCTTGAAATTAAACCAAAAAAATATTTAAAAAAAATCTATGATCAATATCCCATAAATGAGGTGCCAAAAAAATTGGTGAGCTTGAAAAATTTTAACAATTGATTAAAAATTTCCTTTGGCTGACCAATTTCTGAAACTAGTTGACCTGTTTTGACCAATTACTGACCTTTTAGATGGCATACTTTTTTTTGCGAATATCCCATATATGAGGTGCTAAAGATTAGGAGCCTGTGTTTGACTTTTTTCACACAATAATATCAATGCAATTGTATCGATAAACATAATACGTTTTCATATTCATTATGTACTAGCTGATACCTCATAGTACTCTTATTTTTAAAATAACTTATGACGAATATTTATTAAAAAGCCGATAAAATAAGCCGTCGTTTTTTAGAGAGTAAAGCGGCGTTAGGCAATAACGCCCAAGGAAAAAATGCCCAAATCGATTTGAAATTATCGCCCAAAATTAAATACAAAAATGGAAATATTGGCCTAATAAATTTTGTGACCCCAATCATAATATAGAAATATAGCCCCAAAATTGAACATGAAAATTGTTTTTGTAAAATTTAGGGGTTGTATTGTCAATATTTTTCTTTAACAAGAGTGCCTTGGGTTGCCCGCTTCGCGGGTTCAAGGATTTTAGCTCCTTTTTTTTGATCCTCTGTTCCGCTCACGCGGAGTCGCTCCGCTTAAAGTATGCTCAGTCCCAGGCAGGCGCCTGTTGTCAGTTGGCATGCTTTCAGTTTATTTTTAATAAACAGTAGCTTGGGCGGCAGACTTCGCGGGATCAAGGATTTTTACTCTCTTTTTGGGTCCTCTGTTCCGCTCACGCGAAATTGTATTAATATTTCCATTTTGTTTTGCCTTTTTTTCAGTTTGTCTATTTCAACTTAAAATTTTGGGCGTTGTTTCATCTAGATAAAGATAGCAAAAAACGAAATAAAAACGACCAAAACTGGAAGCAAATTTCTTCAGAATTTTTTTGGGCTATAATTCCAAATCGATTTGGGCACTTTTGCTTTGGGGGTTATTGCCCAAAGCCGAATAAAGCTACGGCATTAAGTTTTACCGTTCAAATTTTCATGAGGTTAGTATTAGCTAGGTTGATTGAGAGTTGATATTTTCTTCGGGGTAAAAACCTTTGTTCGGTTTACTTTCTTAACACTAAGGCTAGTTGAACATTTCATTTTTAAAAATTAAAACAAAAAAAAAATTAAAAATATGTCCTCGTTCGTTTCTACTGGAATTCACTACTTTCACTACTGGAATTTAAAAACAAAAATTCTTTTGAAATTCACATGTATTGTTTATTTGAAAGTCTATTGAAAAAATAATATTTTTATTTAATAATTTAAACCTTTTAGCTTGTACACTTCCGCGACTCGATCCACTAAGCTCAATTGTAGTTGCAAATCTAATAATTATTTAATTACTATTTAGCATTTGTAGACTTAATCAGATTCATACTGATTTATTATCTTGTAGGAACTATTCGTAGTTTTAAAAAAAGTAGCTTGTCCGGTTTTAAAAAATGTATAGTTTTTCCATAAATAAACAAATGAAACAATCTACTACATTAATATGTTGTTTACATTTATTTATTATATTTCTAAACGTTAACAGAATTCTAAAAGTCCGCGATTATCAAGCCATGGCATTATGACTTCCATTGCTCTTACATAATTCATATTACTATACATGGCTGATTTAAACTTAAAATCATCTTCCTTGTCAATATTTGCTTTTGAATTAACATCCAACATAACAACTGGTAGAATTTGTGATACAATCAAATAAGCTGAAAATTTATTAGAAGTATGTATTTAAAAAAATCATTTATCAAAACTAAGAATTATTTCTTACCAGAAAGTCCATTTTTGAGCAATGACACATGCAAGTTCTTCAATTTCGGCAACGGTCTATGATACTCCAATAGCTTCAAATTCTCAACCAAATTATCATGATAGAATTTAATCATAGAATCAAATTCTGATAGTTTGATTTTCATTTGAGCTGATGTAAGAATCAAGTAGTATAGATCATAAGCAGGACTACCATATTTGCCAATTTGAAAATCAATAAAACAAGTTTCTTTGATTTTGCCAAATGCATCATATTGAAACATGATGTTATTGCTCCAGAAGTCTCCATGATTGAGAACATTGAATTCGCTTGGATTGAATTTGGCGTCTTGTATGATTCGGTCCACAAGGTAATTGTCACTATCGGACTTGAATGTAAATAATGTAAAATTCTACAAAAAAACAAACAAATTTTGTGAAGACTTACCAACAACTCAGCATATTGAGCACAGTTCTTCCATTTCTTTAGGTGACTCAAAAACACCTCAGAGGTATTCAAAGTTATCAAAATCGAGCGATATTTCTCAGTGAATATCGAGTACATGAATTGCTCTCCATAAGACCCATTACGTTCGTGGAGACATGCTGAAGCAGCATGAAATTGAGCTAGTTTCGCAAGAGCTTGCTTCATATGTGCCATATCCAGCCCAACAAGTCGATTGGCAGTCCGAAAATTCTTCCTGCTAACATCTTCCAAAAGAACATATTCCAATGGTATATTATGAGAGAACTTATAAGACCTTGGAGCAAAATTGACCGTTTTCCCTGCATTCTCGAATAGAGATTCAAATTTGGGAATAATATTAGCGTACATTTCTTGTTCTTTGGGAAATAGCATTAGAGTTTCAAGAAGTGATAACATACTATGGTCATTGTGATTGGTTTTTAGGATAAACGATATTTTTTTGGAGGGGCCATCTTCTATAAAACAAAAAAAAAAATTACTTCAAATTTGTATTTATCATTTTAATACCAATACCAACCCATTAAAGCCACTTCAATTGTCACTCGAAACATAACCGATGATAAATTTTCTACAGGCTTTGCTGCTGGCATCACAGTGAAGTTGGTTACATTCGACAACTCTCCATAGTCGTTTTTGACAATGTTTGCAAAAAGTTTTTGATCCAACCAATTGGGAACTTGAAACATCTTATTGGGTAAGGACTCTAATTGGGAAATGTTTTCAGTTCCATTTGTTCCGTTAAATGTTACAGACATATTCTGAAAAAAAAAAAACGATTCATATTTTATTGAAATGTGTTGGTACCTTTGAGTGGAGAATTTTTAGCATTTTAAAAGAAACAATGGAAATAAATCAGGTTCTTTAAAAGTTTGCTATAAACAAAGGACTTAAAATAAAAATTTATATAACAGTTCGACTTTTTATCAAAAACCAGAACCTCCAAAAACTTCTGCAAATCATATTTTTTCACAGATAGATGGCGTGGATTGCATGTGGATAGGAACAAATCCTTAAAATAAATCCAAGAGCTATAAAATAGTTGTTTGGTGTCGTTTATTTTGTTTGTATTGTTATAATGTATAGGTTCATATTATGGTATAATATTATGAAACACGACACTTTTTTTCGAGATAGTAAATAGATTCACTTTAAATTGCACATTTTGTCAGCTTGTAAAGCTTAGCAAAGAAGTGAACAATTTAGAACTAACAGGATACCTAATCTTTTTTTGATTTATTGATTTTTGTCTTACAGAGAATCGTAAGAGTGTTGTCCTTTCTACCTTAGGCACTTCATTAATTTAATTTATAACTCACGAGTATTCGCGATAACAGTATGTCTTCGGTTTGAAAAGAAACTGAAAAACACTGAAGTGCATGACTTATTCATTTATTTTGATTGAATAATATGAATTGTTTCAATAAAAATAGAATTTATTATTATTATGAAACAAATAATTGTTGAACACTCACTATAATGTTTAATTTTGCTTCTGAAAATCCTTGAAGAAAATTGCAATGCAAACCAAATCAGGCGATTTTATGAAACTAACTGAATGAATGTACTTATAACTGAGTACCCTTTTACTTATGATGGTAGATAAAAATTTGTATTTTTTTTATTGTTTTTTTTTTTTTGTTTAGTAAAACTGGCAAAAAGCGGTGGTAGTAAATTATATTTTGTTTTCTATATTTTGTAGGATTGATAGGTTCTACTCTACAAAAAGGGGGTCATCGGGTTAAAATGAGACAGTTATGTTCAGTTTTTCGGTGGTGCGTTTAATCAGATGTAGTTAACTTTAGAATTAGATTTGCCTTAAAATTTAGTCAATAAGGATTTTTTTAGTGGGGCTGAATGCAGAAAGACTTAAACTGTTCTGTATCTGTTGAGTTATACCACCAAATTGATGAAATAAACTTAACTAAAAAAAAATTAATTAATTAATTAATTGTTCCTTTTTGTAAGGTAACCATAGCGATATTACTTCAATATTTAGACTTGTTTTGAAATTTGTTTACAATCAGCTTGAGAAAGGAAATTTTAGTTTTATTTAGGAGCTCAGCGGAAAAGTTTGTGCTTCTTATTTCTTTTCGTTGTCATGAAGATTTTATTCTATATTAATTTAGTTTTTTAATATAGGAATGAGAAAGAAAAGATATACATACATACATATTTGCTTTCAGATTCAGATTATTTCACGTACATTTGTGTATACATACAGGGTGTCCCGTAAGTAATGGATAACCCTGAAATGCCGCATAGTAGACTTTATGACCGTCCTGAAAACTGATAAAAAAAAGTTCTATCCCAACCACAAGAAAAGTTATATGCATTTTTTTGTTCAGTGCATTATTTTTTTTCTTACTTTACATTTTTGAATACCACGACTACAAGTGAATGAGTTCCATCATTTTTTTTGTTGCAGGAATATTTAACATTACTTGTGCCAACACATAAGTAGAAGAAAATTATTAATACTGTTGGACTTCTTAGAGAAAAAAATTATTTAACATTGAATTTCAATGCAAAATGTGAAAACAAATAATTTTTGAAAAAGTTAAATCATAGCTGGTATAAAAAAAATGCATGAATACCTGAGTGGCCAACTATTTTAAAAATATGCGCGTTAAATGCAGATTTCAAAATGGTATTACTTATTATTATATCTAGATTCAATAGAAATTTATTGGTAAAAATCTGCAATACTAGAGTAAATTTAGCAAAAACAAAAGTTTTCAAAATTAGCACAGTAAACGTGAAAATAATACCAAGCGTTGAACATAGCAGATTTTTGATTTATTGGCTGTTTCTACGATGTTATCCTAATGATAAATCCAAGCTTTCAACTTCTAGGGCCGAATGCATTATTGATAAAAATGTCAAAAAAGTGCTTAAAACGGTTACATTTTCGAGCTTGTTTTGAATTTTACCTGTTATATTGGGCTTTAACAAACGCATCAAATATTTTGTTGGTTGCTATTAGTTTATTTGTTATTTTCTCTAAGCAAAAAATTTGAGCCAGCTTTTAATCACATGATCACTTAGTTAGAAAACAAAAACAAAAATAGATAATTTTTTAATTTTTTTTTTTATTTAAAGCAAATGCTCAAACTGTTTTCCACCCACTCTTATACAGGTTCTGCACCTCCGAATAAATGAACGTCTTAGTGAACGTGCAAGGTTTTGGTCAGAAATTTGTAATGCAGGTGCCTCCACACGATTTCTTAGCTCCTCTAAAGACCTGATCGGCTTGCTGTATACGATTTCCTTAATGCATCCCCAATAAAAAAAAATCAAGTGGATTTAGGTCTGGTGAATATAAATATCATCCCTTTCACCTAACACGGGTGCAAACTCTCCAGCCGTTCAGGGTTATCCATTACTTACGGGACACCCTGTATATGAAGTGGTAACAATTTTTGCTAGTAGTATTAATTTATTTGGTATAGTTTGTAAGGTTTTTATCGGGTATTTTGTCATTAGGAACAAAGTTTGTTTTTGATATCGTTATAAGGCAGTTAGGGAGTAGGGACTAGAGAGTTCATTTTTGAGAGATGAAGGCCTTTGGTAAGGCCCATTCTCTTTTTATTTCAAAATTGTTAAAATTTTCAATTCATTGAAATAATAAAAGGCATTTTATCCAAAAGATAAGACTATCGTTTATTTTTTGCTAGATATATATAATTTTATTATTATGTATGTACATATGTATATGTGTACATATTTGTCCAGTAACCTTGTCGTTTATATGGAAGGCACCGTTTGCGTCAAATATGGTATTTCTGATGTTTTGCTGAGTTGTACAGGATATTGGCCTAATAAATAACCTAAGTTTTCGACCTCGAGCGGCGACCGCTTCATGGTCAAAAATCAGAAAAAGCGCGATTTGTTCGCGCTTTTTTCAGTTAGTGGTGATTTTAGCCCTAAATAACTAATTTTAAATAAAAGAATTGTTCTACGATTTCAAAGTAACTTTATTTGCTTCAACTTGAAACTAAAGTCAACTCTGTAGACCCAATGGTTTCCAAAATACAACAATTCAAAATCTAGCGATACAAAACTTAATATATGTAGGTAACAAGTAAAGTAATCAAACAGTAGAATGGAAAATAAAGAATGGTTGACATAAATGTATCAAATCACTGAAACGATTAGGTTGGGCTAAAAGAATTGAACAATTATACCAGGAGGGGGGTCTATATACCACCGTTTAGATGGGAGGGGCAATTTTCTAAAAAAAAATGACAATTAGGGGTAACAACACTATTGAAAAACAATGGTTACACCTAAAATATTCTCCAATAGCTTATCTGAAACCCAGAAATCCATTCTTGAATTTTCTTTTTAAATAAAGTTATTTCAATCGATAGTTTTTGAAAAATTAATTTGTAAACTAAAAACTTTTAAAAAGAAGATTCTACTATTTACTTAGTAGAAAAATCCTTGGAGCAAAGGAGAATGCCCAAAATTGTATGGACGAAAACCCCAGAGTTGATTAAGAAAAGTCATACAGTGTTTGAAAGGACATTAATTGTAGATGACAAATATGGAATCAATTTCTTAAAAAGTTATCCCCGGCACTGGATATGACAATTTAAAATTTTTAAAAACACAGTGTTTCTTCATGTAAAAAAAAATAGAATGTGGCACATCTTCATATTGTGTTTGATTCATGTTATTTTTAATAGGTTAACCAAAAGTCACTTAAATCAGCAGCCACAAGATAATTATGCCTATTATATACCTATAATATGGTGGTTATAAATCATTCGCATAATGTTATACTAATGAATTAATAAAACCTGTCTTTTCTTAACTACATAAATATGTAATTTTAAAGCTCCGAAATGAAAACGAAATCGGTAAAACTAAGCATTTTTCATCGGCAGTGGTACAATTCCGATATGTTTTGTTTTCATAATTTATTCCGGAATTTGCTAATTGATTTCTTGGATATACTTTTGATATATTGACGAGACAAGTAAAAGTAATGTACCAATTTATAACTGTTAACACATTTCGCATTAAAAGAATGCAAATGCAACATTCAAGGTACATGTATTTCCTCCTATACCTTCCTATACTGTTGCTACCTCACATTCCAAAAAAATATATAGCGTCCGCCACGATTTTAACAATTTTTTTTCCGAACCTTGTAATTTTCAGCATTGCCTTATGAAAATCAGTTTTTTTTCGAAAAATAGTTTTCGAAGCCTTTTCTTAATAGAAACTTTGTTTTGCGAAACTTTTGCGAATCACCATGTGCCGAGTAGATATGTAGGTGTGTTATTTAATCAATACCTGTTCTTTTCTGTACTGCCTTCACCAATGTAGTATACATGAAAAAACACCTTGCTATTAAAAATAAATTAATAAAAATAAATAAATAAATAAATTGTCATAGCCAGCCCCGGGGATATCTTTTAAAGAAAATAATTTCATATTTGATATATACAGTCAATGCGCTTTCAAACCATATATGTTTTTTTCTTATCGACTCTGGGTTTTTTTTGGGCACTCAACTTTCTTTTTCAAAGTTTTGAGTTTGGAAATTAATTTTTTAAAACCTATCGATTAAAATAACTTTATTTAAAAAGAAAATTCAAGAATGGATGCCGGGGTTTCAGATAAGCTATAGGAGAATATTGTAAGTGTCACCATTGTTTTTCAATACTGTTGTTTTTATCTTAAACCATTTTTTTAGATAATTGCCTCTCCCATCTTAACGGGGGTATAAAGACCCCCCTTTTGGTATGATTGTCCTATTATTTTGGCTCAACCTACAAGCTCCAATGCTTTGATGGATTTATGTCAACCATTTCTTATTTTCCATTATACTTGTTATATTAAATTTTGTATCGCTAGATTTTGAATTGTTTTATTTTGGAAACCATTGGATCTACAGAGTTGACTTTGGCCTCAAGTTGAAGCACATAAAGTTTCTTTGAAATCATAGAACAATGATATTTTCGACATTCAACCTTGGATAACTATTGACGCGCACACGATTTGGCTATAGACTTTCGCGACAGTATTTCTTATGCCAAAATAAAGACAATTGCGTTTAAAAACCTTCACTTGGATTTATTTGTCAGATTGGCCAATTTTTTGTACATTTTTCCTGGGCTATGATGTGGATTTATGTTTCGTATCAGCAAACGGGCCTAAGTCAATAAAACAACGAAATGAAATAAACAAATTTTTGCGTCGAAATTATCTATGCATAGCTCATTGATAACAAGAAAAAAGACAAATTTTGACAAAACGAAATTTAATAATTTAAAGTTATTAGGTAGTATAAATAGAATAGAGTATACGTCCTCAGAGCAGTTCCATTATAGTAAATTAAAACAGGTGCTCATGAAAATGTATGTTTTTAAATATTTCTATTCATATCCGAAATAGAGTTACTACTCGGCCAAATAGAGATTTGAGCACGTACTCCGTTTTATTTATACCAGCTTTTGTTTTATATGTTTTTGATTTTTCTTTATGAATGTCGAAGTGTTCTTCATATTTTATTTAATTTAATTGAAATTCTTTCAGGCAAACTCTAAGAAATATATAAAGCTTTGCAAAGCAGGTTTTAGTATGATAAGACACTCGCAGTAAGGCTGCATAGCTCTCGCTCCGTAATAAAAAAACATTCAAGCATCGGTTTCTCCTTTTCAATCCCGTCCAACCTACCTAATCGCTCGTGCTGTCTTTATCACTTTAAGGTCACTTAAAACACAACCGCTTTAGCGCGCGCCAAATATAGAAGAAAAAGTATTTATTTCATAAGAAAACTTGAACTGGCCCATCTTACTCGATCTTACCCTAATTTATGTAGAACTGTATTCATGTGATTGTAAATAGGTAAGGTACTTTGCATTGGCAATCTTTAATTTTTGCACCTGTTCAAGGGATTGCACATTGCAACAGTTTACCAACTTATTATTATTAAAAGCTTTTTGATAAAAGAAAGCTTTTTTTTAGGCAGGGGGAACACATATTCATACTTTATTATTGATAAGAGACTTTTTCGGTTTATTGTCATTTAATAATATTACGATATGGGGATTTTCTTAACTAAATCTACAAGTAAATGACAAAATCTGAGTCATATATAGGTCAACTCTATTTTAGCTATTCAACTTATTTAATAGAACGTGCTTATAATGGAACATAGGGTGATATGCTTAGAAAAGAAGTGAACAAGAACTAAAAGTTTACAGTAAATACTTTTAACTCCTAGTAGACGGTTTAACTTAGCGTATTTACTTCATTTCGTATATATGCATAGAAAAAATGTTCTACTTGATGACATATACTTTCAGTATATACTGAATTCTTCCAAGTTATTACAAGAATTCATTCGTAATTGATAGTAATTACTTTTTTTCATTTTCTTCTCAAATAAATTATGGGTTTGGTATAGTTTTAGCCGTAGATCGTATTAATTATCGTATAATGTAATTTGGAGTTTCTTCAATACTTGTTTTGTTGATATCTGTACCTCAGTGGCTTAGCGTGGGTTTTTGCCGCCCGGTGCAGACCCAATTTTTGCCCCCCCCCCCCCTGAATTTTTTTTCCATCAACTTTAAAAAAGTAGTTACCAAGTACCACGGCAATTAATAGATTTTAATGTGTATTTGATTGAATAAAATAAGAAATTAATGATAATATATGAACAAAATCGTAATAAAGCGATTCCATTATCACGGATGCAAGGGTGCTACATGAACAGGTACATAATAAAGAATTATCTTGAACCATTTGCATGGAAGAGCAGCGAATAAACAAATTTTAAAAGAAATTATAGGAACTCAAAATAGTAAAATTTTATAACAGCTTTTAACCTAGTACAAAAACTTTGAAAATTTGCCGCCATGGGATATCCCTATTATATATTTAAAGTCGACCCACTCATATTCGACAAATCTAGCGAGTTTCCAATCACTTTACAAAATCAGCGAACCAACGTTACTTCATAATAACGACATTTTTCTAAGTCATTTTCTTTTTAATAATTCTTTCTATTAAATTGTATATAAATTAATACATATTTAATTTCATTAATGTTTTTCTGAGTTAAAAAAATAAATAAAATTAGATAAATATATTTTTAAATAAAACCCTTTTTTTTTAAATAAACATATATTTAAAAAAAAAATAAATTAAATAAAGAATTTTGATGTAAAAGAAAAAGATATTGGGGCATATTCATAGTCGCAGATAGACCCAGGTTTAACTAAATTACAGTTTAAGACAATTTTGGCTCAATGAATACAGACCGATTTTCGTTACAAATTGTGGGATTTATATTTTTACAAGATAATGAACTTGGTATACTACAGAAATATCTTCAAATATTTTGAAATGATAAACTTAAAAAAATAAAATCAACGTACAAAAATTCAACTAAACCTATGTTTAACTAAGACTTATACGCCCCATTGAAGTTAAAAAAGGTATCTTTGTGTGACGGAACCTATTTAATTCATTTTTTAAAAATGTATTTTTATAAAAGAGAAATTGTTTACATCTGAACTCTCCTGCTTTAAATTACAGCAAAGTCTTTAATAACTGACTCGATATTAATGGCGTCAGTCATTTCTTGCTTCTTGAAAATTTAAATTGTCTTCTTTGGGCTCACCAAATTAATGATTTTGAAGAATAAAGCATTTTTTTAATTTCTCGTCGCCTATTTTGCCGCTCCTGCCCTGGCAAAGTGCCGCCCGGGGCTTGTGCCCCCCCCCCTGCCTCCCCAACGCTACGTCACTGCTGTACCTGTTATTTCGTCAATATAGTTAACTGAGAAGGAATTATGATTGACACATGTTTGGCAATTAGCCGAATGCATCTAGCCTTTGTGGGTATTTTAAGAGCACATAGGTTGTGAAGACGGGCTTTTAAAAACCTGTAATATACCGTTTAATCTTAATGGAAGTATATTTTTAACGACATTTTAAGTGCTGATGGTGTGTTTGTGTGTTGAAAATCATTGGAACTATAAAAACTTCTGCTTAAAGCACCAAAAGGCTCCCTGAGGCACTAAATGCACGTGTAAGGTTTTGAACCTGTAATAAATTGTTTTATTAATATTATTAAGAGGCAAATTGTTGCTATAGCTCACCAATGAATTCACTTAACCAATCTACGTTTTCTCTTCAAATGCGATATTAATTGTTTAAAATTAGATCTAGAATCCGATATTCGATTTTAATATCAACACCTTCAAATTCCGTCATATCAATATTAACTGCAACACAATTTCAATATAAACTGCAACTTCATTGCTTATTCGAAGTATGACTCAAAACTTATATTATTTGGCTTCACGCCTACTAAATTTCTGGTTTAAAGCTAAAAAGAATGTACCTAATATGAAATTTTCAATTTTCTATTTTGTAACTTTTAAAAAAACGAAGTATTTCCTTCAGAAAAATAGTACTTACTAGTTTTTAGGCACATGGAATGAAGTATTTACTAAAAAAGTTCATCCGATAAAAGTAAAAACTTTGGTCGAAAGTAAATACTTAATAAAATCATTTGCTTTGTTTTAGCCCGTAGTAGCCCGTAGCGTAATAGTTAGTGCGTTCGACTGTCACGCTGGAAGTCTGGGATCGCTTCCCAGCCTCTTCCACCTAAAAAACTAAAAAGTTTTTTTTTCAGGGGTACAGCCTCTTGCGAGGAATTGACAAATCCTCCAAGAGTATCACTTGTCACGAATAAGTGCTTCTCGTCTAGCCGTTCGGATTCGGCATAAAATTGTAGGTCCCTTCCATTCCTGTCGAAAGGCGCACACAGGAATGGTTGCGAGTTGTTAGTCACTAGGCCCTGGTTCTTCATGAGCCGTTGTGCCACCCGATTTTATATTTGCTTTGTTTTATGCATACCACCCATAGTGTAGATAATTTTTTTTTTTTTTTATTTTTTTTGAAGAAGAATTTTTTGCATGATTTTTATAAAAAAAAAGATATAAATATTACCCGCGTTTTATTATCCACCAAGATCCATATGGATCATGCTGTGATAATAAAACGATCTAGATCCCACAAAAAATTTGCATTAAAATTGTGGTATTCCTGATTTTGTTGACGTTTTCAAATTGACATGTAAACAAAAACTAAAAATGGAAGAATAGTTGAATTAAGTGTTTGACAACATGTTGGTGTTGAGAGTTAAAACTAATTCTTGGATCTTGAAATAGATCCAGATAGAAAGCAGGATCCAAAATTGTTTTTGTATTAGGTGTAAAAGTTAATCCAGATCTAGATCCCGATAAAAGATAATAAAACACAGCTATTGTAATTATACATATTTTATGATAGTTAAGTGTTGCAAGTACGTGCACAAAAATCAGTGCCAACTTAAGTGTCCTGTTTTGAGCCAGCGATGATGCAAACATTGCGCGTTGCACTTAGCTAACATCATGTTTCTTGCCAAAACTATTTGACCGATTTAGATCGAATTTCTTCTTGCAATACTCTAGAATTTGCCAATTTATGACATATTTTTGAGTGCTTCAAAATAACTTAGTTTTCCAGATTTTTTTTTTTTTTGATTCATGCTTAGATAACAACACAAATATAACATGCATGAATTTAAAACTAATTTGGTCTTGTAGAACATTAAAAAAAAACAAGTTTATACTGGATGGTTTTTTCCTAAGTGGTATATTTCCAAAGTTATAAAGAGAAATTTTGGACAAAATGGGGTGATTTTAGCGTTTTTTCACTGTTGTATTTTTCCTGCAGCGATCACAGGTTTTTCGAAGTTGCAAACTTAGCTACAGACTACTCTAACATGTCTCAACAACATATCAAAAATGCAGAACTACATCGCGCTTTGGGATTTTAGCTCTTTTTTTGTAATTATTTATTGGGCTATAAACTCAAACTTCGTTTTAATAAATCATAAATTTTTAAGCAACATTGTTAAAAGTCAGTATTTTTGTTTGACTTTTTGTCACTGAAAAATTCAAATGTTTAGTTTCATTTCAATAATCCTTTACTTTGTGCACAGAAATCCACAATTTGTCAAATTTTGCAGAGCATTAATGCAATATTCTTAAAAATATCAAAACTGGGCAAAAGTACGGGAACGCAAATTCGGTATTACCTAATTAGCCTGACGGCGCGGCGCAGCGTTAGGATATAACAGCCAAGACAAAAGCGCCCAAATCGATTTGAAATTATCGCCCAAAAAAATGTATCGCCCAAAAATAAATAAAAAAATGGAAATATTGCCCAAACAAATTTTTTGACCCCAATCATAAAATGGAATTATCGCCCAAAGATTCAGCATGTAAATTGTTTTTGGTAAATTTGGGGGTTCTTTCCTAAATTTTGGGCAATTTTTTCAAACAAAAATTTCAACGTATTTTACTGTAAGTTGTTTTCTTTAACAAAAGTACCTTGGGTGGCCCGTTTCGCGGGTTCAAGGATTTTAACTAGCTTTTTGGGTCCTCTGGCCCGCTCACGCGACTCCGTCGCTCCGCTTAGCTTATGCTCAGTCGCCAGGCAGGCGCCTATTTTGTCAGTTGGTATTCACAACCAAAAACTGACTGACCATACCCTCAGACGTGTTCAAAGTTTTTTTGGGCGATATTTCCTTGGATTTGGGCGTAACTTCGTTGTTTTGTAATTTTTTTTGGCAAATATTTCCATTTTTTTGGGCCTTCCTTCCAGTTTGTGTATTTCAACTCAAATCTTTGTGCGTTGTTTCATCTAGATAAAAAACGGAAAAAACCCCAAAACTGGAAACAAAAATGCAACAACAATTTCTTCAGAATTTTTTTTGGCGATAATTCCAAATCGATTCGACGGCACGATGCGATGTTTGGCTTTCATTCCTTAACTCTAAAATTGACATTTAGCTGAACTGTGATTTTCAGTCCAAAGAATTTTCTCGGACAGATAATCACAGGCAGAGGAAATGTGAGGGTGAGCATTCTCTGATGTCAAAAATTGCGAAATTTTGTAAGTACGGGAACGGCTTTGGCCTGAAAATCTCACATTATGGACAGAAAATTAAAGTAAAAGAACGGACCTAATTTTTCTCACGAAAATCATTTTAATATTTACGGAAATTAAAAATGTTCTTGTCAAAAATTGTCTACTAAGCTCAAAATGAAATAACATAACACTCGTGTGATTCAGGAAGTATAAACATCCTTTCAATTAACTCTGCAAGTCTCTCCTTACACCAAAAAATCAAAACAACAAGCGCCTTACTACCATTCGAAAACATAAACAGAACTTAGGTATTGAAAGAGAAGACTTTTCAACCCCTTTTAAATCCTCTGCACACTTGTCCTCTTGACTTGACACAAAAAGGGGCTGTCGACAAAAAAAAAAAAAAAAAAAAAAAAAAAAAAAACTATGCTAATCGGTGTCATAATTTGTCTATGGTCAAAACGTCGAAATTAATATAATTTCTCTATACAGAAATTCAAGCGTTTAAACTGTTGCAATTCGTCAGGGGCATTATCTATTTTTAATAAGCAGTACACCTATATCACAGTGTTTTCCCTCTCAGCCCGTATCTCTCTTGGTGTATAAAAGAACGCGCACCCTCTTATACAAAGGGGTTGGCATTATTGGTTGTATCATTTCACTGCTTTATACTTACTTAGAAGTGTGAAGGAGGGTTGTTTTTTCTTTAGTTCATGCTAGACTAGACATATAGACAGCAACATATTGTTCGCCTTTTTGACTTAATTAATAATTTTATGGTTTATTTTGAATGCACTGGCTTGTTAGGGTGTCATCCCAACAAAAGAAAAGCAACAAAAACAGGTGAATTTATTCCCAGATAAAGCTATGGGTGGTTTTGTATTTAATGTATAAGGACACTTGTTTTAACTGAGACAAACTTAATTTGTAGGGATATTTTTTGTGAGTTGGTTTTTAATCTTTTAACACAAAATTAGTTTCATTTATTGGTAGGTGATATTTTGACTCGTTTTCTGTTTTTTTTTTAACCTAAATGCTCAGCATAATCATATGTGTGCGTCTTGTTTTACTTGCTATCGTAATATTCTAATCCTCAACTTTATCACAAAAACATACTTAACAATAACACCAACTCCTTCAAACAACCCCTCTGCTTTTCTTATTGTTGAGATTATTGAAACCAACATAATTCTATGCGCAATCCGATCATCATTAACTCACTCCCATGTCAAATATCTTGAACTAATTTTATTTTCGTTGACATCCCTTATTTAAGGATATTTTTTGAATGAATAGCAGAGCACACCCTCTTGTTACAGATTGATAATGTGACATCACAAAAAAAAAAACACTATTGAAACTGATTGTTTTTAATATTGTTCCATATTTTTTGGCATAAATTGCTATTTTTAGCGGAAAATAATCGTGATTTTCGGGACTTAATTTGACATGGTTGTGATGAATTGATTGAAATAATAATTTGATTTGTTTGGGAGCTAAACAGATGTTAAGCCCTACAAAAATACAACGAGTAATTTAATTAAGTGATTTATTCCTTCAGAATTTGGTTGAGAGCTAGAGTATACTATCTTCTTCTTCTTCATTTAACCGGCGATTGTCATGATCTCGAGGGGGACCACAACTCTCCCACTCAACTGCTTTACCTATAAGGTTACACTTGTGGGGTTGACCTCAGAAAACGTCGACATGCCTCCCGGTTTTGGATTGTTCCACATCTGTAGCCAACTAAATGCAGGTGTCGTTGCATTTGTTTCATCCAGGAGTTTTTGGGCCTGCCTTTCTTCCGCGATAGTGTTGGAACGTCTTGTGCCATTGCCTTTTGAACAGGGTTCTCATAGCATCTTCTTTGTACATGACAGTACCAGCTAAGTTGGTCATGTTGTATTTTGTCCAAGATGATATCTATGACGTGTAGGCTTCCTCGGATTCTCTTGTTTCTTATTCGATCACGCTTTGTCACTCCTGCTGTCATGCGAAGCATCTTCATTTCAGCTGCCTTCAATTTACTCTCATACTTCTTGTACATTGTCCGACACTATGAACCGTATGTAAGCGCGAACAACTGCCGTGTAGAGCTTTCTTTTCAGCTTAGGTGGCATTTTTCTATCAAAGAAGATGACAGAGTTTTCCCGCCACTTCATCCAGTCTACGCTTACGCGATGTTTGATGTCGTCATCACAAGATCCTTCGCTATTGATCATTGATCCAAGATATTTAAACTTTTCGCACTTGGGAAGCACTGTTCCATTCAAATGGATGTCCGGAATAGGCCTGTGGGGATCAGAAAATGGACAGCATAAGTATTCGGTCTTTTTCGCGCTAATGCGGTATCCATTTCCCTCCAGAACATCCACCCATACATCAAGTGCTCGTTGCCAGGACACACGACCTTCACTTATGATGGCTCCATCGTCAGCAAAGAATAACTGATTCCCTTTGGGTCCGTCACCTTATCCTCAAGCAGAAAGTAATATAGAGCAAATGACTCAAGACGCTTCCCTGGTGCACTCTAATTGGGAACTCTTCGGTGATTCCTGCGGGGCATCTTACCTTTGTTTTAACTTGCTCGTACACATCCATCATCATCCGCACGTAGACTTCCGGAACTTCTCGTTGCCTAAGTGCAACCCATATCTAATCTCGTGGTTGTCTGTCGAATGCTTTTTCAAAATCAACCAATACAATATGCAAATCTCTTGAGGAATCCCGATATTTTTCTATCCCGATTCTTATACTCGAAATATCATTTGTGGTTGATTTACCCGAAACAAACCCGCACTGGTCGTCAGACAGCCGTATTATTTTTCGTAGGCGGCCATCCAATATTCGCTCAACGATCTTCATGGTGTGTGACATCAGCTTGATCGAACGGTAGCTGTCGCAATTTCGTGTAACACCCTTCCCCTTGTAGATTGGAAGAAGGTAACTTTCCCTCCACTAATTAGGCATTTGGTCGCCCCAGATAACTTTGGAGATGAAAATCATGAGCCATCTAGACCCGATGTCTCCCATCTTTTTTTCAGAACTCAGAGGGTATCTCGTCTGGGCCAATCGCTTTTTCTTTTTTGGAGTTTTTCACCGCATCGCTAACTTCTTCGACTGTGATGGCGGCGACTTCTTCATTGTTAGGTGCAGATATTGGAAAGTATATAACTGTTCATTTAAATTCGTTCAAACGTTGTAATATACAATCAAATAATTTACTGTTTTAAATGATTAAAAAAAAAGTTAAATTCAAAATTTAAGTTAAAATACTTAACTTTATAGTCAAAGACAACATTTAATTCTTATAATTTTCTTACAACATAAATGAATAGTAATTTTAAATTTACAGTCTTTTAGTACAAAATAAATTATTCCGCCCTGTAAAACTGCAACAAAAAATTATTATTTTTTTTTTACAGATCCAATAAACCTCGACTATCCATCCATGGTAAAATAGTTTCCATTTGCTTCACATAACGAGGATTTAAATATAATTGTAATTTCATTTTGTCTGTATCATCTCCCTCCTTGAAAAAGTCCTCCACATTACCACATTCAGATGGATCCAAAAGTATACCAGCACAAGTACTTGTTAATGTTGAGAATCCTTAACAAAAAATACCACAGTTATTTCTTTGTATTCTTAAACAAAAAATATTCTATTGAATTCTTACCCCAAGCACTCTTTTTCAAAAGATCCATATGCAATTGCTTCAAAGTAGGCAACTTTTTAGTATAATTTAGAAGTTTCAAATTTTCTACCAAATTTGTATGATAATATTGAATGAAATCATCAAAGTTGACAATCTTAATTTCAAGTTTTGGAGATGTTAGCAAAAAATAATACAAATCAATAACTGGCGAAGCATATAGAGACATTTGAAAATCAATAAGTCGAGTTTCGTTGATTTTTCCATCGGCATCATAATGAAACATAATATTATTCGACCATAAATCACCATGACAAATAACATTGAAATCTTCGAAATTGGGATTACTTAATTCGCTGAATTTATCAATCATAACGTCAATCATAGCTTGCTGCAAATGAAATAATCATAGAATTTATTAAATTTAAGTAGTTTTAACTGGACAGCGACTTTTGCTTATTATTTCATACAAAAACAAGAAAAGTGCGGGCCTTACACAAAACAAATATTGCTCAATATCAGGAGTTAACACTGTTAAATTGACTGTTTGAGAGCTCTGTTGCTCATTTACTGTGTCGTAATCCATTTTTGTAAAATATTTTTGTACTGCATATACTAAGCAATAAAATTGTCTTGTATGAGGCCCGATTGAAAGGTGGTACTCCTTAGATCACGAATATGCAATTTTTAACTCGCTAAGAAGGAATAAAAATCAGAAGTTTCAAACAAATGACAATAAATTAATAACTTTGACAGAATTATTAGGTGTGTTCGGTAACGTGATCTACTTATTGTGGTAGATTTTCGTTTTGTTTTTATTAATAGGAAATTTTATTCCATGGACTAAGGGCCAGTTTGTTCACAGTGGGTTAAATTTAGTATGTGACTTTCATAGGCTTTAATTAACTAATGGCAATCAACCAAAATTGGCTGATTAGTGAAATCCATGATAAGCAACTCATACTTTGAATTTTTTAAACAAAATTTGATCAACAAAAACATTTGAGGCTTTCCCAGCTCCACTAATCATGGATTAAAGATAATCAGCTGTGAACAAACTGGCCTTAACTCTTATTCCATGGTTTTGTAAACTGATAGAATAAAGGTGGAATTAGCGTTTTTTATTAAGGCGGCTGTACATGTTTTACTTATTTTTAAAATGATGCAACTTCTTTGAACAAATAAGGGGTACATTAAGCAATTTGCAAATAAGTTTGCTACTGACTTTATCTTATTTATACAACCAATACTTGTCCCTTTTAGTTGTTAGATTACAAACATTAATTCAATAAGTGATTGTTAATTCAATATATACAGGGTGTCCAGTAAAGAATGGATAACCTTGGAATGCCTCATAGTAGACTTTATGACCGTCCTGAAAACTAATAAAAAAAAAGTCTATCCCAACCACAAGAAAAGATATGTGCATTTTTTTGTTCAGTGCATTATTTGTTGCGTTACTTTACGTTTTTGAATACCACGACTACGAGTGAATGAATTCTACCCTTTTTTTTTTCTAGCAATATTCAACATTGTTTGTGCCAAAACATAAGAAGACAAAAATTATAATAACTGTTGGAATTATTAGAGACAAAAATTATTTGAATTTGATTTTCGATGCAAAATGTGAAAGAAAATAATTTTTGAAAATGTTAAATCATCTCTAGTATGAAAAAATACATGAATACCTAAGTGGCCAACTATTTTAAAAATATGCGCGTTAAATGCGGATTTCAAAATTGTATAATTTATTATTGCATCTTTAACCAATAGGAAGTTATTGGTAAAAATCAGCAACAAATGATCCCATTTAGCAAAAACAAATGTTTTAAAAATTAGCAAATTAAACGTGAAAATAATATCATGCTTCCAACATTGCGGATTTTGGATTGATTGCCTGTTTTTATGATATTATCCTAGTGATAAATCCAAGCTTTTAACTTCTAAAGCCTATTGCAACATTACCAAAAATGTCAACAAAGTGCAAAAAACGGCTACATTTTCAAGCTTGTTTTAAATTATACCTGGTCTATTGGGCCCTAACAAAACCATAAAATATTTTCACAGTTGCTTTTAGTTTATTTGTTATTTTCTTCAAACAAATAGTCTTTTGAGTTTTGAGCCAACTTCCAATCACTTGATCACTTAGTTAGAAAACAAAAACAAAAACTATACGCGTTTAATTTGTGCTAACCATTGACATTAATTTACGTGACATTTTTATCCTGTGCAGAAAAATACGTGTTTGAATTGTGCTAACCATTGCCGTCTTACCGCGTATTACTCCTAATTTGTGAAAAAAAATCGCAACTTCGTAAGCGAGTGACAAAAGCAAATCCAAGAAAAGAGGCCCCCCAGTAAGCCGATAACCAAGGACAAAAAGGAGCTGTCAACTGCAGCCGCTTGGATTAGGAATAGAACCACCAGAAATAATAAAAATTTGTTAATCAGCAACTATGAATCAACAATTCATCATATTATTGTAAGTTTATTGAATAATTTAAAAAAAATTTTTTGTTGAAGCAATTTACAAAAGTAAAGTTATCAGGAAAACCAAATGAAACAAAATTAAAATTATTAAAAGAAATTTTTTTATTGTGAAAAAAAAAACTAAGCACAAAATAATAAAAAAGTGATTTCATTCTTTTTAAAGAATTAGAATAAAACTAAAATTTTAGCAAAAGTACCTTTTTAAGTTCATTAAAATTTTAAATCGTATGTTAAGAAAAAGTTTTGGGAAAATTTTCATTTCATCTGTATTTTTAAAGTGTAAACATATTGCTGCCTTTGTTTGTTTCCACCCTTGTTCCTCAATATTTTGCTAATTCTTATTTATTACCTTCATTTTACCCTTCTTTAAAATATGGCGAATCCAAATAATTTAATCAGACCCCCTATTCACAATCAACCTCCTCCACCCGCTCCTCCGATTCAACCTGTTCTTAACCAAAATGATTTGGTTCAACTTATTACTAGACTAGTAAGCGAAACTCTACATATCCAGGGAAGACAGATTTTCAATTCTATTATGAACCCTGCAGCCGACATAAACAATGATATAGATCAACCAATTAATCTAGCAGATAATAATCTGAATGATTTGGATAAAATACCCGACGTGGTAAAAAGTTTGAGGGAATTTTCCGGACAAACACATGAATTTAATTCATGGAAAAAAAGCATCGACAGAATTCTTAAAATTTATGAGCACCTTAAGGGTACTCCAAGATACTACGGTATCCTATCTGTCATAAGAAATAAGATAACAGGACATGCTGACGTGGTACTCGAGTCCTATAATACACCCCTTAATTGGGAAAAAATATCCAAATGCCTTACTTTGCATTATGCAGATAAGAGGGACTTAGGCACCCTCGAATACCAGATGAGTACTCTGGTTCAAGGTAATAACACGGTTCCTGAATTCTATCAAGTCGTGTATCACCATTTGTCTTTGATCCTCAATAAATTAGGATCAATCGAAATGAGTCAGGATTCTATGAATAACATGACTCAGTGCTACCGTGACAAAGCCTTAGACACCTTTGTCAGGGGCCTTAAAGGAGATCTTCCTCGGTTACTCAGTATCAGAGAACCAGCAGATCTTCCCCAGGCTTTGCATTTATGCCTAAAACTGCAAAATGTAGACTTTAGAGCACAACATGCTAATTATTCACAAAGTTCCAGCAGAAAAATGCATCAACAAGCACCTCCAGTTCCTCCTAGAAGAGAAAACTTTCAAAACCCTACGCCAATACCGGCTCCCAGACGTGAGTTTTATCCTCACTTACTGCATAACCCACGTACTCCTCAATCCCCGCAGTTTGATAGGGACGTGAAATACCAACCTAGATATCAACAGCATCAGCAGCCAAGAATCCCACCAAATCAACGACCTCTTCCACCGAAACCGATTTCCATTGATTACTCTCTAAAAACTCAAAAGGTAAACTACCAAAATAGACCAAGGAATCAACAATTTACTCAAAAACGTCAACATTCGCAACAAATGCACCCACCACAAAAGATGCAGCGCATCTATCATACTCAACCAGGTGATGACGAAAAATCTATGGAAGAATATGAAGCAGAAATTGCAAAAGAAGACCAAGAGTACGATGAATCCCTAGAAGAATACGTTGACCAAGAGGAGAACAACAACTTAGAACAACTAGAAGAACTAGACGACATTTATTTTTTAGATTAAAGTCCTCTTCGCTTCCCTTTTTCGAACACATTTCCAGAAGCGGAGAGATCCTTAAATTCCTTGTTGACACTGGGTCGAATAAAAATTATATTCAGCCTCGTCATATAAAAAATCCCATTCTTAATGAAAATCATTTCTATGCTAACTCTGTTGGAGGTAGCATCAAGATAACGCACCACTCACTTATTCAAATGTTTGGCCCTCAAACTGGCAAAATTAAATTCTTCATCCTCCCCAGCCTTATTTCATTCGACGGCATTATAGGGCATGATACTCTAAAACAACTTAATGCCATCATCCATACAAAGAAGAATCATATGTCCCTTCAGCCTAGTTCCACTCACCCAAGAATTTCAATTCCTCTTAAACAGCATCTGTCAGAATTTGTCAACAATATAAGAACTGATCACATGACTAAAAATCAATGCACCAAGCTTAAAAACATTATTCGTAAATGCCCAAATCTTTTTTCCGAACCAAATGAAAAATTGACCTATACTACAACTGTAAAAGGAGAAATTCGAACTACAACTCGGGATCCCGTATACTCTAAATCGTATCCTTATCCCATGGCACTCAAGAATGAAGTTGAAAAAGAGATTCAAAAACTATTAGGAGACGGTATTATTAGACCATCAAAATCACCCTACAATTCTCCGGTTTGGGTAGTCCCCAAAAAAATGGACGCCTCAGGAGAAAAGAAATTCCGAATGGTAATTGATTACCGTAAGCTGAACACTTTAACCATAGCCGACAAATATCCGATCCCTGAAATTTATGAAATTCTTGCAAATCTAAGTAAGAACCAATGGTGTTCCATAGTAGACTTGAAAAGTGGCTTTCATCAGATCCCACTAAAAGAATCTGATATAGAAAAAACTGCCTTTTCGGTAAACAACGGCAAGTTTGAATTTACACGCCTTCCATTTGGTCTCAAAAACGCTCCATCCATTTTTCAGAGAGCTTTAGATGACATCCTAAGAGATCTTATCGGAAAATGTTGTTATGTCTACATTGATGACATTGTGATCTTCGGAAAAGACGAAGACGAACACTTCACAAATCTCCAAAAAGTCTTCAACACATTAGAGAAAGCAAATATGAAAATCCAATTAGACAAATGTGAATTTTTCCAAGAAGAAATTGAATTTTTAGGTTTTGTTATCGGCAGGGATGGTATAAAAACTAATCCAAAAAAAGTACAAGCAATAGTCGATCGACCTATGCCCAAAAACCTAAAAGAGCTTCGATCCTTCCTCGGAATGTCGGGATACTATCGCCGCTTCGTTAAAGACTACGCAAAATTAGCGAAACCCCTGACATCCCTTTTAAGAGGGGAAGACGGACATGTGTCCAAGAATATGTCAAAGAAAAAACTTATTCAACTAGATCGAGAAGCCATCGAAGCATTTAATAAATTAAAAAAATCCCTTGTTTCTGCAGAAGTCATCCTTCAATACCCAGACTTTGAAAAAAGTTTTCAACTTACAACAGATGCCTCCGACTACGCCATCGGCGCAGTCCTTTCCCAAGACGACAAACCAATAACTTTTCTTTCTAGAACGTTGAGCAAATCAGAAGAAGATTATGCCACCAACGAAAAGGAAATGTTGGCAATAATTTGGTCGCTTAACTCTCTTAGAAATTTCCTATACGGATCGCGCAAGGTTAACATTTTTACGGACCACCAACCCCTTACTTATGCGCTTAGTAACAAAAATACGATGTCCAAAATGAAGAGATGGAAAGCTATTTTGGAAGAATACAACTATGAGCTAAAATATAAACCCGGGAAGGAAAATGTTGTCGCAGACTCCCTCTCTAGACCTCCGAAAATAGAAATTAATTCAATTACTCCAACAGAGCACAGTGCTGACAGCTCAGCGCAAAATTTAATTCCCTCCGTTGAAATCCCTATAAATATCTTCCGAAATCAACTTCTGCTAAAAATAGGAAACGAAAATAGCTATCAAATTAAGAACCCATTTGACAACTACACTCGACATATCATAATTCGACCCGACTACTCAAAAAATGACATTATTGATATCTTTAAAAGATACCTTAACCCAAATACTATAAACGGACTTTTTACAGACGAAATGACAATGGGACGTGTACAAGAAATTTACCCTTTACATTTTAGAGACTATCGCATCAGATTCACACAAAAACCTAACCAAAGCGAACAAGAAGAGAAGATCCTAAAGATACACCGGCGTGCTCACCGCAATGCTGATGAAAACCGAATTCAAATGTTAGAGAACTTCTATTTTCCTAAAATGGCTTCAAAAATCAAAGTCATAGTTAACCGCTGTATAACTTGCAAGGAAAATAAATATGATAGGCATCCTAACAAACCACATTTAAATCCGACACCAATTCCTAACTACCCCGGACACACACTGCATATCGACATTTTTTCCACGGAAAAATGTCTCGTCCTTACTGCAGTAGACAAATTTACTAAATTTGCTCAGGCTAAAATAATTTCATCAAGATCAATCGAAGACATAAGACGCCCTTTACGAGACATACTATTTTTCTTCTGCGTACCCGAAGTAGTTGTAATAGACAACGAAAAAGCTCTCAATTCAGCCTCAATAACTTCAATGTTAGAAGACGACCTCCAGATCAAAATTTTCAAAACTCCACCATACAAAAGTGAAGTGAACGGACAAGTTGAACGTTTTCACTCTACTCTATCAGAAATAATGAGATGCCTTAAATCTGATGGACCTTCACGGTCCTTTGAAGAACTTTTAGAACGAGCAGTAAACGAATACAATTTTACCATTCACTCAACCACAAACAAAAAACCTATAGAACTATTCTATGGACGAATACCTAGGCTAAACCCCGACGAATTCGAAAAAACACGACAAATAAACCTAGACAAACTAAAAACTAAACAAGAAAAAGACACTACATACCACAACAACAAGAAAGAACCTATTAAAGATTATGAAATAGGCCAAGTTATTTATGTTAAAAACAACAAACGTATAGGCTCTAAACTGACTAGTAGATATAGACAAGAAATTGTGAAAGAAAATAAGAACTCTACAATATTAACTGAATCTGGAAAAATAGTTCACAAAAGTAACATAAGAAATTAATTATTTTTTTTTTCAGATGTACTTTTTACATTTGCCAAGCAGAAATTCAAATCATGGACTTTTCAAATTCACAAATCGTTTCTTTACATACAGGACTGACGAAGATACAGAACGGACATTTTAAGTTAATCCATATTATTAATCTTGACCAGTACGATCAATTCCTCTCCGACATATCACCAATCCTTAACCTAGAAACAACCCAAAACCAAACCATTTTTCCCTTACTATCACACGAAATTCAACAAATCCGCAATTTTTTACATAATCTTAAAACCAAAAGTAAACGCTCTTTAGATTTCATAGGTAAAGGTTGGAAATGGATTGCTGGCAATCCAGATCATGATGATTTTGTAACAATAAAAGAAAAAATTACAGATGTTTTAAAAAATAATAATAAACAAGTTATCATTAACGAGTTATACAATGAACGAATTAATAACATTACAAAAATCCAAAATGAAATCCAAAATTTACTTAAAGAGAATAATAAAATCAATTTTGAAATCATTACAAATCTTAAATACAGAATTAAAATTGTAAAAGAAGAATTAGAGAACATAATCTATGCCATTCATTGGGCTAAACAAGGAACAATTAACTCTTTCATATTGTCAAAAAACGAAATAGATTTAGCCACTAAAATATTTAATGAACAACAATTGCCTTACACAACAATAGAAGAAGCCTTAGATTTCGCAGAAATCAAAATTATAAGTAATAGTTTATCAATCCTTTATATAATAAATATTCCCTTAACAAACAAGGAAATATACGAAAATCTTCTAATCAAACCAATAAAAAGGAAAAATATTGTAACTGAAATTTTATACGATGTAGTTTTAAGAAATAATGAGCAATTGTATGGAACAACAAAAAAATGTAAGACATTCAATAATCTATCAATTTGTAACTCCAAAACTATTGTAAATATTACAAACGACTCTTGCATTCCCAATTTGTTAAAAAGTTTACCAGCTACCTGCAATACAGTTAATAATCACCACATTCCAACCATAGAAGAAATAACACCAGATGTAATATTGCTAAATCAGTTTATCGGAACTCTTGAATTCGACAATACGACTCACAATTTAAACGGAACATTTTTAGTTAAATTCCGGAACATGACCATCAACTTGAATGGAATCCCACATATCTCCAAAGAAGGTTCTATAATAAAACCCCTCCCAGCAATATTCCAAACAAATCCTAAGGAAAAAGAATACCGTGAATTACTCTCGCTAGAAATGATGAAGGATCTTCATATTAACAACACTAACAAAATTCATCTCCTGCAAAAAGAGAATAATCATAATCAAATAACCACATATTCCTTCATTTCCGTCCTTGGATTTCTTTTCATAATATTGTTCCTATGGAAGATCTTGCCAAAACGTCACAATACGAAAATCGTAATAAAACAGTCAACACCAGAAGCCAATGGACCAGTAGCAATTGTGGATAAATTTCCTATGCTTGAGATGAACTCTATCCAAAATCTAAACAACCCTAAGTTCAATAACCTGCCATACTTCTGACGACCGATGACGATCGTTTCTAAGAGGGGAAGAGTTAACACGAAGTTTGACTCTACGGAAATGCTGACGATGCGTCTGGCTTGTTACGTAGAAAAACAACGAAATTAACAACTGTGGGAATGCAAAGTAGCATTAAGAAATAATGCAAGGTTGCATTTATGTATTTAGCAAGTAAGAAACAAATTAATGAAAAATTATTTTTAAGTTCAGTTGATAATTTGTATTGATTCAATAAAAGGTCAGAGCAACCTGCTCTGAGAAAAAAAATATTTTTTTACAAAAAAGAATTGGTGTTTGATGTATTCGATTTATTTAATGCACCTCCTATAAGAAAATTAATTTGGGAATAACCACTACCAAAATATTTTATGGTTTTTTAAAAGAACAATTGAAGAGATATAATTCAAAACAAGCTCGAAAATGTAGCCGTTATTTTGCACTTTGTTAACATTTTTGGTAATGTTGCATTCGGCCCTAGAAGTTAGAAGCTTGGATTTATCATTAGGACAACATTATAAAGACAGGCAATCAATCAAAAATCTACCGTGTTCAACGCATAGTATTATTTTCACGTTTACTGTGCTAATTTTGAAAACTTTTGTTTTTGCTAAATTGGCTCTAGTATTGCAGATTTTTACAAATAACTTGCTATTGGTTCTAGATACAAAAATAAACTATAACAATTTGAAATCCGTATTCGACACGCATATTTTAAAAATAGTTGGCCACTTAGGTATTCATGCATTTTTTCATACCAGAGATGATTTAACTTTTTCAAAAATTATTTTCTTTCAAATTTTGCATCGAAAATCAAAGTTCAATAATTTTTTTCTCTAAGAATTCCAACAGTTATTATAATTTTTGTCTTCTTATGTTTTGGCACAAACAATGTTAAATATTTCTACGAAGAAAAAAAGGGTAGAATTCATTCACTCATAGTCGTGGTATTCAAAATCATAAAGTAACGCAACAAATAATGCACTCAACAAAAAAATGCACATATCTTTTCTTGTGGTTGGGATAGACTTTTTTTTTATTAGTTTTCAGGACGGTCATATAGTCTAATATGAGGCATTCGAAGGTTATCCATTATTTACTGGACACTCTCTATAATAGATAAAACACGATCATAATAAGATTTGGCAAAATAAACAGAACTATTTGAACAACTTTTCTAAAATCCACGATTTTCTATTAAAACCACCAATTTTTGTTTGGTATTCAAAGAGAGCACTAAATTCTCAGTGAAATTTTAAATCAAATATTGTCATAAAGATATGCATTGGTTACATCTATCTTTCTACTGCAAAACAATCAATAAATTAAACCAATTAGCAAACATTAGCTATACACACTTACAGATTAGCCTAGAGAGACAATGGTTGTATAATGTGAACTTATTACAATATACTGAGTTGATTTCTTTCAAAGTGCTCTTCTATATAAAATATTTTTAGTAAACACAAAACGGCTGGTTTTATCTTTATCAAATATTGAAGTTTAAATTGATTAAACTAAAAAAAAACTAGACAAAACAAAATAAATCGTCTACGTATCTCTTTGTTTGAGTACTAAATACTGATAGCATAGCTGAAATCTACCCATGATGGAATTGCTATGAAAAGAAAATTTGTATATCTGCAAATATCTTTTAATCCAAAAATACTTTTAATGTAAATATTCAACTATCTGTTCCATGTGAATTTGAAAATTCACAGAAAAGATTTCGATAATTTTTGGAAAAAAATAAAAATAAATACAAACAAAAATTAACAAAAACCGTTATGAGTTTGGTATGTACGTATGCACCTATCTACCTTAAAAAATCTGGTTAAAGAAAGTCAAAGTCCACATTCACATCACTGACGTTTTTTTAAATTAATAAATCAATTTAATTGAAATAATTACCAATGAACACAACCACGAACAAATTATTTGTATTTCAAGTTTCAACGTACTGTATTTTGTTATACAGATATTAATGTAAATATTACATGTAAATGTGTATAGAAAACAACAATATAATATGAGAATCGACAAACGACAATATCAATGCATCCTGATGCTTGTGTATAAAATAAACAATTCAAAATGATTTGACAGCTTCCTGTTATCATACAAAAAGCGCGTCTAGCCTTAAACAATTTAAAGTGCGTTCAGCAACTGAAAAATATATGGACGTTGCGGTGGATATATTCATCAGATAAATTTTTAAATAATTTTGAAATTTTAGTAGTAGGTAAGTAAATATGCAGAAAATGCTCCAAAAAGCTTTATTACGTAGGTTCGGTCGAGACAAGAAAAACAATTAAATATCGTGTGTGGGGGTCTATTTCCCCTCGTTTGAGGCTCCTTAAGTTTTTAATATTTTTATTTTATAGCTTAATATTTTAAGTATTGCCATTGTTTTTAAATATTTTTTTTTGTAACTTAAGTCCTTTTTTTTATATTTGTTTCAACCAAACCTACAATTAGATTTTTTTTTGCATCTTATGCGAATCACTGAGAGTAAAAACATTCCACCTTTTTAAGGAGAACAATAGAAGAAAGTAGAAAGGGGAACCATAATAACGTAACGGTGGGCTAAATGCGAAATTCTTACCAAATTTGCTGTTGGAATGTGGAAAATGACCTTATGATAGGTATAAACCTCAAGTATAGAATATTGGCACCTAAATATGCCTATTAACAAAAAATCTTAAATTCACCAATCAAATCGATAAAATCCTAATCCACTATAGTCCAATCAAAGTATCAAAAAAATCGAAAATATTGTAGTGAATATGCCCAGTTATGTAAACAACGACACATTAGTACAACTTGGCGCGCCATCTATGAATGAAATAAATAATTAAATCCATCACGGTTGGTGTCCAGCCTCGTTCGTACTAAAATAATTGACGAAACCTTTTTGAAAAGCACCATCTAGCAGACCCTAGAAAATTCTAGAAACCTTTATTTCGGATTTAAATACAGGGCCACCAGTCCGAAAGCGGCAGTTTGATTTTGAAAGTGAACGAATAAATGTCAGTGTGAATAAAGAGTTGCATACTTGTGCTTGTTTATAGTAAAAGTATGAGAAGTAAAAGTATTTGAAATAAAAGCGTTTTATTTTGTGAAGTAATTGTAATTTCAGTTTGAATAAAGGAAATAAGTTTTATTTGCGAACCCGTAGTAAAATATTTCATTGGTGTCTGAAAAAGTGGAATAAAATTTATTTAATCTGTGAATTCAGATAATTATTGATGGTGAAAAATTGATAAAGTGTGTGGATTAGTGAACAAATAAGAAAGGTGTTTGTGAAAAGTGACACACAAAAAAAAATATAAGAACAAAATAGAAAAAATGGGTAAAATTGTGAATGCATTGAATTGTGTTGAACTGAAAGCAGAACTAAACAGACGAGGTCTTCCTACTGCTGGAACGAAAAATGACCTCATTATCCGTCTGCAGGAAGATTTAAGGCAACACGATGAAAATCCAGACACGTTTGTATTTAAGATTGAGATGCAAGAAGAGCAAGTAAGTACAAGCTTAGACATTACCAATATGATGGCTCAGCTGCTCGACCAGTTTGAAGACCAACGAAAGGAGCAAAAGAATCTTCTAGAAGAACAGCGGAATGACCAAAAGAATCTGCTTGTACGATTGGAAGAACAACGCAACGAGAAAAAGAACCTACTAGCCGACCAGAAAAACCTAATCGAAAGTAAGCTAAATTCATTTGAAAATAAATTCATGGCTATTGATGAACGCGTTGGAAACGTCGAAAAACAGTTCGAGAAATTTGAAGACAAAATGCAGAACTTTGCCAATGAATTAAATAAGGTTAGGAAAATGGAGGTAAGAGAGGGCAGTTGGGATTTTCCTATGAAGAAAAAAATGCATCCACCAACCTTTGATGGACAAACTTCTTGGTCAATCTACATGAAGCAGTTTGAAGCAGCCGCAACAACAAATGGCTGGGATGACGAAGATAAGTTTATTGCCTTGATTCTTGCCCTTAGAGGTTCTGCTGCTGAACTTTTGCAAACCATACCAGCAGACCAAAACGGCAACTTCAGTGCTCTTGTTCAGGCCATTGACAAACGCTTCGGCGATAGCCATATGCAATAAGTCTTCCGCGTCCAGCTCAATACCAGAGTCCAGAAAAGAGGTGAAAACCTGCAACAACTCCAAGCAGACATTGAACGGTTGGCACACCTAGCATACCCGACTGCAGGAGATGAAATTACCAACTAGCTAGCAATGGAGGCTTTTGTCCGTGCAGTTTCCGACATCTACCTCCAGCGAGCAATTCGAACTGCTGGAAAACGCACGCTATCTGAAGCATTAGCGTTCGCTCTGACTATGGAAGCATCAGAACAGGCTTCCTTAGGAGTTCATCGGGTAAGAGAACTTGAAGTTGAGGAATGTTCTTGCGAGAGAGCTGAATTCCGTAGAAGTCAGCGAGAAGGACCTGCTCGATGCTGGAATTGCAACAAAACCGGACATCTCCAGCGCCAGTGCAGATTGCCACCAAGAAGAGTCACCTGTCAACACTGTGGAAACAGAAATAATACCCGTGAACAGGTGAGCAATAACATCAACGCTCCTGCTCGCTCTATTTCCCAGTCGGGAAACGAGTAAGAACCAACTTCGAGGGACAGAAGCTGGTTTCTGGTATCCATGGCCCCAGAACCACCATACAAGTCTCGCAGACTAAACGGAACAATAAAAGTTTGACAGTGGATGCAACATTAAATGGCGAGAAACAGTTAGCTACAATTGACACTGGTGCCACAGCCTCCATTGTAAGAAAAGACTTGGTCAAGATGACTTGGCTACATAACACCAATAGCTACCGTCTTAAAACTGCGACAGGTGAGGCAGCAAGAGTATATGGAGAAGTTCGTCTTAAAATCCGTTTGGCAGAACTAGAAATTTCGCATCTATTTTTGGTAGCAGATATATGTGATGAGTGTATAATTGGAATCGACTTTATGAAAGAGAACGGAGTGATTCTGGATATCGGTAGGCAAGTGTTGAAGTACCAAAATGTAGAGATTCCTATCGTTTATAGCAACGAAAACTCATCAACTCTAAGAACTGACATCAAAGAAGACTTATGCTTGCCTGCCTCTGCAGAAGTGTTTGTTTGGATGAAAATAGAGGGCGATCTAGGTAGCCATCGATACCTTATGGTGGAACCAGAGTCTAAGCAATCTTCCCAAAACATCATCTTAGGGAAGACTCTTGTGGAACCAAAGAACAGCATGGTACCCGTACGGATTCTGAACATCAAACCGTACGATGTCAAGCTCAAGAAAGGAGAAATAATTGAAAAATGCGAATTTGTGACCGCAACAACTAAAATCACAGAAATGAACGCAGAAGAACCTATTGACCCCGGAAAATTCAGCTCCATGTAAGCCAAAATTCTCAAGCCATCTAATCTAAGTCAACATCAGCTAAGTGTTGCTGGAAGCCTTCTTCATGAGTACGCTAATATATTTTCTTCACCGAGTGGGCAGTATGGTCGAACACAACTGGTACAGCATCGAATCGAAACAGGTAATGTGAGACCGATTCGGCAACCAGCAAGACGTCTCCCATTAGCCAAACAAGCCGAAGTTGAAGAAATGATATCGACAATGAAGAAAGATGGGCTAAACGAAAATTCCAAAAGCCCTTGGACGTCACCAGTGGTTCTTGTCAAAAAGAAAGATGGAAGCACCCGATTTTGTGTAGACTACCGTAGGCTAAACGATGTGACAAAGAAAGACAGCTACCCTCTGCCCAGAATCAGCGATTCATTGAATGCAATGGAAGGAGATCCATGGTTCTCGACGTTGGATTTAAAGAGTGGCTACTGGCAGTTAGAAATCCATCCAGAAGATCGAGAGAAGACAGCTTTCTCAACCGGAAATGGTCTGTGGCAGTTTAAAGTGATGCCATTCGGACTGTGCAACGTTCCGGCAACATTTAAGCGTCTGATGGAGTGTGTTCTTCAAGGCCTTACTTGGAAATCAAACCTTGTATATTTGGACGAAGTCATCGTTTATGGAAAAACTTTTGACGAGCATTGTGAAAACCTTAAGGCTGTATTTCAGAGGCTTCGAGAAGCTCACTTAAAATTAAATCCAGATAAATGTGCGCTTTTCAAGACCGAAGTTTAATACCTGGGACATATCATATCATCCCAAGGAGTAAAGACTGATCCTGAGAAAGTTGACACTGTGAAGAATTGGCCAACACCACAGGATAAACACCAACTCCGTAGCTTTCTTGATCTAGCCACATTTTATCGGCGCTTTGTAAAAGACTTTGCTGGAATCGCTAAAAGCTTACATCAGCTAACTGAAAAGGAGAAGCCGTTCAAATGGTCAGGTGAGTGCGAGAAAAGTTTTCAGGAGCTCAAGCTACGCTTGTGTAATGCTCCTGTGCTCACCTATCCGACTCCAGGCAAACCTTTCATCATCGACGCCGATGCCAGTAATGTTGGAATTGGAGCTGTATTCTCGCAAGTCCATGACGGAGAAGAAAAAGTCGTCGCCTACTACAGCAAGGTACTCTCGAAGCCAGAGCGGAATTATTGCGTGACCAGAAGGGAACTTCTAGCATTGATTTTGGCAACTAAGCACTTCCATAAGTACATCTATGGGCGCTAAATTGGCTTCTGAACTTCAAAAATCCAGAAGGTCAAGTAGCAAGATGGATCGAGAGACTGCAGACATACGACTACAAAATTCAACTTCGAAGAGGAAAGCTGCACTCAAACGCAGATGCATTGTCTCGACGACCGTGTAAACAGGACTGTAAGCATTGCACGCGTCAAGAAGAAAAGGAAGCGGTTGCCATCCAACGAATAAGAGCCGATACCATTTACGGTTGGAGCAATGAAGAACTGAGGACTGCCCAACAAGAAAACTCGGATATAGAACCCATTCTTGCATGGAAGGAACACGAAGAAAAACCAGAATGGGGTGACATCTGCGATAGAAGTCCAGCTCTCAAAGCATATTGGGCACAGTGGGACTCACTTCATGTGCAAGAAGGAGTACTAAGGCGCAAATGGGAATCTGCAGATGGCAAGTCTTATCTGATGCAGTTGATAGTGCCTAGGTCAAAGGTTAATGACGTTCTTCGAGAGATGCATGATGGAGCATCTGGAGGTCATTTGGGAGTCAATAAAACGCTGGAGAAGATACGACAACGGTTCTACTGGCTACATGCAAGAGATGATGTCGAAAAGTGGTGCCGAAAATGTGATACTTGTGCTGCTACCAAGGGACCAGGTAGAAAGCTTCAAAGTATAATGCAACAGTACAATGTGGGCACGCCTTTCGAAAGAATAGCAGTAGCTGTCGCAGGTCCGTTTCCGGAGACCAACAGCGGAAACCGATACATCCTTGTAGTCATGGATTACTTCAGCAAGTGGCCTGAGGCATTTGCCATCCCAAATCAAGAAGCTAAACCAGTTGTTGATCAGATTATCTTCAATTGAGTGAGCAGGTTCGGCGTACCTTTGGAACTGCATTCTGACCAAGGAAGGAACTTCGAATCTAACATCTTTTAGGAGGTTTGCTCTTTCCTTGGCATCAAGAAGACGAGGACAACACCACTTCATCTACAATCTGATGGGATGGTTGAACGATTCAGCAGGACTCTTAAAGAACATCTGTCCAAGGTTGTAGGTGACTACCAACGAGACTGGGACCGCCATATTCCATTGTTCTTGATGGCCTATCGAAGTTCGGTTCATAGTTCAACAGGACATACACCATCGGAGATCCTGTTTGGCACAACAATACGGCTGCCCAGTGAAGTCAAATTTGGATACCATACCATGGAACCGGAAAGGTCAGATGAATATGTGGATAACTTCAAAGAAAGACTCATTGACATTCATCAACAAGGAAAAACATAAAAACCGCTGGTGATAGGATGAAAACACGGTACGACGACCGTGCAACAACGATGGGATTCCAAGAAGGAGACCTGGTGTGGTTTTACAATCCTCACCGACAAAAGGGACTGTCACCAAAACTTCAACAAAACTGGGAAGGCCCATATACCGTTGTGAAGCGAATCAACGATGTGGTTTACCGCATTCAGAGAGGATTAAGGGGTAAGCTTAAAGTAGTACACTGCGACCGTTTACATCGTTATAACGGTGGGAATAATTGATTAAATCGCGACGATCAATCCTAAGAGGGGGCAATGTGGTGAATATGCCCAGTTATGTAAACAACGACACATAAGTACAACTTGGCGCGCAATCTATGAATGAAATAAATAATTAAATCCATCACGGTTGGGATCCAGCCTCGTTCGTACTGTAATAATTGACGAAACCTTTTTGGAAAGCACCATCTAGCAGACCCTAGAACATTTTAGAACCCTTTATTTCGGATACAAATACAGTGCCACCAGTCCGAAAGCGGCAGTTTGATTATGAAAGTGAACGAATAAATGTCAGTGTGAATAAAGAGTTGCATACTTGTGCTTGGTTATAGTAAAAGTATGAGAAGTAAAAGTATTTGAAATAAAAGCGTTTTATTTTGTGAAGTAATTGTAATTTCAGTTTGAATAAACGAAATAAATTTAATTTGCGAACCCGTAGAAAAATATAACAATATCTACAAATATTCGGGAGGAGAATTTTATTGTTTCATTTTAAAGAGTACCTCTTCGGAGTTCTAAAACCATAATTTTCCAATAAAAAACCCCTCTGCGTCGTCCGCCATTTTAAAAAATGTGTTTAAAAGCCTTTACTAAATTTTCTCAACCGCTTTTATTCGTACAGAAGTTATTTTTATTTACTTTTGTTGGTTGACATGTTCTCTACAATTTTTGTTTTTAGTTTTTTTTTTGATAGTTCCTTCCTATAAAAAGTTATTGTTAAAAAACCAGCAAATTTTCGATTTAAAAAATGGTTTTTCAAGTTTATCTCATCCAATGTCCATCCGAACCAAAAATCACTTTTGTTACTTTTTATAGAACAATAAAAAAAATTAAACCAGTCACCATACATTTTGCTTATTTTCCGCTAAAAAGAGAACCGATGTCTTGAACAAAAATATTTATAAGAACATTTCACTTTTAATAAGAGTGTCGTTTTAAAAGAATCAACAAATTGTATTGAAAAATGATCGATAGTCCATCGAAAAAAATCGATAGTTTGCCAGGAAAACAATAAGTAGCTTATTCCTTCCTTCAATATTGAAATATTTTGCTATTTACTTGTAAAATTAGAAATGAAAACAAGAAGACAAACTTTTCAAAAATTAAAATAAGAATTGAAACTTTCATATTTAAAAAAAAATCAAATCGTCACCCCAGTATTGGAGTGACACATTTGCATTTTTTTCATTTTTGAGTTAGGAATGTTTTATAAAAGGCAAAAAGGAGATCTTTCTTTTGGTGTAATTAAATCTATCCTATCTCTATTACTGCCAAATATATCAGTGTTACAAATGAGCTATATGCACTTTTGGAAATAAATGGTCAGTATTGGTCTGCAACATAAGCCTTTGTATGAAAAGTTCATATTTTTGTATGAACTTTCTTAAATATTTTAAATGACCTATACAAACAATTGAACTAAGATTATGCTTCATTCGCAAACACAAATTCAGTGCTTACTCAAAAGTGCTTCATATGCATAATTATTTTTTAGTGTTTAAATGATACATACAAACCAAACTCCAAATTAAATTTTAAACCATTAAAAATGATTTCAGTGCATAAGTGATACATACTATACAGCCGGTTAAAGAAATGCCTTATACGCAGTTACTGTTGTTAAGTATTTAAATGATAACACATGCATCAAACAATTTATTTCTCAAATGCCTTCAACGCTTTGTAGTTGGTAGTATATAAATGGCACAAGGGGAGAAGCTGGTTCGGGTTTGCAAAACATTTTTTTTGAGCACACTTTTGCTAAACGGATTCAATGTTTTTTTTTAAAACAAACACGATGAAGTAACAGGTATTCCTCGGAGTCCCAAGAAAGCAAAACATAAAGAAAAAAATACCAGAGCATAAAATTGAAGAAATTAAGCAGCACATATGGAGCTTTCCCCGTATCGAATCTCACTATTGCAGAGCAGCCACAAAAAAAGGATATCTGGGTTCTAATTTAAATATTTCGAAAATGTATAACCGGTACATAAAAAGCTGAAATATTGGATTTTTAGATCTCAGTTATGAACGAACGTTATTATTTTACGGAATTATTTTTCTTTGAAACGATAACTAACACTATTTTTTACATAAAAAATAAGTTTTACAAAAAAAAAAAAAACCATAAGAAAAATAAAATAACAGTAGTTTAAAAAAATGCTTTTATTTTAACTTTTGTATGAAAATATGCCACATACGCATCGAAAAATTACAATCTCGTTCCGTATTTAAATGCCACATAGGTTGGTCAAAAAGTGCCTCATACGATACAAATACACATTATTTGAAAAAAAAATTCATGCCACATATGCAATTTCCTTTTTTTCAACTTGAGATTACAAAAAAAACTAATTGACCCATTGAAACAAGAATTAATGCGTAAAGTAGAACTCAATAGCAACTCAATTAATAAATGTTGTCCAATGGTTATATTACGAAAGGTTTAAGTTTTATTCGCATTCAAACTTAAAACGTCGTTTTCTCGAAACTAGGTTTTTGTCGTTTAGATCACTCCAATACTGAGGTGACGAAATATGTAACTTATTGCGGGTGGCAATGGCATATTGGATATAGTGTTTGCCTGCTAACCTGGACGTGTGAGTTGGAGCCCCAGTGTATATGTAGCATTCTTTTCTATATTCCCCAGTTTCAACTGGATGTCACCCGTGAAATGTTATGAGATAATTATCATCTTATTCTCAATCCACAGTGCCAACAAAAATTCTTTCCTTTCCTTCTATTCCTTCTAACTATTACCGTGCATTGCATTTAAAAGACCTGATGTCTTACCGGCATATTGTTAAAATTATTATGATTATTATCATTATTGGAATCTGTGATAAATGTTTCCAAGTGTTATTTTTTTTGACACAACATTTTAAGGAACAATTGTTTCCTAAATTGGTTTGTAAAGTTCTGATCCTGCATGGGTAAATCGTTCACAAAAATAATAAACTTAAAAAAAGACGGAAACATTTCTAACTTTAATTTAAGTTTATTAAAATTAATTAAATTTTAATTTGCAAACATAACACATCACTAAATAATTCTATCTTAAAACTAGCACTCATCTAAATATCCCATTTTATCCATCCATGGCAAGATAACCTCTAAATGTTTAATATACCGTGGATTATCATACAATTGCATTCTAAAATCATTTCCTTCTTTATTTTCTTCGAAGAAATTATCCATATTAGCATTTTCATTTGGATCCAAAAGTACTGCACTCAAAACACCAGATATTGTTGAAATAGCTGCAAAAAAACGGGACTGTTTAGAAAAGATTTCACTTGGAAAACAAAATAATACCGCCTACCCCATGAACTGTATTTCAATAAATTCATTCTTAATTGCTTCAATGTTGGTAATTTCTTTGGATAGTTTAGTAATTTAAGATTTTCTATCAAATTATCATGATAAAATTTTATAAGTTCATCAAAACAATCGACTTTTATGTCTAATTCCGGTGATGATAACAGGAAGTAGAATAAATCTACCACAGGAGATGCATAACGGCTCATTTGAAAATCAACTAAAATTGTCTCTTGCCATTGCCCTTCGTCGTTGTGCCGGAACATGATGTTGTTTGACCATAAATCCCCATGAATCACAACATTAAAGTCATTTGGATTGATTTTACTATTTTCGATGTAATTATCGGTCACATTAGCAAATATCTCTTTCTGATTGTGAAAGAAAGAATTTTTTTTTTCAGTTTATTTCTTTTAAATTGATAGAAAACAAACTTACCAATTTTGGTAGATACTTTCGTCCAGTTTCATGTTTAGCATAGCTTTCCGTTAAAATCTTTATCAAAGGTTTCATCATATTGTCAAGATTATCACGATTCTCCTGAATGAAAGGACTTTTCAAAAAGGATTCTTCGTACTGGCCTTTCTCTTCATAGCGAACAGCAGAAACAGCATGTAATTCAGCTAACATTTTCAGGACTGATTTTGTGTGTTCTTTGTCGAGGCCGGTGAGTCTGTTTAAATTTTTAAAACCCCTTGGGGTTAGATCTTCCAGAAGAACATATTCAACGCCAGGATCATTTTTGAGTTTGTAAAATTTCGGACCAAATGTGACATTTTTACCGACAGAGCGGTACATTTCTTCGAAATCACGTAAGTACTTGCTGTACATTGCTGTTTCTTTTGGAAACAAACCCCACATGGTGACCATTCCGGCACCGTGTTCACCTTGTGGAGTGGTTTTTATCATAAACGCAACGTCTCTTGTGGATCCATCTAAAATAGGGAAGGCAGATAAGATTTGAATTAGGTATTTTTCAAAAATAAATTTAGTGGGAAATTAAGAATCGTTCTTTTGACACATAAAATTAATTTTTTGGAGAAGTCTCCACTGTTTTTTCGAACACAATTAGGTACTTGCTATACGTAGCAAATATTGTGTGCCAGAATATGAAAGATTAGTTTTATTCATATTTGTCTTTATTGTTTCTTTCCTTAAAACTCTCCATGAATATTTTTCCGCTGTGTTTTCACAAGCATTTCCTTAACTTGTTGGAAACAACGATAAACTTCCTTCGACATTCAGCAGCGAACTAGACTTCAGAAAGATATATAGTTAAGCTTACGGCGCAGCTGTTATGAAGAACATGTATTTGTGGTCTACAAAAAGACAATGAAATGCTTACGAAAAAACAGCTGAAAATATTAATTGAAGAGATTCGCTATTTGCGAAAAAAAGGAAATATAAACTAGAGTAAATCACAGTGAGAAACAAGAAAAAACTCAAATGACTCCCAATCAATAATCTAGGATATTAGTTCTGGGAGAAAAAAAAGAGTGGAGACTTCTTCAAATTATCTATTTAATCAATTTCACTCATCGAATATCGTACTTCAGAACGAAATTTGTTGCTTATGACTTCATTGTGCCATTTATTTGTGGGATTTTTGATTTCACTTTCAAATCACTTTACTTTACCTTTAAGTTCAGCTTTTACTTTGACTCTCATCATTACTGATGCATAATTTTCTCCACCACCACCCGTTTCTTTGACTTCGAAATGCAATATTTTTTTAAATCCTTCAACATTATCCTCAAGGACACTTCTGAAATTATCTTCATTTATCCAATTTGGAATAATTGTTGAATTACTTCTGGTTTCCGTAGCTTTTAAGTCTTTCGCTTGTTCATGTGGTTTTGTTGCTGCTGCCATGGTTGGAAAACTAATAAAATAAAATAAATGATAAAGCATTCAATTGGTTCGACTTAATTGATAGAATAATAATTTGCTTAATGATACCGTTAATATGATACAGGTACTTGTAAAACGTACGTGTTTATCAATGATTGTACTTTTAACATTACATCAGGACCGTAGGTGGTAGATATTTTATCAGGGGGAATTGATGTTTTGTTTTATTTTTGAAACAACATGAATGAAGTCTAACCGAAGTTAAAATTTTTATGAAAACTAATTTATTTAGAGTCGATTTGTCAATAATCAATAATTAAACAATCGATTAGCTGGCAGAGGACTTAATAGGAAGACATTTTAGATTTATCTGAAGAAAATGTACTATCTGAAATTAAACTGATTGTTGAAAAAAAAGCTATTGTTTTTACCTAAATAATTCCGTAAGAGAAGTTTTAGTATAAAATTAATTAAAATTGATCTCCTAAAAATCGATATTCTCTGACGAAATTGTATCAGACTGAAGGAATAAATATCGCTGCCTACCTGTACCTTTCAATTCTTAATTTAGATTCTTCAAATTAATAATTCTAAAGAAGTTGAAAGTTTTACGGAAGTCATAATCTCTCTAAAGGTTCGTTAGTCATGTTTCTCTCTAAAGCTTTTTACTATTGTTTCAAAAATAAAAACAAAAAAGAAGTTTTAGAAAAATTCTTATTTTAATTTGTGTATTAAATGTATTTTGGAAAAGAAATTTACCGAAGTTCAGAGTTTTCATTAAGACACATTATCGAAGTTCAGGTTTCTTTTAATTTCCTTTTGTAGTTGTTTCAAAATCTTAAAAAAATCAAAAATGCATGTGAAAAATTTGTATTTAACACTTTCAGGTTCTACAGCCCCTTCAGACCCCATTCTGGGGTGGAATCGGCTAAGGTGATAGTTGATTATCAATTGTGGTGATCGTCGTTTTCTTCTTTCAAAATTGAAAGATTTTTATCAATTTAATTCTTTCTATTAAATATTTTATCACTTAAATTTCAAGAATAAGGTGTATAGTTAAATTTGAAGATAAGATATGAATGTTCTCAAATAATAGATATGTATGAAGTAGGGAATTTTATATGTTTTGAAAACGAACAGGTGACTATTATTGCTATATCAAGGTATTTTTGTTCCTTCTACAAATTTATTAATCATAGCGCTAGAAGAATTGTATTTTATGACATTTTTTTTAATAAGTATCTTCGCACTATCGGGGTAGCATACGGAAACATTTTTATTATCTCTCCGAAGGCTTAAACAATTAAGAAAAATACAATTTACGACTAGATCGCTAGAAATTGTTTCGAGTGTTCAGAGCCTTAAAAGAACTTAGCATTTTTGTCGACATAATGACGTATCAGTTTATTATTGATATAATTTATTGCAATTAGAACGAAAGACAATGTGGAATAATGAAGCAGTAAGTTCTCACGAATACATTTTACTTAGGTTTTTAATCGTTTTATGCAAATCAATGCAAAACAATGCAAGCAATGAAAAACTTAGGGGTTTAAAATAAAAATCTGAAAAGTTAGAGAATTATTTTGTCATCATTTGAAGATAATTTAGGAAATAAATATAAGCACAAGTCGACTTGCCGGAGGTAAAGCCTTGTATGCTGCTGATGCGAAACGAAATGTTCTTGCGGTCTCCAAAAAGACAATGAAATGCTTACGAAAACACAGCGCAAAAATATTCATGGAGAGTGTCACGAATTAGAAATAAATAAAACAACAGCCATGCTGTAATGAAAGTAATAACAAATAAAAACAAGGAACAAACCCAAATGTCATTTTTCCTCACATTATTAATGGTCTGGGCGATTAATTTTGTGCGAAAAGAGAGTGGAGACTTATCAAAACAATATGGTATAATCATCAATTTTGCTGGTCGAACAGAGTACGTACAGAACGAAAAGCACAACGAAATTTTTTGTTTATGAATTCGTCATGTCATTTTTGTATGGGATTTTTCCTTTCACATCAGCAACGTACTAGGATTTAATATGAAATCCCTTTTTTGAAATTCCGCGAACATCATTTTTTCAAATTTTAAGGGTTTTAAAATTAGATTTCGAGTGTAAAGGTATTCTTATTTTTAATAAGATACAGTCTCGTTATTTATTTGATCATATCTTCTTACTTTGCTAACTAGGTCACTTAAAACATTCATTCAATTTTTTCCTTTAATGTTATATCACAGTTTTATTGCTGGCCTGACAATATAATTTTTTTTAATTTTTATCGAACACACAATCGATATGAATCAGGTAATCATATAACCGCATTTAACCACATAATGAACTTAATGACCACATTTGTGTATAGGTACATGATGCAACTAAGAGTTTGTCAGTTAATTAAAAGATGTATAGATAAATCTATAAAAGTTATTTGATACATTTTGAATGCGGATATTTGTTGTTATGCCTTCAACGTGTAATTAAAGGTACACATAATGAATTTGTTCTTTACAACGAAAAGAAAGAGTTGATTGTATTTCGTCTTTTAATTACTGATTTCTACAGATAAACTAGAGTTGACTTTATAAATTCGAGTTAACTCCAAGACTCAGATAAACTCGCACTTAAAAACTGGGTCTTAAAGTAAACAAAAATTTCTTAAGTGTTTAGTTTATATTATTTCCACACTATTGAAGAAAAGCACTTAATTAAACTAAAACAAACACAACAACACTTTTTTCATTCATTAAATACTATAATCTAACTAGATTTGATTTTAGAAAAATATTTAAAACTCAAACAACAACAAAAAAAAAAAAAAAACACCTCCAATCTCACAAAACATAACAATAAATTCCGGGTCAATCTTTTTCTAATTTAAATTTGTTACTATTTACCAACCGTGATCACGTTTTTCAATTGACTCAATCAAGAAAGCTCCAATACAATACTGAACGAACAAATAAAAATTTAACTATGAGATCTCAATGATCTCGCCAAAAAAAAATATTGAAGTAGAAAAAAAACTTAAGATAATGCTTAGACTCACATCAGATATAATAAAAGTCTCTATGAATATGCACGAGTATCAATTAATTTATTATAAACTTTTTCTGCGGTTTATTATTTAAAACTTAGAACTCGAACTATAAGAGATCATTGAGGGTTATAATGAAATTGCATCACTGTCAAGGCCGTAGACTAGAGTTTAAAAACCGAGACGACTACTTCCGATTCAAAATTGAAACGTTGTGACTGTAATTATAGAATTCAATTCGTTTTTTTATATGCCAACAAACAAAACTTGTTTTATATAGAGAACGATTAGACGATGTGTGATTAGTGCAATAATAAAAACCCATGTATGTAGGATGTAGGTGAATTTACAGTAAAATCTCTAAAAATGGTACGAAAAGTTTTCAAAAGCATGACATTACAAAAAGTATATGCAGGTACTGAATTTATGTATTTTAAAAAATAACTTAGTGAACAAAATATATATATAAAACTTCAATATGTCAAATGCCGGCCATTCGTGTATTTAGAAAAAACAGGAATTTTACTTTTGCGTTTCAATTTAATTTCTTTAGAGCTATTTTTCTCTACCCTGAAGCTACACGAGCCAGGACTGGCTTACAAGTTACAATACATATACATTTTCTTACTAACACATACAAACCTGAGCAACTTGCTCTTCAACTGGCTTGCCATTTTCGAAGTCATTTGGGAAGCCAGTAGACAAGACAGTGGCCTCGTTCAGACTTATAAAGCTACAAATATGGATAGCTTTTCGTTGGAAATTTAATGCAAAATGAAATATTCTTTCTAGCACAACTTTTTATGAGAGGAGGGACCAAGAAGTTTTAACATTTCCAAAACAGGCAACTGTCAAATATAATTGAAGGATGGCTATGATTTTGATGAAATATACAAAATCTCTTAAAAATACTAATTTTTTGAAAATATATTTTTTGCTTCGGAAAAATGAGAGCTTTCGGGATTGTGGTGACATTTGGAACATTCTGTTTTTGTTTTTTTTTTTTTTTTATATTCCACGCGCGCAAAAGGGGTTATGGCTACCCTTAAAATGTTTTTAACACAGCACGAGCGATTAGGTAAGTAGGAGAGGATTTAGAAGGAGATACCGATGCACATTGGTTTTGAACGTTTGCACATCGAAATGGGAGGGGAAAGTCGAGTCAGGTAAAGCATTCCACATTCGTGTGGTGCGACTGAAGAAAGAATCTCTGTACATTACAGTACGTCCGAAGTTGGGCTCGAGGGTGAACTGATGGGCATTCCTAGAAGCGCGAGTATTACGGTTGAATTTTTTAAGGGGGGGAATGCAACTGGCTATTTCACTAGAACACTGATTATAATAATAGCGATACAATAGAGAAAGACACGAAACATTACGGCGGTGTTCGAGAGATGTAATTGTTTCTGTTATAGATCTTTCGCCTATCATTTTTAAAGCTCTCTTTTGAATTCTGTCCAACAAACTCAAGTGAGTTTTTGGAGCTCCTGCCCAAACATGAGAATTGTACTCAAGTTTTGGACGAATAAAGGCTTTGTAGATCACAGCCAGATCAGAAGGGGAAAAAACTTCTTGAATCTACGGAGAAAACCTAAACACTTAGCAGCGTTTTTGGCGACATCAAATATGTGGTCATTCCACAAAAGGTGGTCTGTGACACGCATACCGAGAACTGAGAGCTGTTCGGTTTCCTCGATGCAAGTGCCGCCCATGGATAGCGGCATTGGGGGTGGGTTTCGCTTTAACGACAGGCGACAACATTGAGTTTTAGAAGCATTAAATTCTACGCGGTTTTTGATTCCCCATTGGACAATGCTGTCGAGATCAGAATTTAGTGAGCTTATCATACGCTGCCGTTCAAGTTCCACACCCGAAGGACATGGATGAGAATCTGTAAACGAATATGAGAAGCTGAGGGTACTATCGTCAGCAAAACAGTTTAATGGATTAGAAGTTTCAGACAAAAGATCATTTATAAAAATAAGGAAGAGAGTCGGAGACAAAACGGAGCCCTGTGTTACCGATTTGTCATAGACTGTCAAATTAAATTGAAAGATTGCTAGAGAGATGATGCATTGAAAAACTTAAAGATATCTGAATTTTTTGAGATTGAAATTTTGCGCAGGAAAAGGAGATTTTAACGCCTTTGGTGACATTTTGGAACGAAATATTCCTCGTACGACGTAATTTAGTTTCTTACCTATCTGTCAACGCATGAACTGTCAAATTCCATTAAAGGATGGCTTCGATTATGATGGATTAAAAAACCTCTACAAAAAAAATCCAAATTTTTGAATTAGATACAAATCAATCCATGTTAATTTGACGCGACAGAAAACCCTGTCAATGCATCCGTCAACGCATTGGCAGTATTATGTGTTAAACATCGCAAATTTTGATGCAGAATTCGACGTCATTTTTTGTTTAAGAAAATATCGAAGTCCGATGCCAAAGCAAATTCAATAAAAATTGTGTATTTAGAATCCTAGATAGGTTGTCCTAGTAAAAGCTGAACGTGACCGCAAATACTTGAAAGCAACTTGCTTACAAGTTGCCTGCCGCCTACGTCACAGCATATTCACGTATACGAACTTGACAGTCAATCTTTGTAGCTAATTGGCTTGCCAGTACTGGCTCGTGTAGCCTCAGGGTTAGTCATTTAAACCTCAGAAAATAGGTACTTATTCTTCAGGTAAAGCTAAAATTTGTTCCGGTACCTTTAGTATTTATTCCGCTGTTGATAATTGAAAAATTGGTTCTCAATACTTTTTATAAAAAAAAATCAAGTTGGTTCTAAAAATATGAAAATAAGCTGTCTCTCCATACAGTAATTGATCTGAATAACTTAAATATATTTCTTTTCATGAAAAAAATCGAGACTTCTATTAATATATGAATTAATGCATATTTCATGCTACCATATAGACATAACTGTAAGGTGCCAAATACATTTCAGAAGTAATAAAATACAAATAAAAAATGCCATTTTTTGGCATTTTAAATGGTATAATTTCAAGATATTTTTTTAATTTAGACTTTTTTAAGGGTGTCTAACTAGGCAGATGCGATTATGAGAACATATTTCGATATTATGACATGCTGGTAGAGTTTTACTTGCTTTTACTTCGTGTCAAAAAAAAAATCGAGGTTTTAATCAAAACAAACATTATGGTGGAAAAGTCCATAAAATTTAATTTCATCAAGACGTCCGTCGTCGGTCTGTTTGTCTGTGCGTCCTGATGTATGAATATCGAGCTAGAACCGTAAAGCAGCGTCCACATTATGTTGATTTGAGTATATCAACAGTGCTGATCAACAATGTTGAGCTAATGCGGACGTGTAAATCAACCGAGTCGATCAAATTTTACTGACCCGAACGTAACCCGATTCAAATGGGTAGAAATCAACAATTTTGAGTCGACTAAACGATAATTTTTAAGTCTGGACGTGTTGATCAACACAGATATCATTTTTATTGCGGTTGTGGCGTCTGCGTGCAATATATTTTGTTTTGTATTGTTGTTTGAAATTAGTTGGTCGGAGCAAAAAACGCTACTATTTTAAAAAATGCACGTGCAAAATTGAGTAGGTAAAAAATGAGTATTTCCATGGACTTACGTACCTACTGGGCTTGGAGATGCCCAACATTAAAGCCACAAAACATTCAACAAACTGATTTGTATAGAAACTGCATGGGGTTTTGTGCCTTGGTAGGTACATGGAAAATATTTCATATAACACATAACGCGTACACACTTACAGGCAATGTTAAAATATTGAGCGTGTTGATCGACAATGGAAATAAACAATGTTGATTAGCATAATGTGGAGGCTGCTTTACGAAAATCTTAATTTTTGTACGAGAAACAAATTAAAAATTACTTATATTATAATTAATATATAAAATAATATCCAACTCCAAGTCCAAATTTACTTATCTAATTTTTTACTTTTGTAAAAACGTTTTGGAAAACATTTGGCATCATTGTGTAGTATAGACGTAAATCACTGAGGGAAAAAATGCGATCTCAAAGTAAATACGACCGTATTTGATCTAAAGTATTTTAAATGAAGTGGCGCATTTTTATTTTTACGTTGAAACAATGTTAATTTGAATATGCAACGTAATTTTAAGAGATTCAACCTAGTTTCAAAGAGAAACATGTTTATTTATTCATTTAAATCAACTTTTGTTTTAAAAGTTGGATGAATTTGATTTAACTTTGATTCCACTTTAAATCAACTATAAACGTAGTAAAATCTAGTTCATTTTTAAGTATGAAATCACTTTGAAATAAAGTCGCTTCACGTTTTTCGGCGTTGGCGCCAAATCGTTCCGAAAAATATTAGAATCGAAGTTTCTTGCTTTGATTTTACGTTGTTTTTTTTCTCTGTGTACCTTAGAGAGATTTAACTGTATAGTTCATTTAGTTTTTTCCAACCATAAATAATATCAAGAGGAGGTATACTCACATAGCTGAATATTTAATTGATATGAATATCTTATCTCTTTTAGTTTGTAGTCCACTATTGTACTTCATATATTTGCTTATGTTTATTGACGTTTAGAATTTCAGTAAATATAATGAATTAATTGTGTCTTAAACATGAAACATGAATTGCATATTTCGATTGAACAGAAGATAATAATTTCAAGTGCATTCACGACACGAGTTACAAATTTTATTCTTATAGGCATGGCATAATATCTACAAAATGTATGTGTCTTTGTCAGTAAACCAAGTATAATATCTTGAAATTAATTAAAAACCACCGGTTTTGATTATGTACCATGTACCATTATGTATAGAAATATTGAACTCACAGTAATTTGACCCAAAAAAGAAAAGTATTCTCCATCCACTGATAGACAAAGTTCTTAAAATAATGAAAGTTGTTTTTTAGGGCCTGACAAACACTGGCTCTTGGAAGAGTTATATGCTGCACTTGTGTGGGATTAAACGGCTGGCAAAATTTTATAGAGTCTGCCACTTTTTGGTAATTTTATTATAATTTACTTCTGTATTGTTTGGTATAAACATCATGATTTTATAAAAAAAAATACTTTTTGAAGCCCACCTTAAATCGAGCTAGAGCCTAAAAGAATTAAATTAATAACCGATTTGCTTCAAATTTGGTACAAATATGCATTGAATTGGAAAAAAATGATTCCCTTATTTGTGAAAGACATTTTCCAACTTTTGTATACAAATTAAAATGCCCTTAACTTAAAAATACGTTCATGGAGCTATCATGTTTATACCAAACGCCACAGAATTATAATAGGGAATTATGACAAGAAATTGGTTCAAATTGGCAAAAACCAAAGCCATTTTGTCGGTAGTTTAAGACCATACATCGTTACGATATTCAACGTGATTCGTATAATATGCAACACAAAGATAGAAAGACTAATTCGAGATGGGTCTATTTCCGACCGTTTAGTTGGGGGGGGGGGGGTCAGTTTTCTAAATAATTAAATAAAATAAAATTAAAAAAAAAAAAATTAAAAAAAAAAATTTTAAAATAAACAAGGGCAACACTTTCAATATTATTCTAATGCTTTTTTTTTAATTCTGCAATTTATTTTTTTTTTTTTATCAATTTTTTTGAAAGTTTAACCTTATTAAGTACTTTTTTGGATTTTAACACTCATTGCTCTTATAGTTCAGAGCAATTATAAAATTTTATATGAGGGACCCAGCAGTTTGTACCAACCACCCCCAAATTTTTTTTTATTCGATAGAGAGTTGATCGAAGATGATAAATCGAAACATTAAATGTTTTGCCGCTATCTTGGATTTTACTTTTTACTTAATATCTCGGTTATTAGTCCTAAAACAAAAAAATTGTCAGATATAAAATGCGTAGAATAAAATTTCCTATTTTGTTGATAAACATTTTTTCGTTAGAGATAATATTTAAAAAGTTACAGGCCAACAAATATAAAAATTAAATTAAATTAAATTCAAATAAACGTCATATAAATAGCTGACGGGTTGATGCCAAGAAAAATAATTAATTTTTCTGCTGGAACACAAGAGAACGCGACGCAATGCATCCCATCCTTACTACTTCGTGAAATTGATCGGTTAAAAAATAAATTAATTATAACGAATCAGGATTCATTGCATGTCCTTTATTAACGTCCAATATTTAAAAATTGTAAAAAATAAATTGTATAAAATATATAATTTCGCAAAAACACTTGATTTTTGCCATTTATTGCGGCACTGCAAATTTTCAAAGCGGCGCGGCCCTTCTTCTAGATCATTGTGTTCAAGCAAAAAAATAAAATGTCAACCGAAAACTTGTAAATTTTCGGTGTGAACGCATTTCAAGTTTTCGTGAACCTATTGCCGAAAACCCCGTTTTAAATTTGGTGTGAAAAGGCTATAAGTGTTGACTTGTTTGTGTTTGATTTCATCATTTTTTTACTGTTTTATTAAATTGGTTAAAGCAATTTGTCCATCGTGGGAACCCCGCGTTAAAATTCCGCATTAGGTGTTTGTAGAGTTTCCAGTCGAATATTATCGTTGTCTCTTAAATATATGCTCTGATCATTCATCTCCATCACTCCTTTTTTTTTCATTTAAAACAAAGTTTTAATTTTTAAATAAATTAATTCATTTATATTTCTAAAATACTAATAACTAAATAAAACTTAACAAAAATCAACAAAGAAATGATGAATAATAAAAAACAAAAAATAAATAAATAATTTTAAGCCAAACTATGACCATATGGTGATACAAAATCTCTCTGAAATGACGGATGCAAATGATGTCCTGGATGATGATGGCCATTCATGCCTGATGAGTAAATTTCAGGAGATCGATTTTTATTATGGGAATTCGATGGAGTACCAGTTAGTAATTCTGTCATAAAGCCAATATAAGTTATAGCCAATCGGAGTGTTTCTATGCGAGATAAACGCTTTTCATAGGCAAATGTTGGAACCTATGTGTATACAAACATGAACCAGGGGTATTATAATTTGATTAAAACACGGTGATTATCATTACCTTTCTTCTTAATTTATCAAAAGCTTCATTTAAATTAAACATTCGTCGGCGTTCACGTATATTTGCTGCACGTCTTTGAGCCATTGAAGCAACTCGCCGTCGGGGCTTTTTAGCCGAATGATTTGACGGTGCTTGAAGACCACCACGTGGCGAGAGTCGTTGATTAACCAAACTGGAGACTTGCGATCGGGGCCAAATAGCTGGAAATTAAGTTAGATTTGAATGATTTTATTAAATAACATAGTGGGTAGTTAGTATATTTTTAACTGCTTTGAAATAAAAAATAGAAACAAGACCTCAGTTGTGGTAATGGTCACATTAGAAAATTGGAGACGCTTTTTTTGTTTAAAGTATTGACTCACTATTTTTGGTGACTGTTCTTAAAAAAACGTGTGTATTTTGTTTAGGGCTATCCACAACACAAAAAAAAGACTCTGTTTTACTTTCAAAAAATCCGAGAACAACACAATAACGGCTGGCATTGTGGATATAGTGTTTGACTGCTAACCTGGACGTGTAGGTTCGAGCCCCAGTCTAGGTATCATTCTTTTCTATATTCCCCAGTTTCGCCCGTGGAACTTCATGAAATAAATAACATCTAATTCTCAATCCACTGTGCAAACTAAATCTCTCCTTTCCTTCTATTCCTTCTAACTAGTACCGTTCATTGCATTTAAAAGACCTGAGGTCATACAGGCATATAGTTAAAGTTTTATTAAAAAACACCAAAATGAGAGCGAGACGAAACTATATTTTTCGGACAGAAATTTACTGAATGTTTCGGTGGTCTAGTGGTGGATTATCATCAGCTAAGGTTTTTTCTTGTTTTTATTAAAAAGCTGGTTTCTTTATTTTTTAATATTTTGAAAATTAAATGTCCTAGCATAATCTGGTTTTCAGCGTTTGATTTAAATTTTTTAAGAGCATTGAGTTTTAATATCCAAAATAGTACTTAATGACGTACAATTTTCAAAGAAATTTGTTTGAAGAGAATTTTTAATATTTTTTTCTAAAAAAAATTATAGGGAAAACTAGGTACATACAACTCTCTCAAATTTAGTTTTAGAATTATTTAGAATTTTGAAAATAAGAATTTTGAAAATAAGAATTTTGTTAAGCAAAATTTTGAAAGCAGAATTTTGAAAAGCAGAAGGCAGAATTTTGAAAAAAGAATTTTGACCTCGGCGGAATTCTGACCCCAACCCTAAAATAAAATATAAGATTAAAAAAAGTTACAATTCTAATATTTGGTTTTTTTTTTAAGAAAATTGCGTCTCTCGCCTAAACGGGGGGATATAAGAGGCTGTGAGTGCAAGAGTGGCGTAACCCTATTTTCTCCTATCGTCAATCTCCTCCGACTTGAATCTCCCCCGGCTTGAATCTCCCCCGGCTTGAATCTCCCCCGGAAATTACTTCGAATCAGTTTCGAAATACTCTGAGAGAATTTATATTCTGAAATTATTTATCTGTCAAAGTTTGTAAATTATTTTCTGAAATAAAATTAAATATTTGAACTATTTGTGGTGATAAAGACCTATTTTGCATCATAAATTCAATTTTCGTGTAATGGAAACGCGTAAAAATAGTCCAACATTAAAAAAAAGCATTTTTTGTCTATTTTGTTGTTGTAATATATTTGTTCTCTATCTGTGAAAAACTGTGTTACTATATGAGGGCGAATAACACGAAAGTGTTAAGTGTTAAAAGTTTTAAGTGTTATTTGTTCCAAAATGTGTTAAAAGAGTATAGCGGCAAAAACGAAATGTAGATCGGCTAAAACAAAACCAATTTCTCCTCCAACCCGTTTACGGGTAAACTTAACTCTAGCTTATTGTAGAGTTGACGTACAGCCACAAATACCAATATCGATGGCTTTCTCAGTAAGCGTAATGTTCGAAACTTGTTCTTAGAGCAAGTCAAAAATTATAAAACCTTCAAAAATAGTTAGTAATATGCTTCTATTTTTAAAATTTTCCAACTAAATTGAGGTGAGTTTTTTCCAGGGAAACATCATTAATTTTCCCCCGGAAAATAGATTTACGATATCTACTTTTTTCAATGGAGTTTTTTTTCCCATTTTTCGAACTCTGTTTATGATTGGAGAGTCTCATAAGGGGGAAAAAATCCGGGGGAGATTTTATTCCCGATTGGACTGTTTTTTATTGTCTTAGGGAGATAAATTATTTCAAACATAGTTTTAGATCCTTGAATATCTCTCTCTCTCTCTCTCTAAAAAAATATAACATTACTATTTTAAAAGCATTTGTGCTTCTTTTAGTCGATTTAAGACCAATTACAAACAGTGGGTTACGCCACTTTGGCATTCACAGCCTTATATAGACCCCCACCTACAATTTTTTCTTGTCTCGGCCCATCCCTAACGCTCTAGCTTTTTGTCGCATCTTATCTACGAAACAGCCTGTAGACAGGTATAGATTTTTCTTTTCAATTTTCTACTTTTAATATAATATGTCACTTACCTAAATCCGAACATGGAAATCCAGCAATTAGTTCTTGATATGGAACAATTGGTGGTGGTGGTGGAGCCTCTTGACCCCATAATGGAGTAAATGGAACTTCTGGCATGTATCCGGATTCTGGATGATGCTGCATAGTCATCAATGAATATGGTGAAAATTTTGTGAAATCAATTTTCACAATTTAAATATACGTTTTCAACACTTTTTAACAATTTCTGTTTAAATTATTGCACTGATTATTACCAAGGACATAACAACTCTATTCTTTTTGATTTTTTTTTTTTTTTCTGAAAACTTAAATTCAATTTTTTTTTTTTCGAGAGCGATATGTTACACAACAAATGAGAGACTACGGCGAACTGATGATTCAAATATGGATACAAATTGCAACATCCTGCGATAAAAAAGAAATTCCTTAAAGGATACACTCGCACTCTCAGCATCCCTTTGAAAATTAATATTGGAAGCCATTTTGGCTCTGCCATATTAATTCAGGGTTGGAAACAGTTTTCTGTTCTGTGATTGGTTACAGTTGGCCAATGCCATTGTGGGTGGGTGGTGGTTTTTTTTTTGATGGATGTTCAAGATGGAGCAAGTGGAAATTTGTATGCGGAGAAAATGTATGGGGTTGGAGGAATTTGCGGTAAGTTTTGTAGTATGAAGCTAAATTAAAGTGTCTGTTTATTGCACAATTGAGGAGCTACCTACAAATATTTTTTTTATTTTTGAAGGAATAAAATAATAAGTTTTAGATCCCACTATATCTATGCTGTAGCAGTATGAACGTTTAAAATTTTGTATCGGTAGTTTTAAGGTTATGAAACTATGCCAATAAATTACAAAAAAAAAAAAAAAAAATGTTAAAGATTCTAAATTTCTTGAAGACTAAGGCATTTTGTTCGAATGTTTCTGTTTGTCGTTAATAATTTAAAATGTTTTTGTTCATGAAAAAATGTTCGACTTATTTTGCTGAATAAAACGAGACTTATGTCGTTTTCGGTCGGAGGTTCGGAGTTACACCTTTTTGACTCCGCTTACTCCAAAATAATTCGATTAGCTATTCCGAGTAATGTTTTCGGAGTATTTTTCTGTTCCGGAATTAATAAAGGAGTAGACCCGGAACACACATACATACATATAAACTCTTTCATCGGATAACTTGTCAAATTAATTTTACTCGACTGAAATATACATAAATATCAGACAATTTACTCACACTCACATAATTTTTCGCAAATTAGTTTTGGAACAACAGAAAATAATTCGATTGGAATCAAAAAGGAGTAGAACTGCTCCGAAATCCAGACGAAATCGCATTATCTATTGATGTTGAGATATATGTTATGTATACTGTATACACATTCCCACGTATTTATAAAGAAAAAATAGTTATTTCAGCTCCCATGTTTAGGAAAACTATACCGTGGGAAAAGAATTTTCTGGGCTTAAACTTTAGGCATTTGCTTTGTGCTCCTTTTGAGTTCGGAACAATTTTATTCCATGGTGTAGTTTTCCTAAACACGGGAGCTGAAATAGCTATTTTTTCTTTATTAATACGGGGGATTAATGTTCATAGCCCCCGAGCATACCTTTCGACATCTGTATATATTTGTATTAATATCTTGTCAAAAGCGGCTTTTTTGGAATAAGAAAATATTTTATTCACTCTGTTTAGTTAAAACTAATCATTATAAATGGGGAATTTATAAAATTCGTATGAAAATTCAACTTGAGTTATACCTATGAGTCTACGATTTATAATAGAAATGCTCTGTTTATTATTTGTAAATGTTCGTAAGGGGAAGCTTTTAAGTGCGGGGTTAAAGTTTGCTTGCAGTAGCCCATAGCGTAATGGTAAGTGGGTTGGACTGTCACGCTGGAGGTCTGGGTTCACTTCCCAGCCTTGTCCACCTAAAAACTAAAAAAGTTTTTTTTCAAGGCTACTGTCCTTTTGTCAGGAATTCACAAATCCCCCAAGAGTATCACTTGTCATGAATAAGTGCTTCTCGTCTAGCCGTTCGGATTTAGCATAAAATTGTAGCTCACTTCTATTCCTGTCGACACACCCACACAGGAATGGTTGCGAGTTGTAAGTAATTAGGCCCTGGTTCTTCACGAGGCGTTGCGCCACCCAATTTATTTATTTATTTATTAATTTAGTTAAAGTTTAACTTTGGTGAACTCAACAAATGCTTTGATGTATGTATCTTCCGTGTTTTTTTAAGTCCTTCTGCATTTATCCTCCACTTATAAACTGCTTTTTGACGTAACTGTAAACAAATCTATTTCCCGAGTTAATGAACTCTAGTTTAACTCGCCACTGAAAAACTGGGCCTAAGGCCAGCATTAAATTTCTTCTAATTTTTCCAAACAAAAACAACCCTCATTGTGAAACTATGCTTAAAAAAAAAACTTTTCAAACAGTTTTTAGTTTGCTATTTCAAATTTTATAGCATCTCCTTGTATACTGTCAAATATAGATGGCTCTCTAAACATTATTTAAATACACAAACCATTTTAAAAATTGGTTCATGAGAAAAAAAAATTAAAAACTTTGCTTATGTCACAAACAAGTTTGTGTACATGCTAAGTAAAAGTGTGTGCTCGCCACAAGAGGGCACTTAAAACAGGAAATTGCGCTTTGAAATGAAAGAAGTTAACTTTAACGGTCTTCTTCTTCAATTAGCCGGCGATTTTCATGATCTCGAGGGGGGCCACACCTCTCCCACTCAACTGCTTCACTTCCACTTGTGGGGTTCGCCGGGTTGATCTCAGAAAACGTCGACAGGCCTCCCGGTTTTGGATTGTTCCATGTCTGAGGCCAACTAAATGCAGATGTCGTTGCATTTTGTTTTTGGGCCTGCATTTCTTCCGCAAAAGTGTTGGAACGTCTTGTGCTATTGTCTTTTGAACTGGGTTCCCATGGCATCTTCTTTGTACAATGACAGTACCAGCTAAGGTGGACATGCTGTATTTTGTCCAAGATGATATTTTTGCCGTGTAGGCTTCCTCGGTTAACTTGAACGGTAAAAACCATAATTTTATGCAATAGAAAAAAACGAAATTAAAGGAAAACAAAAATATTTACTTAACTTTTTGACAATAATCAAATTACGCTGTAGGTATTTCGAAACTTAGGGCCCTGTTATAGCTGTCATTGGAAACCATCATTGAAAATATTAACTTACAATTTTGAGAGATTTTGAAGAAAAAATATATGATTATTTTGATGCCTAAGTAAAGCTAATTGACATAATATTTATTTCTAGGTAAAACAAAATTCAATTTTGCACAACTTTTCTCATAAAATGATTTTTAAATTTTCAATGATGAACTACCTTACCAATGATCATTGAAAAAATTAAAAGTTACGTTATGGGGAAGATATGGGTCAAAATGAGTTTTATTTGGATGAGAAATAATTTTGAAGTCGTAAGCTATATATCTGCATTAAAATATTTAACGATTAAATTTTCCAAGGGTCTAAAAATAAACAGCTAACTTTTTCAATGATGGTTTCCAATGATAGCTATAACTGGGCCCTTATTTAAATATTAATTTGTAATTTTACCTAAATTACACAAAGTCAAAATTAAATATTCCATTTTTAAGCATAGTAGGTATACTCAGCTTTTTTTTTACAATACGTCAGCTTGAAACTTAAAACTATTCATTCAATAGAATCGTAGGTTATCGTACCTATATCTCGCCAGTTTTATTCAAATACGTAAACCTTAGCTGTATATGTAGGTACCTAGTTCATGAATCAATTCAAAGAAGTCACGATTTTTAATAATTAGAAATTCATTTTTTCGAACAAACTTATGAAGTTGAGGTTGACATTTTTCCCGTAAATTTTGTGGGGCACCCTTTATAAAAACAAAGCATGTGAGATATTTATGGAAACCCCATTTTATTTAAGTTCTCATAAGCAAATAAAAAAAAAAAAGATCAATGTTTAGCTCTTCAAAGAATTAATTTCTAAGCCTAGTACAAAATGATATATTAGGCGTTGTTTATTAGGAAATCTTAAAGGCAGCACAGTGCTGCAAATTGTAAAGGGTGGTTAAATTTTAAGGGCCGATGTTGAATTGAACCACACCTTAACGTCAAGTTTTTTTCTGCATTTCATTTCTCAATTCCAGACTAATTCAATTTGAACCCGTGAAAGATACACAATCGAGCAACGGGTTAAAGTTATTCAGGCTCATTATGAAAATGGGCGTTCAAATCAAAATGAATTTCGTGCACTTCGTGAGTTTTTCGGCTAATTTAATCGTCCAAATGTGCGTACAATCGGAAAAATCGTGCAAAAGTTTGAGCAAACCGGGTCTGTAGGAGATGTGAAAACACCAGTGCATGCTCGCACAGCTCGTACTGCACAGAAAATATTGCTGCTGTTCCCGATAGTGTGGCTGAAGAGCCGTCCACCTCAACTCGTCGTCGTGCCCAACAATTGCACCTCTCACGCTCGTTGTTTATGAACGTTATGCATAAAGACTTGCATTTACACGCTTACAAGGTGGAATTGATTCAAGAACTAAAGCTTCTTAACCATTTCAAGCGTCGTCAATGGTCAGAATGGTGGCAAAATATGGCAACAGTGGATGATCTATTTTCGAAGAAAATCATCTTCAGTGATGAGGCACATTTTCACCTCAGTGGTTTCGTCAATAAGCAGAATTGCCGCATTTGGGCGAATGATAATCCAAGAGTGATTGTCAAAAAACCAATGCACCCACAAAGAGTGACTGTTTGGTGCGGTTTATGGGTTGGCGGCATCATCGGGCCGCATTTTGCATCGGCATCGGGCATTTTTTCGAAAATGAGGCCGGTCAGGCAGTGAGTTACTGTGAATGGTGTTCGCTATCGTGAGATGATAACGAACTTTTTATGGCCCAAATTGGAAGATATGCATGTGGACGATATGTGGTTTCAACAGGACGGTGCCACTTGCCACACTGCTAACGAAACAATGGTTTTTTGCGCGACAAATTCAATGGCCGTGTTATCTTTCGTGGTGGCGATGTCAATTGGCCGCCAAGACCATGTGATTTGACACCGTTGGACTTCTTTCCTTGGGGTTATTTGAAAGAAAAGTGTACGTCGATAAGCCAGCAACAATTCAAGAGGTAAGGGATGAGATAATTCGGCACATTAACGGCATAGAACCTGAATTATGCCTCAACGTCATCGAAATTTGGACCATCGGAAGGAAGTGTGCCGCCGAGGTCGCGGCGCGGCGGCCATTTGGCCGATATTTTGTTCCATACATAATTGAACCATACCAATATTATCATATTAAAAAGAAATGACAATCATTTCTTAAATAATTTGTGTTTTATTCAAAATCAACATCGACCCTTAGAATTTAACCACCCTTTACATGGAAAGAGATTATTAATATCTGGAGTTGAAGTCACTAGTTCTTTTTAATTGAATTATATTAATTCACTCCACTTAAAGCCTAGTACGCTGCTGATGCGAAACGAAATTTTCCAGTGGTCTCCAAAAAGACAAAGAAATGCTTACGAAAACACAGCGGAAAAATATTAATGGAGAGTTTCACAAATTGCAAATAAATAAAACAAAATTTAATGACAAAATCAAACAACAGCCGTGCTGTTGTGAAAGTAACAACAAATAAAAACACGAACAAACCCAAATGTCATTTTTTCGCACACAATTAACTGTTCGGTCAATTAATTCTGTGCGAAAAAAGAGTGGAGACTTGTCAAAGCGATCTGGTATAATCATCAATTTCGTTGGTCGAACACCGTACCACAGAACGAAAATCAGAACGAAATGTTTCGTTTATGGTTTCGTCATGTCATTTTTATACGGGATTTTTCGTTTCACATCAGAAGCGTACTAGGCTTAAAACAGAAGTAATAAATAATTATAATGTTTACATTCCGAAATTTTTTTTTGAAACCAAAGCAAAGGTTTGATTGTGCAAGGTGAAATTTGCCTACATATCGCGATTTTTTTTAATTTTAAGTTTAATATTTTTAAAAATCTATTTAAAATTGAATTGTGTGGCTCGTGTCATCCGTATTTAGTTCCATTCGGTACGTACTTTAGTTGTATTCGATATAGTAGTAGAAATTGTATAGTACCTACTGAAAATGGTCCCTCGACAGGAATCGGTTTCGTATTTGCTCAAAGTTTTGTTTGTTGAACGTTTTTAAATTATAAATTATAGAATTTAAAAATGGCTGTCACGCTGTAGGTTTGTGTTCAATCCCCAGCCTCGTCCGCCTAAAAAACAAAAGTTTTTTTTAACGGCTACTGCCTCTTGCGAGGAATTGACAAATCATCCAAGAGTGCTCCTCTAACGGCTTCAAGCAGCGCTTTTTCAGCTCTATCCCATACTTCATCATCCCCTGCCGACCTATCATTTGTCATGAATAAGTGCTTCTCGTCTAGTCGTTCGGATTCGGCATAAAATTGTGGGTCCCTTCCATTCCTGTCGACACACGCACGCAAGAATGGTTGCGAGTTGTTAGACACTAGGCCCTGGTTCTTCACGAGCCGTTGCGCTATCCAATTTATTTATTTTTTTAATACATAATTGGCGTGTTAAGGAAAACAAAGTATCGGAGATTTTGCCCCATCAGAAGTTGAGCAAGAAAATTCCAAAAATTTTTTTTCTTAAGTATTTTGACAACCAAACTGAGATTTTTTGCTGAGGAATCCTGTCAGGAAACTGAGGTTGTTGGGCCCTCTGTAATCTCCTTTTCATGAATACGCCTAATTAAATTTGAATTTCACACAAAAGGAAAACCATATCTGCTCCATTACTCAAACACTTCAGTAAAAAAAAAAAAAAAAATTAACAAGTTCCTACTTAAAATTCACTTATTTACAGAAAAATAACTGTCCACCTATTTCATTTTCTTTAAACACCCTCAACCCATCTTTAAGAAAAATCATTGACATTTGATTATATTATCGTTTTTTATTTATTCAAATATCTACTAATCACTTGATTTATTTTCTCTCAAGTGTTTGTTTTACAAATTCATTCAAAATCTCATTTTCACATCCTTAATGACCTAAATAAAAAACAAAGACAAAAAAAAAAAACAGCACGTGTTGGCAACAAATCTACCAAACTTAAAAATTCAAAATCACTTCTCTAAATAAATCTCAAGACATGAAAACAGCAGAGCCCCCCTTTATCCCTCCCATTATAAATGTGAGGGATTTTCTTAAATATCTTCGACTTATAGATACAGACACAGACGAAGACGAACAAACTAATAAATAGAGCTTGTGCTTAAAAATAACCTCGAAAATGAAGTCTCCTCTTGCTAAAGTTCATCGTCGTCGTCTCCATCATCATCAACAGTTACAAACAACCCCCGTCTCTTTCCATTCTCTCACGTTTTTATCCTTCCCCAATGTCATCGCATCGCTTAAAGTTTAATTAAAGCCAACGACGCTTGATAAAGTCAACAATGGAGAAAATTTACTGTATAAGCAGTTTTTTTTCGTCGTACCTAGCTGTATTTTTGTTTTTGTTCTACCTTCGGCAGGTTAGGCACTTTGAACTCAATTAAACACACCTGAGATCCTTCTTGCACCATCGCCATATCGTCGTCGTCCGGACCAACATTCCTTTTACTTTTTTTTGTTGTTGTTAAGCCAGCGCCACCAACCTCCAAAGAGAGAAGCACGAGCCAAGCTGAAACGCGCTTAGTCACCTAGTTGTTAAAGTTGATACAGACAATAGTACAAAGAGGATGGGATCTCTGGACTGGACGTATCATAGACCGTGTTATCCTCTACCGTGCGAGAAAGGACTTTTTAAGAGGCAACGAGAGACTTCTCTAAAATCACTAGGAACCAGCTAGCTATTTGGCTGGCATTAGTTTCACCGAAAATAAAGCTTCGGATAATAAATTGAATTTAAGTTGAAATGAGGGACGATTTTGTGTGTCTTAAAGCTGTTGGCGGGAGCTCTTTTGAAAATGGCAGGTGGATGCAGTTGTGGATTAATCGATTTCTATTTCTCACCTGTCCAACATTCTGGCTTCACTGATCGTGTGATGTAATCAATTTTTGTGAAAGTATTGCATTTAACTTCTCTCCACAGTTCCCTCCCCCAACCCCCACAGCCATTTTTCCCATTTTCTACTGTGAACATGAGTTTGAATTTCAACAAAGACCATAATCACTAAGGGTGTTTAAATATTTCAAACTTTTTTTTTTTTTTTTTTTCTGGCGGAAGGAAATGAAGATGGAGGTGAATGAGAGATTTTAGGAAATATCTCCCTCGATTTGAAATAGAAACTTGAAAAGTTTCGATGTAGGATAAAGGGAAGGAATCGTCTGAGCTGTGTATAGTGTTTTTTTCGAAGTTAATTAAGTCAAGTGAGGAAATTATTTTGTTCAATGAAACAGAGATTGGTGATTATGGGAATAAATTGTAAAATCGCTTATGCGTTATGCGAAAATGTTGACTCTCCCTCGATTTGATATGATGATTGAATTTATAACCACAGGCAGATAATTACCTAATTGCCTCAAAAATAGCTTTGAGCTATATAGATTATGTACATGTACAGTACACATATGGATGGAGGGAGACCACACCGACAACCAATATCCGGTCTAATCGTTGATAACCGGAAGCTAATATCGATAAACGCACATGGGCACATGCCCCATTGACATTGATAAAGAGATACCATGAAATTGATTATCATCATCGAAACGGATATGTGTGTACAATACATGTATGTCCAACAACTTTAACATTGCTATATCCTTTCATATATTTCTCTTAATTCTTATTATATTCTCCAACCCACACTGATTGATTGTCTATTGGAAACGTGACACAACATATACACATTATATTGGCATGTCCTGCGGCATATGTGCGGCACCGCATCACGGATATTGTGATTTATCAAACCACCAAGATGATTTGCTGTTTGTGTTGTGGGTGTTGTTATAGTTGATTGAAAATCCTTGAAAAAGAGAGATTTTTTTTTTTATTTTAGGCAAGTTCACATTGTTGTCATGGGGGTATTTCTATATCTGTTATGTTCAACTACATAATTAAGGTTAAACAAAACCCTAGAAGGTACAATTTTGGAAAGAAATTTTTGTTCGAATACCGGGAATTGTGTGCTCAATATTAGATACTGAATAAACATTTTTGGGTTCTGAATTCTGCTTAATATAAATTTTTGGGTGCTGAATATATCATTTTAGAATATTTTTTTAGGATATTTTTTTTTGTAGAATAATTGTAAAATATATTTTTTTTTTGTTTTAGTAGTGCAAAGAATTGACGCGCTGAATTCTCCTTTATAGTGCTGAATTTGAATGTATAGGTTAGGTTCAAAACAAAATTCTTAATACCATTTTTTTAATAAGGAAGCATTTCAACGGCTTTTGGCTTTTAATGCTGAATATACATTTATAGCGCTGAGTACTGCTGAATATATCTTTATAGAATATTTTTGGATATAGATTCCGTAGATTAACACTGAAGAGACTAAAGCTAAATAGTCTTTTATAGTGCTGAAATAATTTTGTTCATATAGCCCATGTTTTGAATATCGATTTTTAAATAATCAAACTTCTTAAAAGCTTCTTGTTTTAATTGCTGATTATTTTTTTCATTCAAAAACATTGTAATCAGAAATTTTAAAAATTAATGAAAAAAAAAAAAAAAAATGTTTACCAAACTGGACTCGAAAACAATTTTAGTTTTCGGTGCTGAATGACACTAAATATTTTTTTTGTTCACAAATTGGATTGATAGAAATTCTTTTAGATAGTATTTCGATGCATGCTTAGTTGATTTTAGGGCAAATAATGCTTGCTGATTAGTGCTGAATATAATTGCACAGTGCTGAATATATTTAGTCATGTAGATAATAAATATTTTCTCTTTGGTGCTGAATTAGTCTGAACTTTTAGTTTTCAGAGCTGAATAGTATTTTTTCATTGATTTTTTTTAATATTAAATTATTATGGTAAGGAGATAGGGCTCGAAGAAACTTTTTGCTTTCCGAGCTTAAAGATCTGATAAGTATTTTTTTTTTTATTAGGGTTTGAAAAGTGATCTTTTATGAAATGATTGTTACATATTATGATGTTTACAATAGTAAGCTGTATGTTCTTAAATGTTGAATGATTACAAATTTATGAAGAGTTTTTTCGGTAACGAAGTTTTCACTGCGGAATAGTGCTGAATATGTTTTAATAAATCATAAAGTAAATTTGGATAACATTTCTGTGTGCTGAATAGCTCTGAATATGTTAATAAATTATAAAATAAGCATTAAATGGGAGGGTTGGGGTCGAAATTCTGTATGGTCAAAATTCTGCATTTCAAAATACTGTTTTTACAAAATTCTGGTTACACAAAATTCTGTATGATCAAAATTCTGTATGAGCAAAATTCTGTATTTTAAAATTCTGAATTCTGTATTTAAGAAAGATTAGAAAATTTTAAAACTGGCAGCCTGGTTTAAAAAAAATGACATGCCTACTGGGAAGACATCAAGCTGAGTTTTGTTCTATCTTTGAAAATTCAAAAAAAAAAATAACGGAAGTATTCAAAGGATGCAAAATAACATTAACTGTATTGATGGTTGGAAGATGGAATGGCGGTCTTGCCCTCAGGTTGATTAAATAAATTAGAAGCAATAGTAAAAAAGTTATCAACATGCATAAAATTTTGTCCATTTTTATCGAAAATGTATAGATCTCATTCACTGAAAATAATATTCTTCGTAAAGTTATGAAATTCCTTACGTTGGCTGAGTTTTCGTTGACTCCACGCAAAATTCGTTGGCCCAATCAAACACTTATCTTAAAAAATATATTGGTTGATGATGGCTTCATTGTCTCAATGAAAGTGCTTTCATACACTTTTTACCTAAACTCTAAGGCCACTATAGTTTATTTTGATGAAAGCTTTCATAACACAACGAAAAACACTGGCGAAAATATTATGTTATTTTACAATGGCGCAACGAAAAATTCCGTTCAATAATGTAAAATAACTGAACCGTCGAAAAAAATTATATTTTAATGAAAATAGAATTTGAATCTGTTTGGTTATAGTTCACACTTAATTCTTGTCAAAGAATCTAAATAAACTAACAAAAAACAAATGAAAAGTGCCTGTTGGCAAGGCGCCGTACATGTTTTATAATTCCTAATGTCTTATTGGGAATCAGTACTAGCACACTTTGCCATCAAGCTATGTTTTTTTTTATTTCTTCACTAGCAGATTCTTTAACAAGAATGATGTGTGAACTAATATATAATGTAAAAAAAGCTATACCTTATAATAATTCTCACGAATAAATTCGTTGAATTAACGAATAATTCATTAACCAACGAAAATATTTTCATTAATCGATGAAAGAAAATTCATTGACTCAACGAAAATATCGTCGAAAATGTCGGTAATTAATGAAATAATTTCGTTGATTTAACGAAAAAATTCGTCAATAGGCTTTTACGTTGCCTAATTAAAATATTTCATAGACTCAACGAAAATTCGTTGTTTTATGAACGACTACATTAAAGAACGCATGACTAATCGTTGAGATAACGATTCCCAACATCGGCTGAATTATAACTATAAAATCGTTGTAACAATGACGTTTTTCGTTGTATTTACGTAAGTATTTGGTTCAGTGTTTAAAAAATTTTCACAAGACAAATAAACATCACAAATGCGACATTAATTTAATCAATTAATGTAATAAATGTTTACTAGATTCGGAATAAAATATGAACAGTCGTGAGCGATGTTGTGCGTTTCTCAATATACAGGGTGTCCCATTAACAATGGTCCAAACTGAAATTGGTGATAGGCCAGGTGATGAACTATCAGAATTTGGTAACTTTTCCATACCGAATCATAGCGGTTCTCGAGTAACGGCTATTTTTTGAAATTTCAAAAGAATCTAACTTTGAACCAGAATTTTGCTCACCCTGTCCATAATTGATTTTTGTTTTTTACAAATTTTGCATTAAAAAGTTCACTTATAGTTTCACTAACTTTACTGAGTAAAATATTTTTGATTGGCATCACCATTTGCCTACAAATCATTAGTTAATATTGAACTTTGCCAAAATTAATTTTTGACCTCAATCTTCTGATGAGCCCCCTGAATAAAATTCGTATGGCTCAATACAGGTTTTATATTTCAAAAATTGCCTATTTTTCTGTAGTTTCAAAAAAGGTATTAAACTTGCCAAAGCTATTTTTAAATAGACAGTTATAACCGTTTGAACCCAATCAAACAGGTTCAAAATCAAACAAAAATAAAACATTTTTGTTCAAATATTTCGATAAAATTAGAATTTCACTTCAAATATAACTCCGAAAGAGCTGAATTTTGGTGGAGATCTTCGTTTTAATGTCATACGCATTTCTTAAATAAATACATTAAATTTTGACAAGGACTTTTAATTCAGTATATTTGAAAATTTTACGAAAACCATCAGGTTTTTTAAGAAGTGTCTTTGGAAAACATGTAGCTTATAAAATTCTACAGAAAAAAGATTAACTTCTTTTTTTCGTTGGAGCAAGAGATTTTGAGAAAACGGGGACAAAATGTGATTTTATACTTTGATGTGGTATTTTCCACACCGTTGCATTTGCGCACATTTGTCTCAAAATTTATTGGTCTTACGGAAAAATGTATCCTAATGGATTTTTTAGAATGCTATAAGCTACAAGTTTTCCAAAGACACTTCTTAAAAAAGCCGATGGTTTTCGAAAAATTTTCAAAAATACTGGATTTATATGCTTTCACCACAGAAAATAGAAGGTCCTTGTCCAAATTAAAGGTATTTATTTAAAACATCAAAACGAAGATCTCCACCAAAATTCAGCTCTTTCGGAGTTGTATTTGAAGTGAAATTCTAATTTTATCGAAATATTTGAACAAAAATGTTTTATTTTTGTTTGATTTTGAACCTGTTTGATTGGGTTCAAACGGTTATAACTGTCTATTTAAAAATAGCTTTGGCAAGTTTAATACCTTTTTTGAAACTACAGAAAAATAGGCAATTTTTGAAATATAAAACCTGTATTGAGCCATACGAATTTTATTCAGGGGGCTCATCAGAAGATTGAGGTCAAAAATTAATTTTGGCAAAGTTCAATATTAACTAATGATTTGTAGGCAAATGGTGATGCCAATCAAAAATATTTTACTCAGTAAAGTTAGTGAAACTATAAGTGAATTTTTTAATGCAAAATTTGTAAAAAACAAAAATCAATTATGGACAGGGTGAGCAAAAATCTGGTTCAAAGTTAGATTCTTTTCAAATTTCAAAAAATAGCCGTTACTCGAGAACCGCTATGATTCGGTATGGAAAAGTTACCAAATTCTGATAGTTCATCACCTGGCCTATCACCCATTTGAGTTTGGACCATTGTTAATGGGACACCCTGTATGTAAGTAGAAGTGAAGATGGATGTATGACTTTTGGAATACCATCATATATGTCTGTAGTCGAATATGAGTTCCAGAAAATGATTAAGTGATTTTTGAAGTGTATAGGTACCCTTATGTGATAAACACAAATCATAGATTATCGTAGAACATAGAATGTAAGTTCACTAACACTTATATACAATACTAGAGGTATTGTAAGGTAGTAGATAAGAACGCAATGTAATTAGGAAGTAAGAATATTTTAAGATGAAATAAAGTTCAGTATTGAAAAGACTGCCTTTGATTTGAGAAGTTACACTGGCGACGAGTAAATTAACAATCAAAAAAAAAAAAAAATAGTAACAAGAATCATGGCGTACCTAGGCAGAACTCCAACCTACGATTTTAAAGAAAATGATTGGAATCTTTTCGAGATCCAAACCGAGCAGTTTTCCATCGCCAATAAATTGGAAGCCGAGATTGACGAGAAGAGGCGAAAGGCGGTGTTGTTGAGTAGTCTCAGTGAGAGAACGCTCCATTTTCTTAAAGAAATCATGCAGCCTAAAGCTTCTGAAGATGCCACCACAGCACACAGTGGAATTATAACAGCGATGGAAAACCATTTCAAGCCATCGTTTTCAGTGTTCGCTGAGAGACGAAAATTGTATGAGGCTGTGAAAAACGATGATGAAACCTTACAAGAATGGGCAGCATGGCTAAGAGCTTTGGCTGTAAATTGTTCCTTCCGTACTCATTTAAACGTAGCGTTGAGAGATAGGTTTGTGATGGGTCTCAAAAAAAGCCCCGAAAAAGACAAGCTATTCCTGGAGAAGGCGAGTGATCTGACGTTTCAAAGGGCGTTAGAAATGGCTTTATCTGTTTAGTGCGTAAAAAGGCAGTATGGCGTCACAGTAGATACCATAAAAGAAGAAGCAACAAGCGTGTATGTTATCAAGAAAAAGAGCTGTACAAATATGAAACGTAGCGGAAAAAATGAAACGGCATCAACTTCTCATCAATCAACATCATCAAGCAGTAAATCAGGGCAATGCAAAGTGTGCGGTTACACAAACCATAATGTAAAAATTGCAAGCAAAAAGGTCATTTAAAGAAAATGTGTGCCAAAAAATTTAATGATAAATTTAACAAAGAATGTCATTATGTAACTAACGATGACGATTTGTCTTTTTTTTTTTGCAGTACAAATTCTAGTTTAAGACCCATCACGGCTGATGTTGCTGTGAACAGTAAAAAAATGTGTATGCATGCAGATTGATAGCGGGTCGGCAATTACAGCAATATCTGAAGGAGATTATGAGAAATATTTTTCAAACTGTCAATTGGAGAAAACGAGTGTGACGCTTCGTAATTATAACGGCGGAGCTATAACGCCTCTTGGATTTTTTAATCTCAAGGTAATTTATGCAAATAATTGTAAGATGTTAGACATTCACGTGATAAAAAATGGTGGCCCACCGATTCTTGGTAGAAATTCGATGTTCGCGTTTAACGTAGGGGTTAAAGAAATGAATTTCATTAATATTAAAGACCAAGATTTGTTTTACCCAAGTTTTGTGAAGTTTTTGATGGGAAGCTAGGCATGTACAACAAGAGACAAATTTCTTTAAATATTAAAAAAGGTGCTACTCCAAAGTTTTTTAAACCTCGTTGATTGCCTTTTCACATTAGGGAGAATGTAGAGAGGGCCTTAAATGATTAAGTTCAATTGGGAGTTTATGAACGGGTCGAGCATAGTGAACGCCAATCGTCACTTTTTTTAAAAAAGAACGGCACAGTTCGCATTTGCGGAGATTATAAGACGACTGTGAATCAAGTTATTGAGGGCGTACAGCACCAGTTACCGACTATCGACTAAAGGGTTGTTAAGGAGTACAAGGTAAGTTTATGGTATTGCTCCAGCTGCTGCCATTTTCCAGAAGGAGATGGAAAAATTGTTGATAGATTTAAATGGAGTAGTATTTTTCATGGACGATTTACTCATAACTGCTGATAACAAAGAAACACATTTAAAAAGATTAGCCGAAGTTTTGAAGCGTTTAAAAAACGCCGGTCTTAAAGTTGCTAAAGAAAAGTGTAGTTTTTTTTGTAGAGTCGGTCAAATATTTAGGGCAAAGACAAGCACGGGCTACATAAAGGTCCAAAACGTGTCGAGATATCATGAAGCTTCCGAGCCCTAGTTTAGTAAAAGAACTGCAATCATTTTTAGGTGTAATCAATTTTTACCGGAGTTTCATGCCGGATTTGGCATCTAGGGCATCTAGGGAACTGTATACGTTATTAAAAAATGACAATAAGTTCGAATGGGGCGCTGCCCATGAAGATTCGTTCGTTGGGTTGAAAAAGTTGTTCCCTTCGAATCAAGTGTTAGCTCATTATGATCCCAACGTGCCAGTTAAGCTCATTGTGGACGCAAGCCCAAGTGGTTTAGCGGCGGTGTTAGTTCATGTATATGAAAGTGGAATAGAACGACCGATTTGTTTTTCATTTCGGAAGCTATCAGATTCCAAAAAAATTTATGCACAGGTGGAAAAGGAGGCACTCGCGATCGTATTCGGTGTTATTTCATCAATATTTATTGGCGAAAGAGTTCATTTTGTTATCTGATAGTAAATTTTTGGTTCCAAAAGAGGCATACCACCACTGTCGGCAAATCGCCTTCAAAGGTACGCCCTTCCTTCCAGGCTACCAGTTTCAAACGCAATATGTAAATACAAAAAAAAAATATTGCTGATTATTTCTCACGCACTCCTATCGGTCCACCGGAAGAGTATAGTAGTGCTGAATTGGGAATGGCCGGGTAAAGCTTGGGAGATCCATTTAAATTTCATGGGCCCAATTTTCGACCGAAATTTTTTGATTATTGTCGACGCATTTAGTAAATGGATTGAGTGCATAGGCATGGGTAAAAATATAACTAGTACTCATACTAAGGAAATTTTACTTCAAATTTTTAGTAGATTCGGTTTACCTTAAACCATAGTTACCGACAATGGGCGTAAGCATATAACGGGATAAAGCATATAACCATACCGGTTGGCCACCCAGCAACGAATGGACAAGCAGAGAACGAAGTTAGATTGATTAAAAGAGCAATAAAAAAGGCAGTGCACTTGAAGAAACCAGGTGACAGTTTGAATTATTGTTTACAAACCTTTTAAATAGATTACAGAAAGTCCATTCACAGTACCACCGGCCGTGCTCTAGCTGAATTAGTATTTGGCAGGAATTTAAGAAGTAGGTAAGACTTATTAAACCCGTTAAATGTTAATAAAAAAGGCAGAATTCAAAAGAACCCAGAAGAATTATTAAAAAGGGTTAAATGCATGCAAAAGAAACAAAGATCATATTATAAAGGAAATAATTCAAAAACATTTAAAGTAGAAGATGAAGTTGTTGTTAAAAATGTTTCAATACTAGGAAAAGTTTCTTGGATTAAAGCTAAAATTGTAAAAGTTATTGGCAAACGTTATCTTTTAGTCAAAGTTAAAAAAGGAACTGGAGATGTAATTTGGAAACGACATTTTAACCAAACAATGTTATTAAATGAATTTAAATATAAGGATACAAAAGATTATATTCCAAAAATTTTAGTGGATGCCAGTGCAAAAATGAAAATCAGCGAAAAAGAAGTTACACACGAAAACGCAGAGTCAGAGAATATGAAGGTTGAAACACGTAAGCATTCACGCAAGATCTATCTAGTAGACTTGGCGATAAAAGAAGTTTTATCTTGGCTTAAGGAAAACGTGATATTGACTTCTGATATCCGCATCTTCTCAGACAGCCAAGCTGCCATAAAATCTCTCGACTGTGTCTCTACAAACTCTAAAACAGCCCTTAACTGTCGATCATCTCTTATAGAGATGGCGCAGCAGTTCCAAATTCTCCTTTGTTGGGTGCCGGGCCATAGAGACATTCCGGGTAATTGTAAAGCTGATGGGTTGGCAACACTGCTTTCAAAGTGAATAGTTGACTTTTAAAATCGCTCCATAATAATTTTGAATTTTGTTTGTTTTTCAAACTTAAAATTGATCTAAATACTGAAAATAACAAAAGCATAATACCTTCCATCGTCTATACACTCAACGAATCACAGGTAACGATAGTTTAAGTGTTAAATTTCGAGAACAAATCCTCTTAACACCACGAACCATCGCATCACATGACTGACAAAAGAAAAATCTGCCAAACATCACCTGAGGAAAACCAAAACATTGCGTTTAACACTCGAAAAGCACCTAAGTTCTACAAAAACCAACAGAACATGACTTCTATGAATGATGCAGATTTCCAAAAAATCAAATGCATTATTGAAAATTCGCTTGATGCTGCCCTGACCAATATGGCCACAAAAGATGATATTGGAAATCTAAACAAAGAAATTGAACATCTACGCAAAGAGAATCAGGAGCTTTCCCAAAAAGTACATTCGTTTGAAATGCGTTGTTGTTTACTTGAAGAAGAACTTGAATTGCAAAGCCGCGAGATAAAAAACAAAAATTTAATCTTTACTCTACCAAGTGAATGCGAACACCCACAAGAACGAATAAATGCAATAACCAAACTTTTGCTAGGAAACGAAACTCCCGATATGCCACCTGCTGTAAAGCTCATCCAAAACAACAAAACAATAAAAATGAAATTAAATACAGGATCTAATGAAAACACAACAATGATGCTTAAAAATGCTTCAAAATTAAAAGGCACAGGTATTTACATACAACGCGATCTCAGCAAACAAAGTCAACTTAAACACCGAATTATTCTAGCCTATCGAAGAGCTGTCAGAGAAAGACACCCGACAAAAGTTACATCAATAAAGAATAACACAATGATAATAGGAGAAAAATCATTTTATTTATCTAAAAATAATACACTAAAATATCAGAATCAAGATGGTGAATCTGAGTTACAGAAGATGTTTGGAGATCTAAACTTTAGAAATGTCAGTGCTATTTACGAAAATATCCAGTATGACAGACGTCAAAATGAATGGCCTAGACCAGTTGCATCAGATGTACCAGGGATGTCACCTGTAAACCAAAATAGTATTAAATTGAACAGATCTTGAAATGTAAATGCCGTCAGTCAAATTATTAATTCTAATACTACTAAAATCCTAGCATATAATATATAAGGTTTAAATAATAAAATTTTATTCTCAGAATTTTTTAATTATATTATGAATTTTGAAATATTTTTCTTATTTGAAACACATGTTACACCTGAGAATATAAGTAAATATAAGAATTATTTTTCTGGTTTTAAACTTATTTGGGTTGAAGCTATTAAAACATCAGTTAAAGGCCGCGCTAGTGGAGGAAACCTGTTTGGAATACGTACAACACTTTTACACGTTTATGATTTTGACGAACTTGGAGGAACTACAGTGGTGCGATGTCTGCAACAAAATAACCTATACATTATCCCGTACTATATTAATTGTAACAAGTGGAACAATGATTACGAAATATTGTACGATATTATGCAAATACTAGCCAGCAAAAGTGTATTATTGATTGGAGATTTCAATGCGAGAATCAGGGTTTCTCAAATTACAACAACAAATCACATAACCAACCCAGTGTTTTCGTATGCAAATAGACAGTCAAAAGACAATATTTGCAACAAGAATGGACGCGATCTGTTACAACTGTAACAATTGTATGACCTATTCATACTTAATGGTTGCACAGAAGGTGATATGGATGGGCATTACACATTCACTGGTGGACAAGGTAGATCTGTCATCGATCTTTGCACTGCCAATAATGACTGGATTGACCGCATTCAACATTTTGAAGTTCAGTGTAAGCCGTATTCTGATCACATGCCGATTGTAGTAGAAATAGCCGACTCTTCACAAACGAGAGAAACAAATCTCAACCTACTGCCGCGACTTTGCTGGAAAAATGAATCAACAGCCTTATATCAACGCTCTTTGGATACGCTTCTTGTAAACAGCAATGCATCATCAGAACTACCGGAAGTTCTCAACAATAAGTTGACCGAATGTATACGAACTGCAACATCTAATAAATCACTCTCTTTTAATTTAAAATTCAAGCAAAAATGGTTTGACCAAGACTGCTACAAAGCTCGGAGAAAATCTTTTGCACTTTTGAAAGCACTGCGGTCATCAAATAATCTCCAATTGAGAAGCTGGTATTTGGAAGCAAACGCAAGTTATAAAACTATATGTATGCAAAAAAAAAATTGCTTATGATAATAAAAAAGCAATTGAACTAGGACTAACTAAAAACCCGAAGGACTTCTGGAAAATTGCGAAAGAAATTAACGGAGCCAACTACAAATAGGTACTGGAATTTCCACTGAAACCCTTGCCATTCACTTTAAGCATCTTCTCTCCAATGATTATGGTTGTACAACTTTTACTGCGGATCCTTTAATCACTGACCAAATATAAGATGCAGACATCGAAAGCGAAGAAATTCAAGTCGTGTTAAACAAAGCAAAAAACAAAAAGGCACCTGGTGAAGATGGAATTCCTTACGAATTTTTCAAAAATGCAACTCCTATGTTTCTTAACCATTTAAAAATTCTTTTCAATAAAATCTTTATGAATGCCGACATACCTTTATCTTTCAAAAAATCCGTCATTTTCCCGATACATAAAAAAGGCTCGCTAGACTCTCCTGAAAATTACAGAGGAATTTCATTCATGAATGTAATTGCAAAAATATTCTGCAGTATACTTGTTGCAAGGCTTGAAAAATGGATCGAACAGAATAATATTTTATCTGATCTACAGGCCGGTTTCAGAAAAAACTTTTCAACGACCGATCACATTTTTACACTATCATCTATAGTCAAAGCATTTCAAGCACGGAACAAAAAGGTCTTCGCTTTTTTCGTTGACTTCAAAGCTGCTTTTGACCTAGTCAATAGGAATGCCCTTTTTTATAAGTTGACACAGCTTGGTATATCTACAAAGTTCCTAAAAGTAATTAGAGAAATGTACACTGACACGAAAGCGGCTGTCTGGGATGGAGTGAACTTCTCAGAATGGTTTAGAACCAGCACAGGAGTTAAGCAAGGATGCCCACTAAGCGCTCTTCTATTCTCGTTATTTATAAATGATGTTGCTGATGAACTTCCTGGGGGAGTAAGAATAGATAGCTGCACTGTGAATGTATTATTATACGCTGATGACCTCGTCATACTTTCAGAATCACCCGAAGGTTTACAATTGATGATCAATCGGTTATCTACATACTGTAACAGATGGGGACTGTCTATCAACACAACAAAGTCAAAAATAATGATATTTGCACGTACGCAAAGCGCTAACAATGGAAGAAGCTGGAAATATAATGATTCGCAACTAGAAGTAACAAAAGAGATCAAATATCTAGGTTTGAAACTGAATCCAACACTAAATTTCAAAAGTCATTTATCAGAGAAAGCCAAAAGCTCGCAAAGTTTGATAAATTTAACATGGAAAAATATATTCTCTAACAAACAAATTAATTTATCTACAAAATACAAAATCTTTAATTCAGTAGTGAAATCAACTCTCTTGTATGCTGCTCAGGTTTGGGGATCAGAAGAATACGAAGAAATCGAAAAATTTTATAGGAGTCTCATAAAGAAACTTTTCAATCTACCCCTAAATACACCTAATTATGCCATATATTTGGAAACAGGACTTCTAAAACTTGTTTCAAGCACCCTGAAGTCGCAAGCTGACTACATCATCAAAGTCTACAGCAATCATCAGAACACAAGACTTTCGAAAAAACTGATTTTATACGAGTTGAGAAACAAGGACTGGTGGTTTGCAAGATGGCAAACTGTTGGAAATGAGTGTGGAGTGAGATTGGATGATGATTTCAGCAATATAAACCATCTGAAAGAACAAATGTACAGCATCATAGAGAAAAATGAGGACACAATGAGGCTTTTACTGATAGAAGAAGCACAAGAGTCATCCAGTAGAATAATCTACAGTCAGCTCAACTATAATCTTGGTACAAGAAACTATTTCCAGGATTCACTGAGCTATGCAGAGATATCCCTGATCTTTAAAGCAAGATGTGAAGTTCTCAACTTAAATGGAAATCCTTACAATAATAGTTTTAACCAATTCTGTACACTTTGCAACTTAAAGTCAAAAGAAGATTGTCTACACTTCATAAGTATATGTCCAATATTTAAAACTCAAAGACGCCTCTTTTTCGGGAAAAATACTCTTACTTTGCAAGAGACTATAAATATCCTAAACGAGCATGATTGGAAAACGTTAGAATGTTATTAATTTCAGAATTCGATTAAATTCAAAACATAAGTCTATATATTCTTATTTATTTTCGCCAACCTGGCTGACGGCATAGCCATAGCATTTAAATTCATAATATTGTATTAAATTGTTGTAAATTTATATAGATAAATGAATTACTTACTTACTTACTACTAAAGCTGATGAACTCGCCAAAGTTGAAACAAGACTACCTATTTTACCTAAAAAGGTAGACACCGGTATGCCTATAGCTACATGCAAATTTTTGCTGAAGCAAGATGCTTTAAGGAGAACAAACCTTAGGTGGAACAACGTAACCACTTGCCTGGCGACAAAACAGATCTGGCCTACGCTAGATGTGAGGCGCTCTAAGTGTTTGATATCTTTGAACAGATTGCATATCAGCTCCGTAATTGGTGTCATAACCGGGCACTGTCTTATAGGCAAGCACGCAAAGCGGCTTGGAGTTTTCGCAAACGATTTTTGTAGGAGCTGTATGGATGAAGAGGAGGAAGAATCTGTTTCTCATCTTCTCTGCACATGCCCTGCCCTATCTAAAAGACGTAGGCTCCATCTCGGAGACTTCTTCTTCAATGATCCTAGTGATCTGACAAACATAGACATAGGTAGTCTCGCACGCTTCATTAGAAGCTCCAACTGGTTTTAACGAGCGGGGAAAAAATCTCTCTAGATTCACGTGGTATCACAACGGACCAACTTATGGTCTAAGTGTGTCAGTCCCTTGCTGGCAGCCACTTCAACCTAACCTAAACACAAAAATTCTTTTTTTTCGGTAACTTAACCTCGAATAGTCTTGGTTTTCAGTGCTGAATATCACAAAATATATATGAATTTTCCATATGTTTTTAAATGCGGTAGATATAGAATTTTTGAACATTTTACAATAAGCTCCGTAATTGGTGTCATAACCGGGCACTGTCTTATAGGCAAGCACGCAAAGCGGCTTGGAGTTTTCGCAAACGATTTTTGTAGGAGCTGTATGGATAAAGAGGAGGAAGAATCTGTTTCTCATCTTCTCTGCACATGCCCTGCCCTATCTAAAAGACGTAGGCTCCATCTCGGAGACTTCTTCTTCAATGATCCTAGTGATCTGACAAACATAGACATAGGTAGTCTCGCACGCTTCATTAGAAGCTCCAACTGGTTTTAACGAGCGGGGAAAAAGTCTCTCTAGATTCACGTGGTATCACAACGGACCAACTTATGGTCTAAGTGTGTCAGTCCCTTGCTGGCAGCCACTTCAACCTAACCTAACCTAACCTAACCTAGTAGACACTCGTTGGAATGGTCGTCTAAGAAATCGAGTTGATTAGAACCCTGATTTTCATTCGTGCACTGCGCAATTTAAGGGGGGATGTTGAAGTGTATAGGTACCCTTATACGATAAACACAAATCATAGATTATCATAGAACATAGAATGTAAGTTCACTAACACTTATATACAATACTAGAGGTATTGTAAGGTAGTAGATAAGAACGCAATGTAATTAGGAAGTAAGAATATTTTAAGATGAAATAAAGTTCAGTATTGAAAAGACAGCCTTTGATTTGAGACGTTACAATTTTATAAACGGGTCTGATTTCGAAAACGCACATGTGACAAAGGCAAGAAATAGAGATCACATTAAAAAAAAAGAAAATTCTTCTTTAAAATACTGAAATTGGGCATAAACAGAATTTTGCACATACAGCATTTTGGATATACAGAATTATGAACATACAGAATTTTTAAATACAGAACTATGAAACGCAGAATTTTGGCCATACAGCATTTTCAAAAAATTTCGAACTGAATTTTGGTCATACAGAATTTTAAAATCCAGAATTTTGACCCGCTCCCAAATGGGATTTTTTAAGAATTATTTTATATGCTTACTTTTCTGTAACAAACCCGCTTAAAAGATTTAAGTATTTCCTAAATATTAATCCATCCTTTATCATATCATATTCATAAAAACTTATTTTTATATTTTCAGAGATAATTGTGGATACAAAATCTAAGAAAATATTTGTGAAATGGATCAATATTAGTGAATGTGTATATGTAAGTGTATTTAAAATATGTATAAATATGTATTTGTTCATATAAAATCGTTGTTTTGAAATACCGCTGAATAGCATAAAATATAGCTAAATTTAATTGAACACAAACTGATGTTAAACACAAAAATTCTTTTTTTTCGGTAACTTAACCTCGAATAGTCTTGGTTTTCAGTGCTGAATATCACAAAATATATATGAATTTTCCATATGTTTTTAAATGCGGTAGATATAGAATTTTTGAACATTTTACAATATTTTTGTCATTTTTAGTTCCTTTTTAAATTCAGTGCTGAATTGAAATCTTAATTAAGACAATTTTTAGTTACCTACTATTCCTTTAAAATTACTATTTTCTTACAGCCAAATTTATAAACGTGGAATAGGGAAGGGTTAACCTTATTCCATGGACTTAGTACAAAATGTTATTTAGAAAACAAAATTTCTTCTAAGCGACGTTTACTAAGTTAAACCACCGAACATAGTGGTTTAGCGAAGGAATCAGACGTGTCAAACAAAATGATAATAAGTTTGACAGAATTATTAGGTGTGTTCGGTAACGTGATCTACTTATTGTAGTGGATTTTCGTTTTGTTTTGATTAATAGGAAATTTTATTCCATGGACTAACTCTTATTCCATGGTTTTGTAAGCTCATAGAATAAAGGTGGAATAAGCGTTTTTTATTAATACGGCTGTAAGAGATTAAGAAATCTTATTCGAACCTTTCCGGATTTTTAGTGCTGAATAATGATAAAAATCGCTGAATAGTGCTGAATATAACTAGCACAGAACACAATAGGTCTGAATAATTCTTCATATAAGGTGATAAGACACACATTATTAGTCCGTTCTTTCGATTTTGTCGGTAATGAAGAAAAAATCAACAATGCCAAAATTGGTCAATGTACCTAAATCCAGACTTTGTTAGTTGAATAAAAAATATTAGAAAATTTTTTTTAGTTCTGATTAAAGCTGAATGTTTTATTTTTGATGGCGTTCGAAATTTAAGGTTCGATGTGTTCCATGTAGTTATAAGCCGTGATCTTTGTTTTCAGTGCTAAATAGTTTGGTTCAAAGGATGATGGGCAAATCGGTCGTTGATCGAACAGAACTAAAATATATGTATCTCAAATGAAAGGTAATGTCCAGTTCTTAGGTTAGGTTAGGTTAGTGGACTGACAGTTGATCTTGTTACCGTCACACTTAGATCAGTGTAGATCCATTGTGATACCCTGGGGATTGATCCCCATAAAAGAAACCTATGATAAATCCAATGACATAGCCCGTAGAGGGCGTCAATACAGTTCTTACAAGCTGAAGCTTGGAAAAGTCGTTTACAAATTGATTGAAGGAGTGTTAGTCGCTGCGTAAATACCGGGTTGAGGATAGGTTGACGCACCATTGTCTTTTAAGGGCGTGTCCCTTTCCTTTACCCTCACTGGATTGATCAACCTCACACCAGACCCGTAGGAGCAGTGGCTCCATGCAACGTCTGGCGCTGGGTTCGATAAATCAGTGGTTGGTGCCAGCGACTGCCCAGTTAGGTCAGATAAGGAGAGTCCGTCGACACAATCACCGGGCAAAGGAGAGGCCAGCTCACCATAGTGGTTTTAGAGCGTCTCTCCCTTACCCCCAACAGGTAAATCATTCCTCCGCCAGGCCCGTAGGAGCAGTGGCTCCATGCAACGTCTGGCGGGTAAGTTTGATAAATCAGTGATTGGTGTATGTGGTAGCTTTGTTAAGTTGGTCCCATTAAGGTGTTGGAGAAATGTTTGTTTGCGCATAAACACTGGGTTGTGGAGAGGTTAACGCACCGTTGTCTTTTAAGGGCGTGATCTCTACCTCTACCCCTCTGAATAAATCATCCACTCACCAGGCCCGTAGGAGCAGTGGCTCCATTCAACGTCTGGTAAGTGAGTTTGATAGATTAGTGGTTGGTGTCTGCGTCTACCCCGTTCTGTCATGTAAACCTACGTCGTCGGCACAATCACCGGGTTTAGGAGAGACCAACGTATCACTGTCCTTTAAGGGCGTGATCCCCCCTACCCCCACTGGTTAAATCATCCCCCCACCAGCCCGTAGGAGCAGTGGCTCCGTGCAACGTCTGGTGGATGAGTTTGAAAGATCAGTGGTTGGTTTATGTGTCTGCCTCGTTAACTCGGTGAAGCTATCCAGGTATTGAAGAATTGTCTGACACATATTAACACCGGGTTGAGGAGAGTTAAATGCACCATTGTCTTCTTAGGGCGTGATCCCCTCATTTACCCCCACCGGAAAGATCATCTCTCCACCGGGCCCGTAGGAGCAGTGGCTCCATGCAACGTCCGCTGGGTGAGCTTGATAGATCAGTGGTTGGTGCATGCGTCTGCCCCGTTTAGTCAGATAAGTCTTCAGGTTACTGAAGAAGTGTCCGTAAGCACAATCACCAGGTTGAGGAGAGGTCAACGCACCATCGTCTTTTCAAGGGCGTGGTCCCTTCTCTTTACCTCCACTGTTTAAATCATCCCCACCACCATGCCCGTAGGAGCAATGGCTCCATGCAACGTCTGGCGGTTGAGTTTGATAGATCAGTGGGTTGGTGTATGTGACTAATTTGCTTAGCTGTATTTAAGAATTGTCAAGCCATTAATAAATAAAAGCGTTAATAAATTTTAACATGTTATTGCTTGTAATGTCAGATAGTTCCTCTAAGTCATTGAAGAAATGTCTCCCGAGGAGCCTATTTCTTAGATGACATAGTGCAGGGCAGTGACAAAGGTAGTGTGGAGTATCCTCATGTATCTTTTTGTGACCACATCCTCTACATAAGTCGTTCATACTGAGACTCATCTTTTTCTTATGGTAACCCAGTTGGTTGTGCCTAGTGGTAACGCTCACGAGAATAGATAGACCTTTTTTCCCAGGTGGATGATCTTGTCGGTCTTTTGTTTATCAAAACTAGGCCATAATTTTCTAGTTATAACACAGGTATCGAGTGAGTTCCATCTCTTGTTGGTTATAGCTAGAACTTTACTCTCGATTACCCTCTTAAGATTACAGGGCGGGATTTGAACAGTTGAATCTGCTTGATTAAGATCAAGTGCTGTTTCCATTCTTGCTAGTTCGTCAGCACTTTCATTACCTGGGACACCACTGTGGCCAGGAACCCAGAAGATTCGTATGTTGTGCTGTGTACCAAGAACCCTAAGCTCTTCGCGACAGCATGTCACAAGCTTTGATTTTATTTCAATGGCAGAAATTGCTTTTATTGACGCTTGGCTGTCAATGAAAAAGGTGATATCCGCTTGTGGTATAGCCATCATTGAGACCTGTCTAGCAGCTCTCGTCACTGCCAGGACCTCAGCTTGGAAGACACTGCTGTAATTAGGAAGTCTGAATGAGCTGGCTAGTCCAAGAGTTTCCGAAAACAAGCCTGCACCAACACCAGTATCCATCTTGGAACCGTCGGTATATATTGCTATCATCGATTCGCAGGTTGATGGTTCTTTGGTTTGCCAATCCTCTCTACTAGGAAAGGCGATCGAGAACGGCTTGTGAAAGTCTAAATGGGGTGTAATGTAGTCAGTGCATACCATACTTCCCGTGTATTTCTGCAGAATCTGCGCGTGTCCTATTTGGCTAAGCCAAAGTGCGCTCTTGGCTGCCGATTCTTGTACAAATAAATCAAGGGGTGTTAAGTTGAGTATAGCTTCCAAGCCCGCTGTGGGGGTGGACCTCATAGCCCCAGTGATTCCAATACATGCCATTCTTTGTACCTTGGTCATGAGTTTAAGGTTAGTAACTTTGTCGAGCGCATTCCACCAGACTACGTCAGAACAGGTCTAACTATCGCCGTGTACATCCACCTGATAATTTTTGGGCTAGGTCCCCAGGTTTTACCAAATATCCTGTTGCAGGAGTAGAATGCAAACATGGCTTTGTTAGTTCTTTCTTTAACGTTGCGACTCCAATTCAATTTCTTATCCAAGATTACACCAAGGTATTTTGCGTGATCGGAGATTTTGAGTTGGGTCCCTTCAATGAAAGGAATCTTGAAAGTCGGTATTTTCCATTTGTTCGTAAAAAGGACTAGTTCGGTTTTTTGCGGATTAACCGCAAGTCCACAATTCCAAGTCCATGTATTCACTATTGGTAGGGCATTTTCTATTTGTTCACTAATTGTGGAGGGAAATTTGCCTGTCGCTAGTAATGCTAGATCATCTGCATATGCAATTACTTTGATTCCACTGATTCATAGTCTCACAAGAACTGTGTTCATCACGAGTGTCCAGAGAAGGGGAGAAAGCACCCCACCTTTTGGGGTTCCTCTAGAAGTAGATACTTTGATTTGCACTCCTCCTAGCTCTGAGTTGATCTCTCTGTTTTTCAACATGAACATTATCCATCTGATGATACCGTTATTCACATTAAGATTCACGAGCGCTCCTTCCACCGCCTCGTTCCGAACATTGTTGAAGGCTCCTTCAATGTCTAGAAAGGCAGCAAGGGTGTATTCTTTGTCCTTGAGCGTTTTTTCAATTGCTTTTAAGTGTGGGATTACACGGTCTTCACATTTTTGTAGCATCATGGGGAAGACACCATCCAAACCTGGTGATTTATACGGTGAAAAGGAGTTAATAGCCCATTTTATCCCTTCTTCCGTAATCAGCTCCGTTGGTGTTGTGTTCTCTATGCAGAGTTCTACTTGTGGGTTGTTATTCCTTTTAGAGGTGCAACCAGGAAAGTGAGCGTTTATCAGGAGTTCCAGTGTTTCGCTACACGATTCCGTCCAATGTCCATTGGGTTCCTTAAGAGATCCTAGAACAATTAGTCCCTTAGCAAGTATTTTTCTGAGTCTAGCTGATTCGTTGGTACTCTCAATTTGACTGCAGAAGTTTCTCCATGAGCTCCGTTTGGCTCTTTGAGTTTCCATCTTGAATTTCGTTTGACTAGATTTGTAAGTTTCCCAGTCACTATCTGCTCTTGTGCGCTTGGCAACATTAAAAAGTCTTCTTGTTTCCTTCCTGATGTTGCCAAGTTCAGTTGTCCACCAGGGTGGTTTCTTTTTACCCTGTCCCCCTGGTTTTAACCGACATCCTTTTTCGAATGCTTTACCGAGAATTTCAGTGAAGCTATCAGTAGCTTTCTCTATAATCTCGGGTTCTTGTAACGCATCAGTATTAAGCTTTCGTAATTCTGTTTCTACGTCCCTATTAAAAATTTCCCAGTCCAGTACTTTATTTCATTATATGGCGGCAAGAACCAAAACCACCGGAGAACAGAGATATAGCCACTTCAATATGAGTATTGCAAACACCATATTTCAGTTTTTTTCGAATTAATTGTCTATAACTTTTTATATAAAGATTGTAGGAAAATGACATTGGTATTAAATAAACCGTAGTTTTCTCATCTTGCAAATAATAGCAAAGTTATTATGCTACGTTTTATACACTTTGAGATATTAAGTTTTAAAGTCTTGATTTAAAACTTTTTTTAGCACTGGCTTTACACACCAATATCTTAAAAATTCATTGGTGACGTATACTTTCTTAGCACCACAAAAAAGCTATTTTTGAAACCTTTAATTAAGTAAATACCTGCTTATAATCAAAAATTGCTTCAAAAGACACCTTATTATGCTTATAGACCGAGAAAAGTAGATTCAATGTTAAAAAAAAAGAAATTATACAGTATTAGGACTGGTATCGACGTGTGTTTGGTTTAAGTTTTTATTTTTGATGGCCATAAATATTTCTTAGTTTAAGTTTTAGTTTTATTCATCAATTCGATTACATTTAATCTCTTAGACTATGATAAAAGTACATAATTTAATTGTTGGTGGGAACTATGTATTAAATACACATACAACTATTAAAAATAGAGGTTTCTATTGTTCTACATTAAATAAAGCATATTTAATAACAATTAGGAAAAAATTATTCAAATATTATTTAATACAAGTGATTTGAAAATGTCTCTTAAACAATTACAATAAAAATCAACCCTGCTACAAATTAAATTTGCCTGCCTGATGCAACGGGACATAGGTTCATTTCGACCATAATTGCAACGATGAAACTGTTCGTAAATAAGAGATCGACAACATGTTGTTCTTGATGGAGCATTTCCTCCAGTTACTAATGATAGTAATGGGGGACAATTAATATGATACGTTATGATGTCTCTAATAAACATCACTGAAAAGTATACTCTACGATCTTGAAGAGATTGTATTCCAAATAGCAAACACCGAATACTATAGGAAGGTCTTGGAATCCTCCATTTCAACTTGAAGAAAGCATATCTAGTGAAATTCTTTTGAACTATCTCAATTCTATCCCTTTAATTATTATAATAAGGATGCCAGACTATGCTGCAATACTCCAGAACCGACCTTACTAAAGAATTAGTAAGTGATTTTAAGGTATAAGGATCTGAAAATTCTCTGGTGTTTCTTTTGATAAAACCAAGCATTTGATTAGCTTTGTTAATCATATAGTCATAGTAAGGTAAAAATGACAAATTGGTATCTAAGATAACTCCTAGGTCTTTCTTTTTTCTCACTCTTTCTAGTTTAATGTGTTTGATGTGTAATCAAACTAAATTGGGTTGTAATTCTTGAAACACGACAAGACTTGACATTTAGAAATATTAAGAAGAAGGTGAGTAATGGCCCTAAATGGCTTCCTTGCGGAACCTCTTATGGGACAGAGATGTTGTATGAAAACGAGCAATCAATTTTTACTTTTTGAATTCTACCCGTCAAGTATGATTTTAGCCACTTCAATAAGGAAGAGTGAATACCTAGGGAAGTTAATTTATGAAGTAAGACGTTATGATTTATTCTATCGAATGCTTTCGCAAAATCTGTGAAATTAATATCTGTTTGACACATCGTGCCTGATCGGGAAACTATTGATTGCTCAGAACTTGGTCTGGGCCAGTAGCGCAACATTCAGTCACGATGAAGTGCTTGTTTTACCTCCTCGTGGTGGTCCCCGGGCAACTATTTATGTATCCCAATATACATAAATAGGCTAGAATTACAAGTGCGAAAAGGCCTAGCTTTCTAGGATAGGTTACGGAGGTTAGCATTCTCCGTAACTGAAATCAACCCGCTACCGAAACCAACACTACGCCTCGGATAATTAATGATAACTCGTTGACGACTTTTGGCTATTGTACCCGGACAAAGATTGGTTTCTGGAATGTGAAGACGCTTCTTGACAATGGAAAAGAAGGTCCTCAGAATGCCAGATTCCTGCAACTAGAGAAGGAATTCATGCGGTATAGGATGGACATCTTAGGGATAAGTGAAGTTAGATGGCTGGGTTCGGGGAAGTTCAAGTCACCAACCCGTAACACTGTACTATTCTATTCCGGAAAAACACCTGGAAGCGCTCGGGAATCTGGCGTTGGATTGCTGCTTTCCAAAACAGCTCTCAAAAGCCTAATATCCTGGGAGCCTTTAGGTGACAGGATCCTGAAAGCCAGGTTCCGGACTAGAGTACGTCGCGTCACCATCATACAGTGTTACGCCCCAACTTTGCTCTCTTCTGACGAGGAGAAGGAGGCCTTTTATAACCGGCTGAGTGCTGCTTATGATAGCGTTCCACGAGGTGATATAGTTATGGTGATGGGAGACTTAAATGCCAAGGTTGGCAATGACAACACTGGGCTAAGGCATGTCATGGGAAAACATGGTGTTGGTAACCGAAACGACAATGGCGAACGATTTGTCGATTTCTGCAACGCCAACGGCCTTGTTATTGGAGGGACCATGTTCGAGCATAAGACGTGCCACAAAGTCAGTTGGGTGTCGACTGACAGACAAGCAACTTCCAACCAAATTGACCACTTCGCGATCAGCCGGCGTTTTAGAAGCAGTCTCCAGGACGTCCGTAACAGAAGAGGTGCTGACATGGGAATGGCCCGGGACCACCATCTGATGGTTGCTACCGTAAGATTGCGTACAGCTGCAGTTCGGAGATCCCAAGGAAACACTCGAATGCCCAAGTTTAATACAGATAGACTAAAGGATCCTGCAGTGCGCCAACAACTAGGGGACCACCTTTCACAAGGATTGAACGCAATCAGCAGCACGGAAACCACATCCATCGAAAATCATTGGTGTGCTGTGAAAAATGTGTTCATATCCGTTGCTGAAAGTATAGTCGGCCGGGCGCAAGGAAGAAATAGTGCTTGGCTTTTCGACGAAACTTGGGCAAGGATCGAAGAAAGGAAACACCTTAAAGCTCGCATCGCAGCTACCCCAGCAGCAGGGAGAAACGAGCTTGAGTCTACGTACCGCATGAAGATGAGGGAAGTTCACCGTAGTGTGCGACGTGATAAGCGTAACTACATCAACGCACTGGCTACAGAAGCAGAAGAAGCCGCTAGTAGGTGTGACAGTAGGACCGTCTACAGAATTACCAAAGAGCTCACTGGTGTCCAGAGCTCTAAACAACACCTGGTTAAAGACACAAACGGATCCCTGCTAATTTCGGATGAGGACCAGCTCATAAGGTGGAGGGAACACTTTTCTGCGGTTTTAAACCGCGTTTTCGCAAGTGAAGTGAACCCTATTCCCACTGAGCTACCCAAAGTAACAATTTCCCGAATACGCACCGTACCCCCCAGTAAAGAAGAAATTATCACCGCCATCAAAGCACTGAAGAACAACAAAGCGGTTGGACTTGACGGTATTCCTGCAGAGCTCTTAGGAGCAGCCCCAACGACATCGAGCGAGCTACTGCACCCACTTATTAAGAGAGCTTGGGAAGCAGAGAGCTTTCCTGAAGAGTGGAAAAAAGGAATGATTGTCAAGCTCCCAAAGAAAGGAGATCTCACACAGTGCGAAAACTGGAGAGGAATATGCGTTCTGCCTGCAGTAGCCAAGATAATAGCAAGGATAATATTGGACCGAATTAAAGACCACCTCGAAGACACACTCGACGCCGAACAAGCAGGTTTCCGCACTGGATCTTCCTGTGTTGATCACATCAACACCTTGAGGATCATCATCGAACAGTGCGTTGAATATCGATCACCACTTCACCTGCTGTTCATCGATTTTGAAAAGGCGTTCGACAGTGTCAATAGAGAATTTATTTGGCTTGCTTTGCACAGGAGGGGCATCCCAGATAAATTGATTGCTATTATCAAGGCTACATATGATGGATCCAGGTGTCACGTTTTGCACAAAGGTAGGCTGTCAGAGGAGTTTGAAATCCAAAGTGGAGTTAGGCAAGGCTGTATACTGTCACCAATACTGTTCCTGTTGGTGGTAAGTGACGTACTGCACGCAGCTTTGTCAAATGGAAATGGAGGAATTCAGTGGACTCTGCAATCTCACCTCAAACATCTGGACTACGCGGACGACGTATGCTTACTCTCTCATAGGATCATGGATCTCCATCAAATGACAACAAGGGTGGAGAGAGAAGCAGAAATCGTAGGGCTTCAGATCAACTCGGCAAAAACTAAAAGGATCAGCCTTGGAACTTCCTCATCAATCCAAGTAAATATTTCTGGACAACCGGTAGAGATGGTAGAGGATTTCCAATATCTTGGGAGTATTATCTCTACGGGTGGCGGAACTGAACTGGACGTAAACAGCCGAATCAGAAAAGCAAAGGCTGCGTTCGGAATGCTGTCCAAAATATGGAGAAACAACTCTTTTAGCTTAAAGACCAAGCTACGACTGTTCCGCTCCAATGTTGAATCCGTTCTGCTTTACGGCTGCAGCACTTGGAAAGTCACTGAAATTGTCACTAGAAAGCTGCAAACCTTCGTTAATAGATGTCTACGAAACATCTTGAGGATTTTCTGGCCCAACCGTATCTCCAATGCCGAACTTCATGCGAGAACGGGTCAGGAGCCCATAGACTCCATTATACGAAGAAGAAAGTGGCAGTGGATTGGCCATACGCTTCGAAAAGGCGATCGGTGCATTGCATCTCAAGCAATGCAGTGGAACCCGCTCACACAGGAGGGAAGACAAGTGGGCCGGCCTAGAAGTACATGGCGAAGAACGGTCGAACAGGAATCGGCACGACTGGGGAAAAGTTGGAGAGAGCTGAAATATATTTCAAGAAATCGTACACGATGGCGCGTAGGTGTAGTGGAGGCGCTATGTCCCGTAAGGGAAACATCACGGACGTAATAGGTCCGAGGACCTAAGTAAGTAAGTAAGTACATCATTTCCATATTTGATATGATATCGTGAGCCATTAAAGCTAAGTTTGTCGCAGTTGATTTACCTGACAAAAAACCATGTTGGAAAGCTGATATGTGGCTACGAAACAAAACTGAAAGTTTGTTACAAACTAGCTTCTCGAATATTTTTGGTACGGCAGAAATTTTACATATTGGCCTATATTTAATAATTTCCTGCCTTGACCCCGATTTAAAAATTGGAGTCAAAAACGAGATTTTCCAGCTATCCAAAAAATAGCCTTCGGCAAGTGAAAGATTAAAAATTATAAAAAGTGGTTCAGCCAACGCAATTGCACAATTTTTTAAAAGACAAGCAGGAATCCTATCGGGTCCTTCACTTTTATTGGCATCTAATCCATATAGAGCCTCGTCAATTTCTTTACGACTTAGGTTAACCGAGCCGAAGTCGACAATTCTATTTACGGAAGGCATCTCTTCGATGGAAGGAGCGTCCAATGAATAAGCTGATTGAAAATAATCAGGGAATAAATTGCATATTTTTGGTATCTCACTAGTCGCAGTGTCGAGGTATTTCATACAACTAGGTATTTCATTTGACTTCCGCTTCGAGCTTATGAAATTCCAAAAATGCTTGCTGTATGATTTTAAATCACTCTCAACCCATAAAACATAGTTCCTATATTAGAATTTATTTAAGATTTCGAACTCACGTTGCCGATTAAAATAATTTAATCAAAGTTCCATATTTTCTTTGTTAATTTTATATGATTTGTACGCTTTATTTGTTTTATTTTTTAGATTACTCAACCTCCTGTTATACCAGGCAGGACTAGAATTTGATTGTATGTACATAGATCTCAATTGCATCTTTTAAAATGATTATAAATTCATTGTAAATATTTACTAAGTCCGATGAACTAAGAATATTATGCCAAGATAAAGACAACAAATAATCAACCATTGCATCATAGTCAGCTTTTCAATTGCAACATGATGAATGGAGTTATCAATGATCGGGAAGTTGGACTTGTCAAGACAAATGAGAAACTCACTGTCCACGAAAATCAAATCAAGTATCCAGTTCAGGTCATTGCTTTGATTATTAATCTGAATTAAATTATATTGGCCTAAAAAGTCTATAACAAAAGATTCTATTTCAGTTGAAACATTAAAAGGAACTAAGCATTTGTCTTCCAAGTCCAACGTCTATTCAATGTTACAAAGGTTAAAATCACTGCAAATAAAATATGTTGCGAACTTTTAAGATTTTCCAATATTGATTTTAAGTTATTTAAATGAGCTTTATACAAATCCAAATTACTCTTAGGAGGAATATAGCTGGCTGAAACAAATAGTTCAGATTCGCCTATTTTAACACATAAAACAAGTTGATCAATATCAATGTCCGAGTTGGAAGAGTTTGATTCCAAAATAATTTGATTACATGACAGTGAAGCATGAATTGCAACCAAAACTCCTCCACCTCTTTCCATACCTGTCACTAAATTTGATCTATCTTTTCTTTTTTTGTAATAATTAGAAAAAACATTCAGTACTTAAATGATTATCCGTTAACCAAGTTTCAGTTAAGATAATAATATCATATGTATATGAGGAAAATATGATACAAAAATATGATTTAATCTGGTCCTTATCCCACCAACATTTTGATAAAAATGCTTCGGCAGGCAACAGCAGCAGCAACGACAGGAACATTTTGAAAAACGAGATTTTCATCTCTGTCAGCAGCAAGCGATGTTATGTTAAGTTGACTGCTAGGGGAACACACTCGTTTTTTTGATAAATGACGATTGGCTTTACTTTAACACCCCATGGCCATAACGAAGCATCACTCATTAGCTGATCAAAACAGTCTGAAGGAACACTTAATTTAAAGTTAATGGCGCAAAATTTTAGTTGATTTAGTACGATGTTAAATCATTTTTAGTATAATACTAGGTTAAAAAATGTGTTTTGCTAATTTTAAACGAGTTAAGCATCATACTATCTCCTAACATTTTACTAAAGTTAAAATCAGCAAATGGCTACTTTATCTTTTTAGTATTGTACTAAATCCACATGACACTTTGACGTTTAAAATTGTCAAAATCAGGGGCTGTTAAAAACTTTGCGCAAATGTATTTAATGTCGATGGGGGAATGCCTTTTTTTACTAGTTTAAAGCATTTAAAGGCATTGAATGGTATTTTAGATGTAGATGCGATGTGATTGATAAGATCATCCGGAAGTGTATCCACTTTAAATTTAGTAACATGGAGCAATTTAGAAGAAGTCAATGCATTTAGAGAGCTACAGCCTGTCCCAATAAGTTCATGATTGTGGTTTTGTTTTGATTTTGGTTTTCACTGAATCTTTACCCAATTGCTTACATTGTTTACATTTGTATTGTTATTTACAAGTTCATTAATATCAGCAGCAGGTTCAGAACAAGATTATGATGAGAGGCTGCACTAGATCATCTGCTTCACTCCTAATAATGGGTTTATTTACGTCATCTCTGTCACTCGTATTGGTATTACTTCCTTTGAAAGTTTCTAATGCAGAAGAATCGTCATCAGCATTCTTTTTCGTTGCATTGTGCTCACCATTGCGTTCAGTCATTGACCCAGCAATATCGACGTCATTACGAGATGTTATAATTTTGTTTTCATTTTCAGCCTTCGTACTCAAAACCGGTTTGTTGATAGAACTTATGTCATGTTTAGATCTCGCAGACAATGCAAGATTGCCTACAGCAGAAGTCACATCCATGACAGATGCACCAACATCACCCAATTCATCATTTTTTTTTTTTTATTTACGACAATAATTTCAAGATAGAGATCAGGTTTGTTGCTCAAAACCGGTTTGTTGCTCAAAACCGGTTTGTAGTTGAAGCTTTTGTCATTGCTTGAACTTGCAGACATCGCAATAGTACCAACAGCAGCAGAAGCATTCGAATTTAAACCAGATGGACCAGCACTACACGGTTCATCATCGTTATCATTATCGTCGGTGATAATAGCTTAGATGAGTCACTGAGGGAAGGGGTTAGGGGCATATCATTAGGAGAAAAACTAAGCAAATTTAATCCGTTGCTTCGCGCACTATATGGAGAATTTTTGGCAATACTTTTTCTAATGCATTGCAATGCAGGGGAGTTAGTTTTTTTAGTGGTTTCTTGGAAGGTTCAATAACCTTTCCTTTATTATTGCTTCGCGTTATTCGTGTAATGGCATGCACTTCACTATTGTTGATATCTTTAGGATTATTATTAAGAAAAAGATAAGGAAATTCGATTTCGACTTATGTTTTGATTTAAGTTCACAACGAGCGCTTCCAAATTGTTGATGTGTGCGGATAAGCTATTTGAGCAACACTTGTCGCACTTAAAGCAAAAATTAGTTTTTTTTTGAATTTAAGATGCACAGAATTGCAGATACCACACGAAATTGATGCGGTAGGCACAACTTTATTACAAATGATACAATTATTTATGATTTAAGTTAGGAAAAAGGCAACAAAGACGACCGTCTCGATTGAAGGCAACTAACGAATGACCATGCTACCATATTAGATATATTTGCACTTAAGGTCCCAACTAACTAACGATCGTGCAAACAACAAGTTATATTAGTAAATAGTGGCTAAACCACTTGCGGCGCCCGCTCGGCAGCGGACCTTGGTGGCGGAGGCACTTGGTGCATACCTTATTATTTTGCATCCATATTATTTATTCTCATCAAACATACAAATTTAAACCATACACTCCAGTCCGGTAGACGTTTCTTTTTAAGTTTTAAAATAAATAATGACTTAATCGGCCGAACCAGAGTGTATTTGTATTTAATTAATTTAAATTAATTAGGTAGATTAAAATGTAGAGTGAAATTATACGTCGATACTAGTCCTTAGACTGTATAATTTTTTTTGTTTATAACTTAGAATCGACGTTTCCCGGTCTTTAAGCATTATAAGGTGTCTTTTGAACAATTTTTGTTTATAAGCAGGTATTTATGGAGCAAAGGACACTTTATTATATACTTAATTAAAGGTTTCAAAAATATCTTTTTGGTGGTGCTAAAAAAAGAATACGTCATAACTGAAGTTTTTAAGATATTGGTGTGTAAAGCCAGACCTAAAAAAATTTTTATTCAAGACTTTAAAACTTAATATCTCAAAGTGTATAAAACGTAGCATACTAACTTTACTAGTATTTGAAAGATGAGACAACTACCTTTTTTTGACACTAAAACCATTTTCCTACGTCTTTTATATGAAAAGTTATGAACAGTTATTGCGAAAAAACTGAAATATGGTGTTTTCAATCGCCAACTTCAAGCTCTAATATCTCGAGTTTCCCATGTATGATCCTTTGTCTGGTGGATAAAATAGCTTTTGAAAGTTCTTCAGTTGAAAATTTTTGATAGCCAAATTGTAAACTTAAAATTTTAAATTTATACCAAGGTTAGTGATTAAGATAACAAAATATAGTTATAAAAAAGTATTAATAATAATTCGTGTTGGTAAGTACCTTAATACCTTAAAGATTCTTTCCAACGAGTGCTAATGAAAACCTTCTGAGAAACCTTATTATTCCATCATGTACTTTCTTTCTACTTTAATTTAATGACTCTTTACACTCACTCTGTAAAGACTTTTTAATGTCGAATTCCTCTTTAATCCTCTAATTCTTATTTTAAAATTTGGATTGAATTTCAATTTTTTGCTCTCTTCATCCATTGAAAATATTCTTCTAAAATTTTCTACAGCGAAACATCTCAAATATCCATCATATTATTCTTGTCCTACTTAACATCTTCATCTCTCATCCAGTTTCATCTTAATATCGTAAGTAACTTTGAAAAATTCAATTGAGTAAGCCAATCGCAATATAGCTGGTTCCTGGCTTACATCATCTGATAACGAAATGACAGCGTACAACTGAAATTGTGTTTACTTTCAACAAACAAACCCTAAATCTCTTACCACATTTCTCTCAATGTTTATTCCATCTCTGATCTCTCCCACAAAAAAAAAAACTCACCTGGCAAACTGACAAATGATACAATGTCAGACGAGTTGAGTGAAGTGTATGTGTGGGT
>OX439483.1:86354307-86484677 GCA_949320155.1 Melangyna quadrimaculata
GATTCGTTTGTTACTGTGTGACAGAAATAAAAAGTTTTGTGACTCGCTAGTTATTAAGTTATTAACAAATTGAAAAAAATGTACCAGTTAGCCATTTTTTTTGCAAACTAGTAGTATAGACTTTTTTAAAACTCAATCGATCAGAAATCGTTTGTGAACCCAAAACAAAATTTTTGTAACAGCGTAGTTTTCGAGAAAAATAAGAAAACTGAATTCAATTTACCACACTTTCATTTTGTTTATTGTTATGGGCGGAGCTATGCTGGTGTATGTGCACCCTGTACCTGATTCATGATGCTATGTAAGTTATTATGGTTTGAGGTGAGAAACATGCTGCACTGATAATTAAGTTTAAAAGATTAATTTTAAAAACAAAACAGTGTTGTTTCCACTTCAAAGATGGGAAATAGAGTTTGAATTTTGAATTTATTAACAAAAAAAAAAAGGGTCACGCGTACGTTTGCGTGCACGCATACGTTTGCGTGCACACATACCTTTGCGTGCACGCGTACGTTTGCGTGCACGCATACGTTTGCGTCACTTCTTCTCCGATCGATAGCAAAGTGAAAATGCGTATACTATATACAGTCGACCGAAGCGAGGCTTGTGCCTGCTTATACGCCAGAGATTTATTGCCAACTGCTACTCTCGAGGACTCACATTTGTCTTATGCCGAGTCTATATAAGTATACGAGAGACCCCGTCGAATAGAAAATGATGGGATGTAGGATGTAGCACATTTTTGCTTCGCTAGGCTCGGGACAAGTTGTTGCTGGGATAACGCAAAATTGTATGATTTGCGGTGAATGGAAATTTCGAAAGACTCTAGGACTGTGAAGAATTGATGGACATTGAATGCACTTTGCTGATGAACTTCGTTGGAATATACTACAATATCGTTCAAGACTTAGAGCTGAATATTGTATGTTGTGTAGGGAAATGTTCCTCCTTCTTTCAATGAATTGAAATAGTGTTTTTTTTTATAATCTGATGCCTTTCGAACAACACTGAAACTTGTTATGCTTATGAACGAAATTAATGAGGATCTAATGGATGGAGGTGCAAGAACATACAATCAAACGGAACTGGGTCATGACAACCGGAAGAGAGTTACAAAGGAATTGACTTGGTTTGCGATTTGACTAATGACGAACTGGATTCCGCAGATACGACGAGTACATATTTACCTACCTATATCAAGAAACAATTTAATACCCGATGGCAGGCGTTAAGTTAATGATAAATATGTCGGCCGAAGCATTTAGTCATTCATTCATTTAGAAAATTAAATTGAAAGGCATCATCAGAGGAGTTAAGAAATGAGATTCTATAGGGCAAATTGAAATTAGATTGATTGAGGAGAGTTATTGTTGACGTTTTTGATATTTCGGCAATGAAAAGTGAAGAAGACAAGAAGGAAGATGACAGTTGAAATAATTTTTGAAATTGATGAATGATAATATTTGAATAGAGATTTTAAAAGAATCTTATCTAGAGAGATCATCCCAGACAGCCATTCCAATTTTTAAAAACTCAACTTTTTGAATTTTTTTTTATGTCAATCGTTTGTGATTCGTTTGTTACTGTTTGTGACAGAAATACATAGTTTTGTGACTCGCTAGTTATTTAGTTATTAACAAATTGAAAAAAATGTACCAGTTAGCCATTTTTTTTGCAAACTAGTAGTATAGACTTTTTTAAAACTCAATCGATCAGAAATCGTTTGTGAACCCAAAAAATTTTTGTAACAGCGTAGTTTTCGAGAAAAATAAGAAAAACTGAATTCAATTTACCACACTTTCATTTTGTTTATTGTTATGGGCGGAGCTATGCTGGTGTATGTGCACCCTGTACCTGATTCATGATGCTGATGAAAGTTATTATGGTTTGAGGTGAGAAACATGCTGCAATGATAATTAAGTTTAAAAGATTAATTTTAAAAACAAAACAGTGTTGTTTCCACTTCAAAGATGGGAAATAGAGTTTGAATTTTGAACTTATTAACAAAAAAAAAAAGGTCACGGCTAAAGCTTGTATAATGTTTTACTTCTTTCATTCATTCGCTTACGTTTACGTGCACGCGTACGTTTGCGTGCACACGTACGTTTCCGTGCACGCATACGTTTGCGTGCACGCATACGTTTGCGTGCACGCGTTCGTTTGCGTGCACGCATACGTTTGCGTGCACGCGTACGTTTTATGTCAATCGTTTGCGTGCACGCAAACGAACGCGTGCACGCAAACGTATGCGTGCACGGAAACGTACGTGTGCACGCAAACGTACGCGTGCACGTAAACGTAAGCGAATGAATGAAAGAAGTAAAACATTATACAAGCTCTAGCCGTGACCTTTTTTTTTTGTTAATAAATTCAAAATTCAAACTCTATTTCCCATCTTTGAAGTGGAAACAACACTGTTTTGTTTTTAAAATTAATCTTTTAAACTTAATTATCATTGCAGCATGTTTCTCACCTCAAACCATAATAACTTTCATCAGCATCATGAATCAGGTACAGGGTGCACATACACCAGCATAGCTCCGCCCATAACAATAAACAAAATGAAAGTGTGGTAAATTGAATTCATACGCATACGTTTGCGTGCACGCATTCGTTTGCATGCACGCATACGTTTGCGTGCACGCACACGTTTGCGTGCACGCATACGTTTGCATGCACGCGTACGTTTGCGTGTTTGCGTACGTTTGCGTGCACGCATATGTTTGCGTGCACGCAAACGTATACGTGCACGCATACGTTTGCGTGCACGCGTTCGTTTGCGTGCACGCATACGTTTGCGTGCACGCATACGTTTGCTTGCACGCACACGTTTGCGTGCACGCATACGTTTGCGTGCACGCGTACGTTTGCGTGCACGCATACGTTTGCGTGCACGCGTACGTTTGCGTGCACCCGTACGTTTGCGTGTACGCATACGTTTGCGTGCACGCATACGTTTGCGTGCACGCGTACGTTTGCGTGCACGCATACGTTTGCGTGCACGCATACGTTTGTGTGCACGCATACGCTTGCGTGCACGCGTACGTTTGCGTGCATACGTTTGCGTGCACGCGTACTTTTGCGTGCACGCGTACGTTTGCGTGCACGCATACGTTTGCGTGCACGCATACGTTTGCGTGCACGCGTACGTTTGCGTGCACGCATACGTTTGTGCGTGCACGCGTACGTTTGCGTGCACGCGTACGTTTGCGTGCACGCATACGTTTGCGTGCACGCGTACGTTTGCGTGCACGCATACTTTTGCGTGCACGCATACGTTTGCGTGCACGCGTACGTTTGCGTGCATGCATACGTTTGCGTCCACGCATACGTTTGCGTGCACGCATACGTTTGCGTGCACGCGTACGTTTGCGTGCACGCATACGTTTTTGCGTGCACGCAAACGTATGCGTGCACGCAAACGTACGCGTGCACGCAAACGTATGCATGCACGCAAACGTGTGCAAACGTAAACGTATGCGTGAACGCATACGTTTGCGTGCACGCGTACGTTTGCGTGCACGCATACGTTTGCGTGCACGCGTACGTTTGCGTGCACGCATACGTTTGCGTGCACGCACACGTTTGCGTGCATGCATACGTTTGCGTGCACGCGTACGTTTGCGTGCACGCATATGTTTGTGTGCACGCATACGTGCACGCGTACGTTTGCGTGCACGCATACGTGCACGCGTTCGTTTCCATGCACGCGTACATTTGCACGCATACGTTTGCGTGCACGCGTACGTTTGCGTGCACGCGTACGTTTGCGTGCACGCGTACGTTTGCGTGCACGCATACGTTTGCGTGCACGCATACGTTTGCGTGCACGCATACGTTTGCGTGCAAGCGTACGTTTGCATGCACGCGTACGTTTGCATGCACGCATACGTTTGCGTGCACGCGTACGTTTGAGTGGACGCATACGTTTGCGTGCACGCATACGTTCACGCGTACGTTTGCATGCACGCGTACGTTTGCATGCACGCATACGTTTGCGTGCACGCGTACGTTTGCGTGCACGCGTACGTTTGCGTGAACTCGTACGTTTGCGTGCACGCATACGTTTGCGTGCACGCGTACGTTTGCGTGCACGCGTACGTTTGAGTGCACGCGTACGTTTGCGTGCACGCATACGTTTGCGTGCACGCCCACGTTTGCGTGCACGCGTACGTTTGCGTGCACGCGTACGTTTGCGTGCAAGCATACGTTTGCGTGCACGCATACGTTTGCGTGCACGCGTACGTTTGCGTGCTCGCATACGTTTGCGTGCACGCGTACGTTTGCGTGCACGCATACGTTTGCGTGCACGCGTACGTTTGCGTGCACGCATACGTTCGCGTGCACGCGTACGTTTGCGTGCACGCATACGTTTGCGTGCACACGTACGTTTGCGTGTTTTACGAAGTGTTTTACGACTATATTTTATTGGACAGGAGACCTTAAAAGCAGTGCTAATTGATGCCTCAAAGGATTTCACCTTAGACTCAAGATCTATCACCGAGTCTGGACTTAGGTTCGGTATATTGCCCAGTTTAGATTTTACAACTTGACTAAATTTCTTCCAGTCTTTTGGGATTTCTATAAGGGTATTTATTTTCGGTTTTGAAATTAATGTTGAAGAGTATCCATCTATAGTCCGAAAAAGATTTCAGAAGGGATACCCTCCAGTTTTCTACCATTAGATTCATTTTGTTATTTACAATCGTAACATCCAGTACGTCATCGCAGCCTTCATGATTATCCGAGTTCGGAAATACAAAAGTGGGAGTGCTACCTCTGTTGCAGACCGTCAGGTTATTTTCAATAATAAAATCAAAAAGAGACTCACCTCGTTCATTGATCTCTGAACTAGCCCATAGGGTTTGTCGTGCATTAGCATTACCAATCACAAGGTTAGTCCCTTTGGCTTTAGCTTCATTTGTAAGGGTTCGCAAGTCTTCTGGCGGTGACTGCCTGTCATGTGCCGAGTACGCCGAAGCCAACAATAAGCCGTCTGCATTTTCATCCTCCAACCTTACAACTGTTAGATCAGGAGTGCTAAGATTTGGACACAAAAAAGCTTTTAAGTATTTTTTAGCTTAAATACAAGTTCTAGGCTTACCTTGGTCTAGGCTTGCGATTTTATAAAACAGGTCGTATTGGTGATCTTGGAGGCCTCTTACTCTGAGTCCATTAACCCATGGTTCTTGAATGACCGCTACGTCGACGTTTTCCTCCGTCAGGAAAACCCGCAGATTATCTGAGGCACATTTAGAGTGCTTCAGATTAATCTGTACGACTCGCAGCGCGTTTTTAATTTTGTGAGCAGCCTGCACAGTCAGGGCCCGGCGGCTCGCTAGGGACAACGACATCACCAACAACTTCGTCGATCTTGACTTTGTCATCAGCTTTGTTGTGGTCTTCTCCCTGACTATGCAAGATTTTAATGCGGATATTACGTATGCCAAACTTTAGCTTGAAATCGGCCATCTCGAGAGCTCCCCGGCTTTCTTCGCTGATCCTCAGAAGATAAGATCCGCTGTTCTTCTGCGGTTCCTCTGCCTTAATGCCAGCTCAGTTATGCATAGGAACCAGCGGACTTAGCCTCTGAAGTCCGCGGATCAGCTCTTGTCCACTCGGCTTGATGCCCATGAGGGGCAACCAAATGCGAGCCATTGGTTGTATAGGGATATCCTTAGCTGGGATAAGCTAGAGCTTCAAGCCCTCCCAGTCATTGCTGATCTTAGCAACGCTTTTACTAAGGAAATCCCTAGAGAACCCGTCCTCACACTTAATTACCCTATATCCCCTGAGCACCTCACTAGAGTCGAAACCAGGATAGGTACCCTCACTTGCCGACAAAGTGTATAAAAACACCATCTCTGAGAGCTTGGCCTCGATGAGGTTCCACACAGCCAACAGACCTTTGTTGTTTGTGGAGAGCTCATCCACAACCGATCCCTGGAGAATCGTCTCTGACAACTTCCGGAGCATGCGGTTGCGCTGCTCTGAGAGGTGCCATTTGTTCACTCCTAGTAGGGTTGTCTAGCCTACTCTTCTTCTGTGGTTGTTTGGTCTCTTTTTGAGACCTATTCCGCTTGAGGGCGTTTTCTTGTATAGCCAGAAGACCGTTGTAATCTTCAACGATCTTCTGGTACATTATTTTGTCAGCGGCGTCCCTCTCATGGACCGTTCCAGCTTCCTCATTCTTGGCTATCTTGTCAAGAAAGTACTTTGTATGTTTTTTTTTTTTTTTGCAAATTAACAAGCCAACTTCTATCTAACTCTACATCAAATAAATACAAAATGTTTCCAACTCTAATAAAACTAAATAAAAATTCAAAATTAAATTCGATAACACTTTGAATAGAAAATAAACTTTTTATCGTATTTTCCAATCGCATATATAACTATTCGTTGAAATTTCACTCCTCCTTTATATTATTTCGTCCTTACAATGCATGTTTTACTTTGAAATTCAATAAACTAAAGATAAACGAAAAATCTACATGATGTGGTGGTGGTACAATATCAGTTTGTTTTTTTTAAGTAAGTCTCTCTATCAGAAGGACATAGCTCTATAATACACTCGTTGTATGCATTTTTTTTATTTACTTTAGAGAAGCGAAATGTCGATGACATTATATTGTGAAAGAATTCTTTTTTTTTTTTTTTTTGCATTTCATTCATCATCAATCGTGAGTTTCTGTGAATTGATGGGATACAAAAAGCTCTAAAAACCCACTAACATGTGTTTTGAGGTCCTTTTTTTCTACATGTACGTTTCGATTATGGGGGATCTTTTCGTTCATCATCATCATTTGTTATTTTGTCTGTATATTTTTGTGTCTATCATTATTATTCGTTGAAGCTTGTTTTCGCTCTTTTTAAATTGTGGGAGAAAGTTAATAAAAAAAAATAGATAAATAAAAAATTTGAGACAAATTTATTGCCAGCTGGAATGCAAGCTGCTGATATACTTACAATGTGTTGGAATATACATCAGCAGTATATCCATCATGATGAGAGTGTACAATATTATACTACGATAAACAACGAGGATGCTGACACTAGGTAGTTAGGTACATATAGCAAAATGTGAAAATAATTCAACGTTGATGACATCCACCATAAGCTAAAACATTGTTCGTTGTTCAGCATCAACCGTTATCGGAGCTCGTTATGTGTCGACTCTCATATCAGATCACAGAGAGATGACTTTAAAATGGACACTGAGGAGCATAAGTTTAAAGAACAATACAAAAAACACAGATTTTGATGGATATAAATAAAACAAAACAAAAAATCGCCACCATTTTGAATTTAAGGGAAATCGTATTTTTGTGTTTCATAAAAGATTCAATTTCAGCTACTTGCCAAAAATGACAAAACATAATAACAGTTACAAGTTGGCAGTTTTGTTTTCAGCGACTGATGTTTATGTTACGTGGAGGTCTAGTATGCTGGTGATGTTAAACATAACATCTTTTTCGCTAAAAGGAATCATAAACCCAGGAATTCCTTCTGATTTTCATTCTACATCCTACCTACCTACGATATCTTTAAATCCAAATTGATAATAATGCCAGATTATTTCGAAAAGTCTCCACTTTTTTTTCGAAAAGATTTATTTGCCCAGGCCATTAATGGTGTGCGGCGGAAAATGCCATTTACATAAGTTTGTTATTGTTTTTTTATCATATCATAGTGGTTTTCTGTGATATTATCAATTTGTGAAACTCTCCATTAAAATATGTTGCTGTGTTTTTCATAAAAACATCATATTTAGTTGCAAACCGCAGACAAATTGCGTTTTGCATCAGCAGCGTACTAGGCTTAATTCCTAGACTATTTCGAAAAGTATTCACTCTTTTTTTTTGAAAATAATTATTTTCCTAGGCCATCAATGGTGTGCGGATGTTACATAATTTTGCTGTTGTTTTATTTTTATCATGTCATAGTGGCTTTCTGTGATTTTTGCAATTTGTGAAACTCTCCAGGAATGATGGAAGTCAACAAAAGTATTGAGCGTGTAGGGTTTTTTTTTTTAAATGAGGAAGAGGGCAGATAAGTATCAGATATTTTTGTAATCTTTTTAATAAAACAAATATTTTTTTTTTTAATTATTTCATCCAATACTTTTCGCAGCTACTGTAACACAATTGCTTAAACTTTACACTCATACTTTTTATGATACTTCCAAAGTAATGAAAAAATAGTTTTAACCGGTCGGTGCTAACGCTCTATACCATGAATGCACTTTTACCCATTAGAGATAGTAAAATTAATATATTTAAACACACATTTTATCTACACACATTCAAGTACATTATATATGTATCAAAATTGTGCACATGTTATATGCAACACACTATCAATTTTGTTTGTATTTTTATATTAAATTTCTTCTTCTTTTACTCTTCATCATCGTCGCAAGAAAAAAAAAGGTGCTAAGCTAAAAAATTCACTTCATGTTCGACAAGTCTTAAAATGCTATGAATTTGAATTTCATATAACTATAACTAACCACATATAAGACCACTGCTTCATAGGCATAACCCTCAAGAAATATAGCACGAGGAACAAACGACAGGATAATTATATCCTGACATGTTCTGAAATTGCCTGAATTTGTATTGGAATTTCTATCAGAGGCAACAATGATGATGATTATGATTATAACGATGATGATGATGATGCTAGCATGTGGAGAGATGCTATCAATACATTATTGGAGATTTTTATTTTGGTGTTTCAGTGCTCCTGGAATTTCAATATGATAACTTTTCTACTGGAAGGCAAACGAACTTTGAGCACACAAGAAATCGAATTGATATATAAAACGGATACAGTCATTGGAAAGTGTAAGGATAATTTTCCAAAGAGTCTTTGTGCTTGGACTTCTTGAAGATGAGCATTAATGGAAAAACTATATTTACCCCAAAATTTCATCGTCTGAATTCAAAATGTCTTGCGTGAATTGCTTCCGGCGCAGTGAAAGGAAAAGAGTGGGGAGAGGGAATCATTGTGTAGTATAAACATTCAACTGCTCGATGTGAATGTTTCATTTGTTAAAATACATAACTCACATGCAGTTGGCATATTACTCAAGTTATTCCATGTTAACTCATTTGTTTACTGCAATTACTTGAAGGAATCTGCAACACTGAGAGGTCCTTGGGACAAATGTAGTATATGAGCAAGAGTGGGATTTATCTCCATGTGAAGATGATAATCACTTTATTTGCCTATTGTGTACGATTTGAGAATACCACACAGACACATGACAGAGAGAGAGGAGGGTTGAAAAACCTCCAAGACATTGTGTTTTGTGTCTTAAAAAGACTTAAAAAGAAAAACCTTGCATAACAGCGATACATTTTATGACAAGATCATCTCTAGGGTGTAACTACGGTTGGGGGGTGCTGTATGATGGTGGTAAGGTTATCTGTTTTACGTCCACGTATATATATTCCTTAGAATTTGGAATTTTTGTTGTTTTGTGAAATATATGAAAGGATTTAACGAGAATATGATAAGGCTTTGTACTCTCTGTGGAGGTATGAAAAAAACAGAGGTTACAATTTAATTTGTGGTATTTTAATGTTTATACATTGGGTGTTAATATGCTTACACCCTTATTCATAAAGAAAAAATAGTTATTTAAGCTCCCGTGTTTAGGAAAACTACACCATGGAATAAGAATATTCCGGACTCAAATGGAGCAGTAAGCAATTGCCTTTAATTTGAGCCCAGAAAATTCTGATACCATGGTGTAGGTTTTTCTAAACACGGGAGCTGAAATACCTATTTTCTTTATGAATACGGGTGTTAAAGTATAAAATTAATTTTAAACACAAACCGATTGTTGCCTGATTGGAAATCATTTATTACAAAATGTTATGTGTTAGATGGAATTTTGAGAAATAATCATAAAATATTGTGAAGGTTCACTGGGGCGTATACGCACTCAAAAAAATCAGTGGAGTGATTTTAGATGCATACACCTACTTATGCCAGAGGAACCAAAATTAATTTTTATTAATGAATTTTCAATCTCAACTGCTGACAGCTATTCCTCTTATGAGGCTTGGTTACTTTGAAATTTAGTCAAAAAAAAAAAAATAGTTTGGATAGAAATACATATTTCATTAACAAGTCGTTGCAGAAGATTTTGGTTTGCAGGTGTGGAGAGAGATTGAAAGTACCTACCCTTCTTGTATCAACGAGTTTCGTAATTTGTAGAAAAAAATCGTTTTTTTTTTTGGCAAGAGGTAAGCTTATGATTTTTTTTTTTTTTCCAATATGTGGCCAAACCAATAAAAAGGAGGGTTACCTTTTATGCGCAACAACGCAACAGCAGCAACAACGACAGCATACAAATGCCCAGACCAATTTTGCCTTGGAGACGCAGCAACAACGACAGCACAAAAATGATCGGACCGATGTCCAAACCAAAATACAAGAAAAGTATCGTGGACGCAGCAACGCAATGCGGCAACAAAAACAGCTGAAAATGTTTGGGCCAATGATTGGCTCAACCAAAAAAGGGGTATGGAGCAAAACCCAGGAATGTGGCCAGACGAAGCAGCAACAACTTTGGATCGTAGTGAATCACTCACATCCCCGTTAATAATATGTGCAAAGGCTATTCTCCTTCTCGTGGCTTTATGCAGCGATTCCTTCGTAGTCCGCACTTTTCTGCCACAATGGTCTTATATTGGGTCTCCTGGTTTTCTTTTTCTTCTTTATTTGTAACAATTTTTTATTAAAAATGAACTCGGACTTTTAACATTAATTTTAAACTTGCCAAAAGGGCCAAAAGTAAAAGTAATTTTATTCTTTAGACAAAAAATGAAAAATGCCGAAAGGGCCAAAGACATCTGTGTCTGTTCAAGTATGAGAGATTTCTGAAGAGCTTTCCAGAATGCCGGAAAGGCAGACATTTGTTTTTCCTAAAAAGGTTGATGACGTTACGTTACGTTATGGAATTTAAGAAGAAGGGTTTGTTCGTATAGTGAGGCAAAATTGTAAGTTACAATTGTGGTTCCCTCATATATGGCGTTAACAAAGACGAAACAATTATTTTGTATGTCCGCGCATAACTCATAAAGTATTCAACTGATTTACGTGAAACACAATTTATAATATTCTTTATGTCGATGAGAGTGTTTAAGGCTATTTATTCATTTCTTAATTTGTTTAATTTTTCAGAATATTATTGTTTTTTAATTTTGTGCCACCTTTTTTCATCAACATTTTTTTTTCTGAAAATGTTGACAAAGTAATTAATTTGCATAGAAATCTGAAAATGTTGACAAATTAATTAATTTGCATAGAACTTGAAAACCAAGCTTAATTTCGAGAAATTTCCGAAAACATTTTTTGTAGAGAATACAATTTACTATAGAATTTAGTAAATTTACTTATTTGCCTATAACAGAGATAGGTATAAAAATTGCTCCACATAAGAGAAAGATAATAAAATTTTCTTTAAAGTGACCTTTTTTAAAAAGTGTTTTAAACAAAAAATCAACCAAGATGCGGTCGCTCAAAGTAAGCAATTTTTTAAATTTTTATTACGTTTACCTCGACATTATTTTAATTCTGATTTTGTATAACAAAACTTAAATATATTTAATGAAATGAGGATAATAAATTAATTTATTAATAATAAATGATTGTATTTACAGCTTTAGACAACTCTTTTGGTTTTAAAGTAATGTGAAAATTATACAAGAAAATTAATTCATACAAAAATAAAATACAATTTTTCATTTCTATCCTCATCTTATTGAATGTTCGTTTCTTTGCAGTTTAGACCCATGCAATTCTTACAAAATATAAAACACGTCAGTCCTAATTTCTTACAACCGCAGTTCCCGTGACAACCGGTTGTGCATCCGCATGCAATTTTTCTGGCTGGTGAAGGAGCTTGATTCATAGTTTTAGTTATCAACCCATATTTTGTTATTTTACACCCCCGCTCGAGAGGATTCAAACTTTTTCACTACACTTCTTTATTAAGTAATAAGTCCTGTGGAAAGTAGTCCTTATCCCCTCGGTATCTATATAAACATGGATTGATTTCAATAGATTTAGTCAAACCTAGAAATGAAAAATTGTATTTAATTTTTGTATGAATGAATTTTCTTGTATGATTTTCACATTAATTAAGAACCAAAAGGATTGTTTAAAGCTGTAAAAACAATAATTTATTATTTAGAAATTATTTTATTATTCTCATTTCATTAAATACATTTAAGTTTTGTTGTACAAAATACGAATTAAAATAATGTCGAGGTAAACGTAATAAAAATTGAAAAATTGGCTTACTTTTCTTCAATGAGCCATTGAATGATTTTTACAACAAAAAACTCTGGAACGTCTTAGTTCCATTCTATATGTCATAATCAATAGCCTATTGGTGGCTTCCTGTAATATGACATTTAATTTCATCACGCTCTAGCCGGTGCATTTTTTGGCCAATTTAAGTCATAAAAGTGTCAAACTTGTAGAGAATTTAATGTTGTTCAAGCAGAAGCTTAGGTTTTCTACAATTACAGGCATTGTTTTTGAGTTGCAAGCAAAAATCTAACGAGAGAACTGTGTTTTCCTAAAAGTACGAAATTTTGGTCTTTTTTCACCGTACTCTAGTGGCCACACCGTTAATTCTACAGAAAAAAGTTAAAAGTCATTTTTGTAGGAAATTTTATGTTCTGTAAAAAGTTGAAGAAAATTGCAACCAAAATGTGTATTTTTGTTGGCGTTTTGGCAAAAAAACTGAAAAAAGGTCGAACATTTTGAGTTTTTTTTGCAATTTTCGCCGTGAAGCCATACCCGTAGGAAGTAGCAAAGTTGAAATTCGGATTCAGCGCACCCTAATACATAAAAAACAAGTGAGAAAAAAACATCTATATTTTTTCCTTACCAAAAACCCATTTGACTGGACTGTTTTGAGAAAAATTATATCTCCTTGGTGGCGACGAAAATTGTATGTCAGGTTTTTGGCCCACAAAAAAAAACGCGTCGTCAAAAAGACAAGGAACCAACTTTGGACATAATCTATCCAGTAGTTTAGGCTGTAGCCTCGCAAAATCTCTAGTTCAATTTTTTTTACGAATTCATAAATTACATAAATGGAATTATACCTATATTCAGGAAAATGCCCCAAAATCATTTTGGAAGACTAATGGCAGAAAAAAATCTTTTCAATTAAGCCAAATAAGATTGTTTGTTATTTTATTTTATAAAATTAATATACCTCCTAAAAAAAATATCCCATATGAGTACGAGTATGTTTTTCGTTCATTTAAAACATGATTTCCAAAGTATTATGAACAAAATGAACACAATACATAAAGGTAGTTACCGTAGGTACAAAAAAAAGTATCAGGTATATAAAAGATAGCCAAGCCATTATCATTAATATTTCAGTCCCCTAAAAAAAAGAAAAAACCACAACAAAATTCAATCCATAACAATAAAGATGATGACTGATGATTCGGAAGGTCTGAGGTATTAAAGATGAAAGCTGGATTCAATTTTACCTTTTTCGCATCACTGACATCACAACCATTAAAGCTGTTGAATCGTGATAATATTTTTTTTTTTTTTTTTATGGAACAATAGATCTCTGTATATCCTCTCAGTTCTAAAAAGCATCAGCATCAGCAACGTTGTCTGTAAAGAAAAGCCTCATCGAAACACAAAAACAACAACAACAAAAAGAAGACTCAATATATCTGGAGCAAAACAAAACATAAATTCTCTAGATCGATTGGTTTTGCTTGGTTGTTCTTTGAATTTACTATCCCGTCCATATAATGTGTTTTTTTTTTAAGTTCCAGCCAACACAACAACATCCGCGTACACAATTTTACCGTCCAAGTGCCAATATGAAACCAAACAATGTCAGAACTGACGACATCGCTCTTGGGGGGGCGTCCAGATTTTAACACGCCAACAAAAAAAAAATGAGAAAAAGAAGGTAATTCACCTCACCTGAATACCATTTGACATCCACAAATGAAGAAAAAAATCCTAACGCGCACACGGGAACAAAAAGGGTGGACTACGACGACGCCATCATCGTTGAATAACGGAACAAACCAACTAAAAAGAATGGAAGCCCCTCACCACAAAAATAAAGCTAAAAACGTTGAAAGGCTAGGAAAGAGTTACAACAACAACAGCACCCACTAAACCATAAGATATTCCAGGGAATGACAAAATATCATACATTTTCATCATGGAACAGGGATGCTTTTTGGTAAAAGAAAGGGTTGGATATAAGGAATTCAACGCCCTGGACAAATAAAAAGAAAATAGGATTACATGACGAAATATTAAACGAAAAATTTCGTTGTGCTTTTCGTTATGTGGTACGCGCGCCGTTGGACCAGCGAAATTAATGATTATACCAGATTGTTTTGACAATCTCCACTCTCTTTACGCACAAAATTAATTATCCAATCCATTAATGGTGTGCGGAAAATGACATTTGGGTTTTTTCGTGTTTTCTTTTGTTGTTTCTTTCATTGTAGCATGGCTTTTGTGCGATATGTTCGTTAAACTTTGTTTTATTTATTTGCAATTTGTGAAACTGTATTTTTCCGCTGTGTTTTCGTAAGCATTTCGTTGTCCTTTTGCAGATCATAGGAAAATTTCGTTTTGCATCAGCAGCGTACTTGGTTTAAGGACAGACGAAAGGTTAATTTTGTTGGGCAAACATAAACAAGTGGTGAATAAATAAACTCATTTGCTCCATTCATTACGCGGGCAAAAGGGGAATTTTTTGTTTGGGAGTTGTTGCTATAAAAAATAAATATTTAAATTTTTGTTGAACTAAAGCTCGACAAGCGTGTTTTTTTTTAAATGGAAAAACAATACCAACAGGCTCATTTTTTTTTTTATAATGTTTGTCATAGTTTCTATAAAAAAAGAAATATTGAAGTCGCGAAGAATATTTTTTTGCTTACTTAGGTACATGGACAAGACAAATGGTGAAAAAACCCTAGAAAAAGCCCTCGTAGGTGACTTTTTTACATTATGTTTTTTTTTTTTGTTGATATAAAAAAGAATTGTGAAATAATTTTTTTTTTTCTGGGCAAACATAGAAAATCGGTGGACCCCGAATAGCCCCATACTCCTAAGTTATCTATTGTCTTTTGTTGACTTTTTTTTATTGTCGGGATTGTTGCTATAAAATAGAAATATTGAACATTTTTTGAGCCAAGGAATGATAAATTTTTATATTCACTGGAAAATCATACATCAAAAGTGTTGGACCACCGATCCCACTCAATTGAGTTGTCGGCTTTTTTTGATTGTTGGGATTGTTGCTATAAAATAGAAATATTGAACATTTTTTGAGCCAAGGAATGCCAAATTTTTATAATCACTGGAAAAGCATACAAAAGTATTGGACAAACGATCCCACTTAGCCTCATTTTTTCCTAAGTTAGCAATCGTGTCGATTGTCGATTTTTTTGATTTTGTAGTTTTTGCTATAAAAAAAAAACTGACTAGTGTTTGAACTAAGGTATAGACAAACAATTATATTTAGAGAACAACCACAAGCACCAAATGGGACCAGAAGGCGAGTTTGTTGTTTTTGAAAATGTTGCTATAAAAAAGGAAAACTTATTTTTGAGTATCTACCTAAAAGTAGACAAACGACGGAGAAATAACCTTGAACTGGTGTCAAGGAACTGGCTGTACTACTAGCTAGAAGTCCCATTAACCACTGGCTGTTATTTTTTTTGTTAAACCGACATATTTATCTGATTAAATTGTCTGTTTAGAAGGTTGGCAATTTTTTTTGTTGAATATTTCCAATCAGATTTGTCAATGTAAAACAATCAAGAACACTTTCAAATTTGTTCGTTCGTTTGAGCAGGCGCCATATTTGATTGAAGATTTCGAATATGTCCCGAATCGCCACCGGCTGTGTGCTGTAAAAAAAAAGCCAACCGATTTATAAAAAATGATATAAATACGGACTTTCGAGGTGATTTATGGACGCAACGAACAAAAAAAAATACCAGGTATTTGCGATAGAGCATTGTCGCGTTCTTAACGCTTCATCTTTGTTGAATTTCCTTTTTCTTCAAGGAAAGGACTTCACGCTGTCTCGATGCCATTCACAATCTATCCACACAAATTCTATAACATCTATATCCTTTTATGTCCTTATATTGAATTTTCCCTATATATCCTTGTGTTTTTTTTTTATTTCTTCTCATTTTTTACCACCTTCTCTCTAGTTTCTAGTATAATGCTTACTTGAACTTTGAAGTGGAAAGAGATATAATATTTGCTAGAGAGGATTCGAAGCTAGCAGCAAACAGATAAAGCGAACTAGTTGTAAAACTGTAAAAATCCTCTTTTTCTTTCACTAAACCGGGGCACAAAAAAGGATATAAATCAATTCAGGAAAAAATTTCACATGATTTCCTGCATCGTTGGAGCGTTTAACAGCAGACACGTTGAGCGCACCCAACCAGCAATACACACACGCAGCATCTACTAGCAGCAGCAAACAAGAAGAGTGCAATCGAGGTTAGCAACCTTTGTTAAGAGTATTTTTGTCGCCAAGCTTTTGGATAGAGGTCCTTTTGAAGGGTAATATGGAATTTGTTTTTTTTTTGCCAACTTTGTAGCGGTGTAGAATATATATTTCACACACAATATAATTATTTATGGGAAATAGGGCAAAAAAAGCAACTAACCAGGATCTAATAGGGGTCTAATGTGAGTTGAAGTATTTGCGGCCAACTTTATATATACAGCATTGGAACCAGGCTGGGCAGCTAGGATTCTGGAAAAAATCCACACACAACGATTCATGATGCTACATAAAAGGCAGAGGAGCAGGAGATAGAGGAGAAGTATACGTATGTGATACTGTGTGGCAGGATATATATGTTAATTCTTTGTTGGGTGCGAAGTAGTAAATCTAGAAAATATTCGTGTGGAATTTGTGAAAATGATATACGGCCTATGACAGGTGGTACTGGCAGATGTTGTGGTGATATGAAGGAAGTTTGTGGTGCAGGTGGTTTTGAAGTAGAAAGTGTTTGCAACTAGAAGATTCCATAGGCTTAGGAAAAATAAGTAAAAGAAGGTGAAGAGAGAGAAAGAGAGAGAGAGAGAGCGAGAGGGAGTACGAAAAAAGTTATCCTTTAAGAAGCGAAAACAAGCAGTTTATAAGCCCAAGCAGACAAGTTTCTTTATTTATTACTACTCTACGAGGTACTTTACGACGAAGAAATTGCGTGCCATTTTTTTTCCTAAGATGAATAAAATGACAACAAACATATTGCTGGAAAGTAATAGAAACGACTTATATATGGAAATAAAATAAAAGAATGATTTACATATAAAATAATAACCTTCGATAGGTAGAACCACCTTTCTTTTCAATAGAACTTCATACTTCAAGATCATATTTAATGGAAAAGGTGTCAAAGGATTTATTAGCCTGCATACAAAAAGATGGAACAAATAATATTTATTTCTTTAATATCTTTAGTTAATTTATGTGAGTCTCTACTAAATGTTGGTGCCAGATTTCTTCAACACAACGTAATATTTTTCGATAATAAAGGTTTTCAGTTTTGTTTCATGGCATTATTCCCCAGCTCTATTCACACCTGAAAACCAAAGGCTTCTATGAGCTGTGGTTATCGAAATAGTTTGTACCTACTCTTAAATTCTTTGGATGGCAATATAAAAGATGGTCCAACGAAAACGCACGATGTTAATTGTAAATAAATAATTCAGTTTCAGAGAATATATTTTTTATTATGAAAGAAGGATCTATGACAATTTTATGTGGACCAAAATATCGACCAAATGATCGCCACGGCTTTGGTGGCATACCTCTATCTGATGGTCCATATTTTCAATGACTCTGAGACATAATTGAGGTTCAATGTCGTTAATGTGCCGAATTATCTCATCCTTTGGATCTTGAATTTCTTGGCTTATTAACGTACACTTTTTCTTTTAAATATTCCCAAAGAAAGAAGTCCAACGGTGGCACCATCCTGTTTGAAGCACATATCGTCCAGGTCCATATCCTCAATTTCTGACACAAGATGTCTGTTTTCATCTCGCAAACACCATTCACGGTAACTGCTTGGCCGACCTCATTTTCGAAGAAGTACGGCCCGATTACACCGCCAGCCCATCAACCGCACCAAACACAAATAGTAACTCTTTGTGGATGCATCGCACCAGACGCGTCACTTTTTGTGAATGCATCGGCTGTTCAACAATCACTCGTGGATTCTCATTTGTTCAAATACGGCAATTCTGCTTGTTAACGAATCCACTGAGGTGAAAGTGTGCCTCGTCGCTGAAGATGATTTCCTTTGTAAAGTCACTTCTGTCTGTTTAACCAACCATTCGGCGTATTAACGACGCTTGAAATGGTCAGTATGCTTCAGCTCTGAGTCAATTGAACCATGTAAGCGTGTAAATTCAAATCTTTATTCAAAATTCGAATCATCAGATGTTCTTGAGATGTTCAATTGTTGGGCACGAGGACGAGTCAAGGTTGACGGCTCTTCTGCGAACATCAGCTATGTTTCCGCAGAACGAACTGGTCGAGCATGCACAGGTTTGCTGAAATTTGCGCACAATTCTACCGATTGTGGACACATTTGGTCGATTATGCTGACCAAAAAATTGTGCACGAAATACATTTTAATTTGAACGCCCATTTTCATAAAAGGCTTCAACAATATTACCGCGCTGCTCAATTGTGCACCTCTCCATGGTTGAATTTGTCAAAAACTGAAACAAACAAATGTCAAATAAAATTAAATTAAGCAAAAACTTGACGTTAAGGTGTGACTCACAATTAACATCGTGCATTATGGTTGGACCACCCTTAATCTGCAACCGAGCCTGTCGTTTAAATTCTGATATTGGTACTTTGTTTACCGACTAATTTTTGACAAACTATCCTTGTTAAAAAAAAATACTTTAAAAGTTTTGTATACCTATAGAAAATAAGTGTATTTTAAAATGGCATGCAGCTTATTAACTTGAATTAAAAAAAAAAAAATTGCTTAAACTTTAAGGTAAATATTTAAGTTAAGAAGATACACAGTTCATTCATTCGAATTCATTTTGGTTCCTTGGGTTCTGAGGTATAGAAATATGTACATCTAAAAAAATTACTCAACTGTTTTTTTTTTGGTGCGTATACGCCCTGGTGAACGTATTTTATTATTAATTATTCTTAGAATACCATTTTAATGTATATTAAGGTGGAGTGTTTTTTGCATTTTTTTTTTTCTTATTCTGAGTTCATTCTCATCATTTATTTTGAGTCTCCTGTGGGGGGAAACAGCTGGGAAGCCATCGAAAAACGGTGGTTTTTCACAATTTTCACAATTGACATTATCTTGAATTCAGAGCAAGATAAAGTGTTTTTTTTTTTTTTTTGCAGAGGGGTGAATTAAAAAAAATTTCATATGTGAGGGGAGTTTATCGTCAATTAAATACAAAAATAAAAATGCAAATAAATATTTAAAAAGTTATTTGAAAAAAAAAAATTTAACTTTTTTTTAAAGGCATAGGTCTCTTCTTTTATTTTATTTTTAAATCAACATATATATTTATGTTAATAATTTTCGGAAATAATATTTTCAAACTCAAACTTCAGAAAACAAAAAAAATGTTAACTGATTTTTTCTTTTTAATTGTGGAAAAAAGTACTAGATTGGCTCGAGTACATTCTGTCGATAAGTCAAAAAACAATTTGTCCGCCATATACATAGTTTGAATATGTGCAGAAGAAAATAAATATTTAACTGAATTTGGATTTTTCAATTTATTAGACTTGTCTCGTCATGTGAGACCGAGCCGTATTTAAGTTTGTATTAAAATGCTGGATTTTTTTTGCTTTTCAAAAATAAAGGAATCATTTATTTTCAATGCAATGTATATTTTTACCAAATTTGGAACTAATCGGTATACTTGTTTAGAATCAAGCTCGTTGCAAAGCAGGCGTCAAAAGAGAATTTTTGTATGGTATTATAATGATTATACCTACCAAACACCACAGATATTAATTGGCCCACTTAATTCTAATTGCAAAATTCTTCTACATGTTCTTATTTTTGAGAAAATTGAAAATCACAAAAGCACTGTTTTTTGTTTTAAATAATTTTTTTTCTTAATTTTTAAATTAAAAACTAAAATTAATTCATGCTAATATTTTTGCAGTTTCTCAATTTATTAAAAAAAAAAAATCCAAAGGATCAAAACAAGGTTAGCAAAAGTCTCGGCGAGTATCACCAGTCGTATTTAAAATGTTCATCACAATAATTTTGGAAAACGAATTTACCTTTACAGGCTTAAATGAAATATATCTTTTATAATTCCTTATATTTTCTCGAAAGTGCTAACTTATAGGTAGTGTCTAAAAATAAATTATACAGCACAACCCTAATTCTTCTTCCAAACCAAACAACAAAACTGTAACAAACAACAATTTAATATGAAAATTTACAAAGCAATCAATTTAGATCCTTGTTTATGGGTTTTGAAATTTTCCACCTGAGATTAATTTCGAACTCCTCTTTGATTAAATACTCAACAAGTTTTGTAATTTATTTCCATAATAAAAAAAAAAAAAACAAAGCAAAACTTCAACTTTTCCCATTTAACAAACAACTTTTGGGCACAAAACAAAATTCGTTCGTGTAAAAAGTGGTTCATGAAAAACAGATCAATTTCTCGAAAATAATGTATGTATATTAAAACAACTAAAAATATTCTCCCCATATAAACCTCATTTAATGCAAAAATTTACTCAAAATAAGATTAAGATTATTTCATTTATATTTGTATGTACCTAGAAACCTCCTCTATTTTGTATAAAGTGCCCAGATGTTGCCACATAATAATCTGAAACCGCACCGCACAACACAGAACATTTAAATTCTTTATTTTCTTGGCACTTAAGATATTCGCTACCCATACTGTGTTGTTTATTTTATAGGAAATCTTTTTATCACAAATTAACTGAATTTCATTATCATTTGGAAAATGTTGTTTTGCTTATTTTCCAAGCAACAATTTTCATTATCAAAGGCATCCTTCTTGTGAGTGTTATAAGGATTCTGTGTGTAGCATCAGGGTTTTTCTTGAAATTAAGAGATTCTCATAAAACATCACTTTACTATGTATCTTCAAAGGCACAGAAGCAGCATCCAGTTCCAGACAGACATCCTTTCGCCATCAGCAAAAGATACTCATTGTCATCATATGAGTAGAGTATATCCTTGAAATAGATGAACGCCAACAAATGACGAGAGAAGCCTTTGTTGAAAGAGGAACTTTGGGTTGGCATCATCTATTTAGAGGAGGGTGATGGAGGTACGAGGGGTTAGGAGTAAGGATATTTGCCAGTAGGTAGTTGACGGCAAAAATTACCAAGCTCGCGAATTCTACATAATAAAGACCCAAAGGATACACGAAACATTTATGGAGCTCTAGCTAAAAATGAGCAGCAACTTCCGAAGAGTAATGAAAATGAAAATTAAAATGAATATTGTTTTGTTGTCATTATTATTTTTGTCTTCTTTTTTGTGTGTTTTTTAATTAAAAGGATAAAGCACTTGACGTCGTCATTGTCATCGTCATCGTCATCGTCGTTGTCGACTACTGAAACAAGGAAAACGACAACAACGAGTCACGGTTATTTATTGAGAGCGTTTAAGATAATTAATGACATTGCAACATCCTTTTGTGCTTTTTATTTGCATATATGACGTGTTTTGTGTGTGTATGTATGTGAGTTGCATTATACAATAATAATAACATAACAACAAGAACGACATAGCGCCATAACACATTGATGGTATGTTTGTCATTTAATGACATTGTTTCCATAATTATTCATTGGAAATTAATTCAGGAATTAAATGGGAGAAGCCCGATTTAAAACGGATCGGATGGGTGGAATTGTGGTGTGCATTGTCCACACCATCATCGTCAATGACAATATGGGAAATATTGTGTGAATTGATACCGAGCGCAGTTGGTGTAAGAGGATGAATGTTATTGGTTGCAGAATATCAATTAAAATTATATTGTCCTTGAGGAATGCCAATAAAATATGCAAATACATATACATTACTCTATATATACTAATACATGTAAAATTACTCTGAATTGTTTCATAATGGTTTTTGGAAAATTCTTGCACAAATTAATGAAAATTTGAGTGAGGATACTGTTATAAGTGGGAAAATCAGAAATTAAATGATGAAATGTCAAATAAACCCTATGTATACTATGTAGACAGGGTGATGCGCAAAGCTAGAGCATTTAGGTTGGTCCGAGACAACAAAAACCCATCGTTTAGGCAATTTGGTAAAAAAAAACTAAATATAAAATAAAAATGGCAACACTATATATTTTCGTAAGGCCAAAAGTCCATTAATTTAATTAATTAATATTTAAAATAATTTTCGTTTAAAAAAAAAAAATTGTTATATATTTTAAAAATCCTAAAAAAGTACTGTTTTAAATTTTACTATTCAATACTCTCTCACACACTGAAAACTGAATGATTCTATGACTTCTACTTCTCAAAAAATATTAAAAAATAAAAAAGTCAGTTTCTTCATAACAAGAAGAAGAATCGGACTAAAATATCATTTAAGCATAGTTTGTTTTTTGTTTTTACTTTAAGAAGTTGATTCCTTAACTTTTTGAATATTTTGAAAAGCAAAAGTCTTAGAACCATCGAATTTTCAGTATTTGACTTAAAATTAACAACATCATTGAATAAAAATATATAATAGTACCCGCGCAGAAAAACAATCTAGTTTTCGATAAGGCACTAGAGAGTTATGTATAGATTCTTCAGGCAAAAAAAAAAAGCTGGCTTATGTGGAACTTGATCCCGCGACTGAATGTCAGTCCAATGCGTTTCCCACTGGACTAACTCGCTACACAAAAATTCAATGTTGTAAGTGAATAAGTTTCATTCCATATTGCATAACAAATACATACAGAATTGAAACGGATTTTATGTACTTGCTTTTTAGGTAGAACAACTTAAAACAGGTTTTTTCCCATTGAGCAATCCTATGCAGGTGTCTCACACCCATAATAAAGATACGAAAAAGGAGACAAAGGAAAGAGAGAAAAAAGTGTCGTTTGATGCTAAAATTACATGGTGCTTAGAAAAATTTTTGTTTCTGGTGTACAAGAGACATTCCTGATGGGGTCACAAAACGTGTCGAACAACTTTTTACTAGAGATTGCTTCACGAGTGTTTGAAAAGTTTTCTTCGTCTAAATTTTTGGTACTGAAATCCAGCAAGGGCTTGTGAAGTATCTGAAAAGTTTTCCTTATCTATATTTACTCTACTGAAAACTAAGTAGTGCCTTGCCCAGACCTTGACAGAAACTAGGCATTTTTCTTTTCAGAATTTTTAGTTTGAAAGCTAAAAAAATTATTCACGAAAACATTTTGATTTAAAAATGAACGAATGGACTTAAGATATTTAAAAAAAGCAATAGCCTTATTTTGTAAGTGTTATTGCCCTGTGTCGTTTCATAGTAAACTTTTTTTTTATTTTAAGTAATTTTTGTTTTAAAAATTGCCCCTTTATTGCACAATGAAATAGAAATAGAGATCCCTTTTATACGATGTTTGTCTTGTCTCGACCCAACCTTCACGCCTTAGTTTCCTGTTGAAACTTATGCGAATCACCCTGTTTATTGGACAAGTGAAGTCCACAATTTATAATCTATTCAGCAGTAAAAACCAATTAATGTAAGGTTACAGAAAATCCATGCGTGAAAATTGTTTATTGTTTTCAATCTAATTTATTTACCTTTATATTAATTAAATTGGATTTTTGCATAATTTCTAATAAACATAAGTAATTTATCATAACCACTTCAAAATAAGCAATGAAAACCAAAATTATTTATTTATGACTATGACTTATCGATATGGGTTTTAGACGTGTTTAATGTTTATACCAGTCAACGGATTAAAATATGTAAGGAACGAGTGTTATTTGATTTAATTAGTTTTAACTAGATAAGCATCTTTTATATGAAAACATATACCTAGCTATACGAATAATCAAATTCAACAAATTTACTAAACCAGTTTATACCAATCCGCATACAAATTTTGAAAAAATACATCATATTTTTGTATATACATATGTAGTTTGAATTTGATAAAACTGCTATATAAAACTACTATAAATATATAAATTATTGATTTATTCAATATGCATAAGACCATTTGTATCTTTCAGTTGTGTATTTTTTTTATTAGATTTCATTATACCGGTTAATACCAGCAACAATAAAAAAAGAAGTTTGTAGATTTACAACGGTTTTTTACCAGATAGCGATGTTTGACATTTAAAAATAATTGAATAAGTTAACGGTGTTCTGTATTAGACCAGTTTATACCAAACAGTGGTTAAACAAATGTTAAGAAAATGTGAGTCATTCGGTTTATCTACGCTATTCGTCGAGTGAAATTGATAATTTTAGAAGACTATTTGTTAGTCTCCACTTTTTTCACAAAATTATTTGCTCGGACTATTTATTCAATACAAGTCAATTTATGACTATCTGTCCTTATGCAATTATTCCTAAAGTCATTTCACATTAATCAATCCATACAAATCACCAACAACTTCTCTCGTCTTTTTCAGTTCTCGAATAGCAATATTGTCTTCTTTTATTCATTAACCTTGCTTTAAATTCATCCTTCCAACCAAGGCTTCCTTTTTCATCAAAGACAAAAGAGAAAACAAAATCATAAAAGTCTTAAATTACAAACGTTGAATTCTCTTGACACCTAATTATACCAAAAACCAACAAGGTCACTTAACACAAACAAACAAAAAAACATAACAACTTAAGTGGCCAACAAAATTTCCTTCCAAATTGTCAGAGGCTACCTCATATGCATTCTAAGATAGGATGACAAGTATATTTTTGTGTCCTTCGTCTCTTAAAAAAAAAAAAAAAAATAGAGTCAGAATAGTCAGAAAGGTTGTAACTTCTTGTAACTGGAGCGCAAATAGCGTCGTCTTCCGTTCCTTAAGGCTTTTGTCTCGATTTAAGTTGAAAACTATTGCTATGTCGAAGAAAAATATGAGAGCGTCTGTCAGGGTAGATAATATGAAAAAGGCTCCCGGAGGAAAACTTCTAAGGATGATCTTTCAAGCTAATTAAATGCCATAAAACATGGACCATAGAGACAGTGGGTATAATGGCTGCCAACGTTATTTATTTCCTTGAATTTTTGAACAACTTCAAGGCGCTAGCACCAATTGTTTGGCTTGAGATATAGCTATTTCGTGCTTTGCCACTTTTGCACTCATCAGTCTCCTTTTTGTGGTGCTGAGCTTTTAATCCAATTTTATTTGAAAATCTTTTTATGCACACCATAGGATTCGAACCCACGCATATCAGATTTGCTCAGTCTTAGCAGTCGTGTGCACTACGCACTCCACCGCTTTAGACCACTGACGTCACAGGTCGCGATGTTTTATTTGTTTATCAAATGCATTTGGAGCATCAGCATTTTTATGAGTGCCTTTAAATATGCTGTCTTGTTCGGCCTCCATTTTTCTCCATACCTTATTTCGATAGACTACAATTTGCAGTACGTATCAAAGGGGGAGGGAAGATCGGTAACGAACCAGACTATTAAGTTTATTATTGTTATTATTGTACTATTTGTACTAGAATGTCAGCTTATTAGGCTTGACCATTCTTTATTCCGTCAATTTCATTGAATTTTTGAACAACAACAACAACTTAAAGGCGCTACCACCGTTATTTATTTTAATTTTTTACAAATTTGAAATCTGGAAATTTCCTAACTATTTTGAAATTCCCAAAAGGGTTTCTATTTATAAATTAATCTAAAACTGAGTTATAAAAAAAAAGAAATAACAATTTTGACAGATGTCAAATAAGAGCAAATATTTCTATAATTTCGTCAATGTTTGTATTAATTGTTGTTTTGACAGTTAGGTCTTTTCCTCGTATAAAAAATGTATAGTTATATCACGAGCCAGCTATTCGTTACGCTATGTGGACACGTTGGCGGTGCTAGTGCGTCTACCTCGAGTTGGACCATGATAGTGCTATAGGTTTTATAAACAAAGGACTTGTTTAATTTTTGAAAATGCTAACATTTTGAAAATTCGACATTTAAGAAATATTTTCTTTTGATAACATTCCTCTTTAAACTTACTTCGAATAAATATATTTAATTTTTATTTAAGTTCTTTTCAAGCCCTTTGTAGGAAATAATAAGATGAAGAAATTTAAATATTATAATATTGAAATTACTTGTACTTTTTAATTGAACCTTTGTAGGAAATGTCTGGATTAAAGGAAAAATCTTCTCAGCTTATAATTATAATCGTAGTACTTGGCAACCCTGATGGGTCACCACAAAAATAATGCATAGGGCCAACCAGTATCTGATGACTTGAATACTAAACAGCAAAGTGGTGAGACAAAAAAAAAAATAAACCATACAAACATGAAACTAAATCGGAAGGCGAATAATTCTCTGAAAACTGGAATTTATAGTGCAGAATAATAAGGACATTCAGGGAGCAGTAGGTAGTAGAATGGATATAGTAAGTTTGAGTTCGGCGACGATGCTGATGATGAAGACGATGACAATAATGTTTATGGTGGTGGACTTGTTTTTTTTTCTTTGTTCTATCAACTGCAAAGACTTAAACAGGATGATGATAGGATGAAATCCCGAATGACCTCATGAACTAAATGGTTAACTTTTCATTTGCAATGAAGCTTATTAGGTTATGAGATGACATGGATATCTGAATAAATATGAAAGTGGTATAGGTCATGGTAATTTTTCTGTTTGTTGTTGCTGAAAAATCTGCATTTGATGTGTGAATAATATAAAAAAACATATTCATAAGCCATGTGTTTGAAATGTTAGGATGTTGTTTTTATAACAATTAATATGGCTAAGTCACCAGAAGAAGTTCATAGATAGAAAGGGGCTTACCTTTTGCAAATATTGAAAAAAAGCACTTAATTTAAACTCCGAGGGATTAATTTTATTTAAATTGAATTAAGGAAGTACTGAAGCCTGATGAAAATCTTGTGAATCTTGAGATAGCTCTTTTATATCAATTAAATTGAATCATTTTGTTTCATTTACTAATGTGTTTTAGTTTTTTTTTCAGTAAAAGCAATCCGAAATCAACCCAGCAATTCTCAGGATAATTGATATATCATACAATTCTATGCGTAAAAACTTGAGCAGGTAAGTTAAAATTTTTTTTCTCTCAGTATTTAATAGCAAGATTCAAATAAAATATTAAGGAAATGTCTTTATCTCCTACAACCCAAAAATATAAAACTGCCTACACAGCAGTTAGATGAAAAAAAAATCAATATGTTTGATAGTTGGTATAATCTGGTCTAAAATACGTACCGAACTTTTTAAATGTGATGCTGTACTTATCGATTTCAAAAAAAAAAATAGTTTAATAGTTTACTTAAGGCCAAAAAGAATTTGGAACTGATTAATATAAACTGGTAGAAAGAATAAAAAAATAAAAAAATAAATCGGGTGGCACAACGGTTCATGAAGAACCAGGGCCTAGTGACATTCCATGTTCAATAAAATAAAATAAAAAAATAATAATATTCAATAAATTCGCTACGCGCCGCCGTGTCACTAAAAAAAAAAGAAAAGTGTAATAGAAAAAATAAAAGTTCAATCGAAAAAAAAAACAAAGTGCAATAAAACAATCAGTGCAATAGAATACCTAAAAAAAAAAAAAAGAAAAAAGCAATAGCCATATACCTACATAAACCACCAACCCTACCCGTTACAAGCCGAGCATCGATAAAACAAAAAAAAATAGCCTATATAACAAAAAAAAAAATCATGTGCAAACTAAAATGCAACAATGCCAACAGAAAAAATAAAAGCAAGAAAAGCGATGACAAAAAAAAACAATAAACAGTGCAACGAGTGATAAACCCTTTTTTCCCTCCTCCCTTCTCCTCTCACAGTTGCATTAACTTGATCGTTATGTGTACTGTGTGTGAAGCTTCCGACATAGTGCATACATCGAGCAAGTAAGTCTGACGTCAGATAGATAGTTGTTATTTTTTCTAGTTTACCAGGGTTCGGATCAGTACTATTTGTCGCTAAGGCATAACACTAGTGACAAGTTGTACTGAAAAGTTCCAATTGGGAATTAGAATTAAATATTCATCTTAGGTAATTGTCTGACTTGTGTTTTCGTTAGCTTAGAGAATCGAAATGGTTGGTAATTTAAGAGTTGATTTCAGCAACATTCCTGGGCTTAGAAGGAATTTTTATGCCACATATGTTTACACTGCAAAAAACAGGCCAGCTGTTTTGGCACTGAGTGAAACTCAGATAGGTGAAAATTCTGATCATTCGGAATTTAATTTAGTGCCATTATTCTTTCCCCGTCATGGTCTTGCCGTTTACATAAGAAATGATGTTGCGTACCAACTTCAACCACAATATGGTCTGTGTTCTAACACAAACTTCAACTTCATGTGGTTAAAATTCAAGGTGAATAAGCGCATAATTCATACTTTTTTTATTTATCGAAGTCCTAATCTGGACAGAAATTCAACTTCTAACGAATTTGATGCTCTGTCTGACTCCATTCAAAGAATTGTTGCCCATTACCCTCACACTGAAATCGTCATTGCGGGCGATTTCAATGTACACAATTCTAGTTGGCTTCGCTTTTCAGGTCAGACAACACCCGAAGGAACGTATGTTGAGCTCTTTGCTGAGTTGAACCACCTGACTCAGCTTGTTGACGAGCCAACTCGAATACCGGATGTTACAGGTCAATCCGCCAACACCCTTGACTTGTTTCTTACCTCTGACCCTGATAAATACACTATAAGTGTATCATCGCCTCTTGGCTCGTCAGACCATTGTGTCATATCTGCTAATTTCTCGTGCCAACAAAACTCAGTTAAAGAGAAAGCATCAACGAGAACCGTTTGGCAATACGAGAAAGCCAACTGGGACGGTCTCAACAGTTTCTTCAGTAACTTTAACTGGTCACTATGCTTCCTCGGTAGTGACGTAGACGCCAGTGCAGATATGATCACAAATTTAATTCTTTGTGGAATGAGAAATTTTATCCCGAATAGGGTAAAATCTATCAAACCCAATGAAAACTCGTGGTTTAATTCGAGCTGTAAAGAGGTTATTAGGGTCAGAGAAGTAAGTTTCCGTAGTTACAAAGCCAACCCTACTGAGGAAAACCGGAAAAAGTTTCAACAAGCCAGGAAGTCCTGTAACGACCATATTCGAAGAACCAAATTTTTGCATGACCAAAAATTAAGGCAAAAAATTCTACAATGTCCCAATAGTAGTAAAAATTTTTGGTCATTTGCAAAGAACATACGAAATGCCACTTCGTCGTCGGTTCCAACGCTCGTCTTCAACGACACCCCTTTTGTCAGCTCGTTAGAGAAAGCCAATTTGCTTGCAGCACAGTTTGCTGTTAATTCGACGCTGCCAGAAAGTGTTATGACTCCTCCCGTACTTGAAAGCTCAAACGATTTTATGGGACGAATCTTCTTTCGCACTCGTGCAGTTGCCAGAGTCCTAAAAGATCTTGTAATACACAAATCCGCTGGCCCGGATAGTATCCCTCCCATTGTTCTGAAGAGGTGTTCTTCAACGCTGGCAAAACCACTGCGTAAGCTTTTCCATCTGTCCTATTCTACTGGTCTCTTTTCGAGTGGATGGAAAACAGCATTTGTCCAGCCAGTCCCTAAAAAAGGCGTATCTTTTTCACCCTCAAATTATCGTCCAATTGCACTTACGTCCCTTCTTTCCAGATCATGGAAACGCTGATCAATTTTCAGCTCAAGAAATATCTCGAAGAACGAAAGCTTCTTAATTACCGGCAGTACGGCTTTCGAAGCAATAGGTCCACTGGTGATCTGATGGTATATCTCACCGAACAGTGGAACAAATCTTTACATCGTTTTGGAGAAAGTAAGATTATTGCACTTGATATTTCTAAAGCGTTTGATAGAGTTTGGCATCAAGCTCTCTTATCGAAAATACGCGCATTTGGTATCGATGAATCTCTTCTTCGTTGGATTAGAAAATACCTTTCGGACCGCTCAATACAAGTTGTATTAGACGGTTTCAAGTCTGAAATCCACAAAATAAATGCTGGTGTGCCCCAGGGCTCCGTTTTGTCCCCGACTCTCTTCCTTATTTTCATAAATGATCTTTTATCTGGAACTTCTAATCCATTCTAATCGCTGACGACAGTACCCTCAGCTTTTCATATTCGTTTTTAGATTCACATCCATGTCCTTCGGATGTGGAACTCGAACGGCAGCGTATGATAAGCTCATTTAATTCTGATCTTGACAGCATTGTCCAATGGGGAATCAAAAACCGCGTGGAATTTAATGCTTCTAAAACTCAATGCTGTCTTCTGTCGTCCAAACGAAACCCACCCCCCATGCCACTATCCATGAGTGGCACTTGCATTGTGGAAACCGAAAAGCTTTCAGTACTCGGTATGTGTATCACAGACCACCTTGTGTGGAATGATCACATTTTTGATGTCGCCAAAAATGCTGCTAAGTGTTTGGGTTTTCTACGGCGATGCAAGAAATTTTTCACCCCATCTGATCTGGCTGTTATATATAAAGCCTTTATCCGTCCAAAACTCGAGTACAATTCCCATGTTTGGGCAGGTGCTCCATCAACCCACTTGTGTCTTTTGGATAGGATACAAAGAAGAGCTATGAAAATGATAGATGACAGAAATATAACGGAAGCATTTGCAACTCTCGAACACCGCCGCAATGTTTCATGTCCTTCGTTGTTTTACCGTTATTTTTATAAGCAGTGCTCTACTGAAATAGCCAGTTGCATTCCGCCCCTAAAAGAATTTAACCGTAATACTCGTACTTTCAGGAATGCACATCAGTTTACCCTTGAGCCCAACTTCGGACGTACGGTCAAGTATAGAGATTCTTTTTTTAGCCGAACTACCCGAATGTGGAATGCTTTACCCGGCTCTATTTTTCCCTTCCATTTCGATATTCAAAGGTTCAAAACCAATGTGCATCGGCATCTCCTCTTTAATCCTTCCCTGTTTTCCTAACGCTCGCACTGTGTTTAATTTAACAATTTAAGGGTACCAAAAACCCCTTGAGTGCGAGTACAAAAAAAAAAAAAAAAAAAAAAAAAAAAACTCGCAACCATTCCTGTGTGCGCCTTTCGACGGGAAACACTTATTCGTGACAAGTGATACTCTTGGAGGATTTGTCAATTCCTCGCAAGAGGCAGTAGCCCTGAAAAAAAACTTTTAAGTTTTTAGGTGGACGAGGCTGGGAAGCGATCCCAGACCTCCAGCGCAGCGTGACAGTCGAACGCACTAACCATTTCGCTACGGGCTACTACTAGAAAGAATAAAGCAGGGAGTAAAATTTAAATTTTAACATAATGATCTTTTAAGAATCCATTGCTGATCAGTAGAAAGTCATACGACAAAACTCTGATCAGCTCTATTAAAAGATGAATTTTGGTATAATCTTGTCTAGGGTTTTATGATTTTTTTCGATTTATATGCTTTATCGCGAAATTCAAACCGACTGACAATTGTTGAATTTTAAATCTATCGTTTTTTTTTCAACTAGTGCTTATTTCATGAATGTTAAAACTTAGCTCATGTCTGATTTGACAGATAATTAGTTTTATCCTTCCGCTGAACGAATATGGTTATGTATACGCTTGAACAACGCTGGGAAATATTGCTACATTACTTTGGCAAAAATTGATCTTGGCGGGTATGTAAACAAGCGAAATTGTCGAATTTGGGGCACAGAAAACCCGCACGCATAAATTGAAAAGCCGATACACCCAAAACGAGTCACTGTTTGGTGCGGATTTTGGTCCAGAGGCATAATTGGGCCATTTTTCTTCAACTGAGCAGGGAGTGGCCGTTACAGTCAATGGCGATCGTTATCGGCCATGTTGAACGAATTTTTGTTCACAAAAATTGAAGAGGACCCAATTAACAATTTAACTTGTATAAGGATAAGCTATTGCTGACATAGACATAATTTTAAGGCTAAATAATGCAAGTCAAGCATTTAACGATTTATTTATTTCAAAATAGTTTGTTTAGTGCCTTTAAGTTTGTTTCTATATGAGACTTCATGTAATGAGTTCTACGGAGACTTTTTTAAGGCCTGCCGAAATTGGTTGCCTTAGCTAGAAAAATAATAGCTTTTATAGAACATTCAGATGAAAGTCATTTCAGACAACTCCTTTACGGCTTGTTTAAGAAAGTAATCGCGGATCATGAAAATGTCTTAGTTTGAGTTCCTCAAAAGTGAAGTCATGCAAGACATTTGTTTAATGTATATAAAACTTCAACAAGTTAAAAAAAGTTGTTCCCATATTTTTTCCTAATAGCCTCAATTCGTTTTTAAAAGTAAACTCTAGTATCCTTCGTTTTCAATGACCACTTCATCAAAATTAAAACAAAAAAAAAAAAACGAGATTCATTTTTGAAATCGGTGTATAACAAGACTGGTGACGGTAATCAAACATTTTGCACGAGTGGGACTTGCACTTTATTGACTTGCGTAAGAGAACATTATAGCTTTTGCATTTTGTTAATAGCAAACTTAAGGAAATCTAAAATGAGTTTAATATAGAGCGGGAATTTTGCTTTGGTTGTGACCTCTATATTGGACTTCCGTAATGAAATTATAGCTTTTGCATTTTGTTAATAGCAAACTTATACAAATCAAGAATTTATATTTGTGACAGATATTGCCATCCCTTTGAAATGTAAAGCTTTTGCATTTTGTTAATAGCTTGTTTACAGAAATCAAAAATGAAAGCTAAGAAAAAAGAGGAATATTTTTTTTTTTTTTTTTTAATTTATTGCCTCCCCTAATTATATCTTTTGTATTTTGTAAAAAAGTAAACAAACTTAGGTATATCGGAAAATGAAATATTATACATACCTAATTGTCCCCTTAGGTGAGACTTTGATAGAATTAAGCAACTTAATTACACTACTGCATCGCACATATATACTTGCTTGAAAAAAAAAACTATATAAGAACTTTTTTCAAACATATGGTACGAGAAAAAAGGTCATGCATACCTTATGTTAATGTGAGTTTAAAATATAATACTTAACTTATGGTATATAATTTTCAAATACTTAAAGAATTTTATGAATTATACTTTAAATTCAATCTTCTAAAACCCTGTTATGGGTACCAATGTTTAATGAAAATTTAGTTTGTTTTTTTTGGGCTTGAAGTATCAACTAATTAAAATTTGTACACGCGTATGGTATATTGCCAATTGGCCTGGTGTGTTGCGTGGTGGCCTACTAATAGAGAAGAGCTGAGTTCGATCCCTGGATTCTGAAATTTAATGTGAGTAAAAGTTGAATTTTTTCAAATTAAATAAATTTCTATACATTTCAGAATAAATAGAAAAGCGGTTCTAACACCCTTAAGTCATGGGAAAATGGAAGGAAAAATAAAAACAATAATAATAATAAAATTTAAAGCAACGATTTTTTTTAAAATAACACACTGCTTTACTAGGCCTTTGTAAGGCCTTACAATGTGAGTCATTTCATTTATGCGACCTGTAAGTGAATGTCTTATAAAAGTCAGACAACTTGTTTAGTGGAGCAATAGCACTGTTTTGCTTTGTTTATTTTATCAATAAGACTTTCCATGGAAAACTATTTAATTATATAGAACTTCTGGTCAAAGGTATTAAAGGAAATGAAATAGCTTGTATAATGTGCGCCAAACTGATTTGCATAAGGTCCTTATTAGTTACTATACAAACTAGAAAATAGCTTGTGTAGATACTTAAACAAGTTAAATTGTTAGTTGGGGAGGATATTGGCAACATTTGCTTTCAACAGGACGGCGCTACGTGCCACACAGCCGAAGCTACACTCGATGTTGATGATGCATTTTCAAAAAAAAAAAAAATTATTTGGCGGACCCTTTAATAGGTGATTTTTCAAGGACTTCTATGTATTTTACAATACCAGTTAAGTAAAATTATCTAGTTAGAAGAAGCTGATAAAATGCACTTTACTTCGTAACTTCCTTATTTACTGACTAGTATAAACTTTTTCAATGCACATAATAGCAAACACTGCAGTTATTTATTGAGCTAGAACCAACAAAATTGCCTCTGAAAACTGCTTCCCAAATTGTATGTCAATTTTTTTTTTATGAAATCAGTTCAAACATTTAAGCTTGTCGTAAAAATCGCTTGACTGGTATAAACACGAGTATTTTTTTAGAATAGCTGCATATTATTCGGCTTTCTTTACATGTCAAACTTACAACTGTGCTACCTTTTGAATATTTGTCAGACAAGTCAACGGCGTATACAGGGGGGGGGGTCATGGGGTCATGTCCCCCCCCCCCGAGAACTCAAGATTATTTTGTTGATCTGAAATAATTATTTAGTAACCACATAGAAAAAAAATGAAAGTTGGTTACTTAGAAAGCTAGTAGGATTTTTGATTATTAATTTAGAATTCTATAGAGAATTTGAATGTTGGTAACTTCAATTCAATAAGAAATTTAACACAACAACAAACTTCTCATATGATAATACATTCAAATCTTAAAATATATGCATAGGCTAGTTTCCGTTTTGAGATGACTGCCAAAACCTGTTAAACCAAACAGAAATCAAAGTGCGGAGTTGTTACCAAATTTTCACTCAGTAAAGTAAAAACTAATAGAATTTTCAAAAAAAGAACATTTTTGTTCTGAAAATAAAATCTTTAAACACATTATAGAACACATACAGAAATTGTTTTGTTTGATTTCTGTATGACAAATTATTTTTAAAAGCAAAAAAGTGATAACTTTCGATTTATAGTTTTTCTAACCAAAAAATATTAATGTTAACGATAAAAGACATAAATATATAAAACTATGATGAAAACCTATTACGAAAGGATTTTGTTTGCACTTATTCAATATTTACGATCGAACAATATTGTTATTGATTTGGATGTGGATTACTTTTACAAAGTAACCTATGAATCCTATAATGCAAAAGCCAATAGCTATGGTAAAGGAGATTTTTTGGAACTCCTTACGGTGAACCGTTTGACCAGTCGGATGGAATTATTGACGAAAAGCGACTAGGCTCGTAGAATTTAACAATTTTGCCCATTATTTTTATCAGAAAGGCTTACTGGTAAGAAAGATTAGGTATATTTGATGTACATATTTATTTTGGAGGTGCCTTTCACTTTTCCATCGGTGGCAGTCTTAGTGACATACATTTTTTCCAAATCAGAGGCATATCGAAATCACTCGTGAACTTTGTTCACACTATTCTTGAAACGCAACGAAAAAGAATCTTTGTATTCAATTATAATACGAATATGTAATGTGTTTTCATCAGCGGGAGATAAATTGGCTAGGAGCATACACCAGCTCATCTGCAAAATTTGGTCGGAGGAAAGTATGCCCGATGAATGGATCCTCTGTATAGTGTGCCCCATCCATAAAAAGGGAGATGTTCTGAAATGTACCAACTACAGAGGAATTAGTCTCCTGAACGTCGCTTATAAAATCTTGTCGGCCATCCTGTGTGACCGCTTAAAACCTTTTGTCAACGATCTGATCGGCCCCTATCAGTGCGGTTTTAGGCCAGGCAAGTAAACCGTCGATCAAATGTTCACACTCCGACAGATTTTAGAAAAATCCCGGGAATTCCAGATCGATACACACCACCTTTTTATCGATTTTAAAGTCGCGTATGATAGCGTGAAAAGGGACGAATTATACAAAACCATGTCGAGTCTCGGCATCCCTGCCAAACTCGTCCGCCTGTGCAGGATGACGATGGAGAAATCTCGCTGCTCCGTCAAAATTGGTAAGAACACCACCGATTCCTTTGAAGTTGAGAAAGGATTGAGGCAAGGCGACGCGTTATCATGCAACCTATTTAACATCGTTCTTGAAGCCATTGTACGCAACGCACATGTCAACACCAGCGGTACAATCTATCAAAAGTCCGTTCAAATGCTTGCATATGCGAATGACATAGACATTGTCGGCAGAACGAAGCGAGCTGTGGCAGGGGCATTTGTGAGCATTGAATCGGAGGCGGCTAGAATGGGATTGGCGGTTAATGAGGACAAGGCGAAGTATATGCTGTCATCGAGAGAGGAATCTCAACATCGTCGACTCGGGCAAAATATCACGATGGACAGATATAACTTCGAAGTTGTCAAGGACTTTGTCTACCTGGGCTCCACCATTACATCGCAGAACGACATCAGTGCAGAGATCAAGCGAAGAATTACTCTTGCCAACCGCTGTTTCTTCGGTCTAAGAAGGCATTCAAGTAGTAAGGCCCTCTCTCAGAGAACCAAGGAGACTTTATACAAAACCCTAATCATCCCGGTCCTACTTTATGGGTCAGAAGCATTGACACTGAAAGATTCGGTTAAAAATCTGCTAGGGTGCTTTGAGAGGAAGATTCTTCGTGTGATTTTCGGTCCGGTGTGTATCGAAGGAGTATGGAGGAGAAGATTCAACGACGAGCTATACGGGCTATACAGCGACGTTGACCTGGTCAAAAAGCTGAAAATACACCGGCTGAGATGGCTGGGGCACGTGGAGCGTATGGACAGCAACGCACCTGCCCGACGAGTCTTCGAATCCAACCTCGATGGTGTACGCAGCAGAGGAAGAACCCGTAACAGGTAGTGCAATCAAGTGAATGACGACATCAAAGCACTCGGTGTGCGCAACTGGAAGCGGCTAGCTAGGGACAGAGCTGGCTGGAGGGGCTTGTTAGTTGAGGCCGAAGCCCATACTGGGCTGTGATCGCCATCAAAAGTAAAGTAAGTAAGTAATGTATTTTAGTTTTTCCACTATTGTAAAAAGAGCAATTTACACAAGTGGTCATTTTTGAAAATCAGAGCTATTGTTTTCATTTTCAGTAGTGAATATTTATATCTATTTACTAAAATTAAGAAACAGAAAACAGTGCACAGTACCTTTGATATTTTACTAATTTTTCCTGCAACTTCAATTCGCTGAAATAAAAACTTTGATAGGATTAAAATAAATTCTGAATAAAATTCAAAACAAATGATCAAGCGAATCCAAAAAATTTTTTTCTTCAGTATTTTCACAGCTAGCTTAACTGATTGTCTTTGGTCAGGCAACTGGAGATTGCTGTATGCTGTTGCTGAGGCCCTCCGAAATAAAAAATGTATCAGTCAGGAATAAAAACGAATAGCGTGTTCACTGGTCCAGCTAATGAAGGTTCTTTCGACTCAGTTGTTTATTTTAATTTTCTTTGGAACCGAAAATGAGGTAATTTTGCAAATACCAGAAAAGTGTTTTCGTCTTAAATTTGTTAATTTTTTTGTATAGGTAGGTAGCTAATTTCATTTTGAATAGGCTTTGGCAGTTCGAAATATATATTTTCAACGAAATTGCCTAAATTGGCGTAGTGAAAATGTAGTTTTCGATGACTTTGGCGCATAAATCAGGCTGAATTTGACCGATGGCATCGATTATATTGTCTTTGAGGGTCGAGGTGGTTTGCAACTTATTCGCATAGACTGCGACTTAAAAAAGCCCCACAAGAAAAAGTCCAAAGGGGTCAAATCACACGATCTTGGTGGCCAATTCACGTTGCCTCGACGCGAGATAACCACACCATGAAACCGCTCGTGCAGAATATCGATTGTGTATTAAGCTGTGTGGCACGTAGCGTCATCCTGTTGAAACCATATATCTTCAGTGTCCTTATCATCCAATTTAGGCCACAAGAAGTTGGTGATCATCGACCTTTAGCGATTGCCGTTGACGGTGATGGCCTGGCCAGCATCATTTTCGAAGAAATACGGACCGATGACGCCTCCAGGCATCCAGCCCAAAATCCACACAAAACAGTAACTTTATTTGGATGCATTGGCACCTCGTAAATCTCGCGTGGATTAGTGTCGTCCCAAGTCCGGCAATTTTTCTTACTCACGTACCCATTCATCCAAAGATGGGCCTCATCGCTAAAGATGATTTTTCGACCAAAATTGGGATAAACTTCTAACTGCTCTAAAACATGATTTGCACGTGTTGCTCGACGCTGTAACTCACCATGATGATTTGTCCGTAGTCAATGATTAAAAGACGATATTTTGACCGAAAGTAAAAGAAACAATATGGCCGCCACGAGCTGCCAAAATCAACCCGTCCCTATTGGAAAACCCTTTAGTATAGTTAATTATGATTTTTTCGCTTTTATTTTATATAGATACGCACAGTAAAATATGAAAAAAAAATATAAGGCACTTGACTTTTAAAAAATATTAGTTTGTGTTATTTTTTTTTTGCATGACCCACCCCCAGGAACTAAAGCTGTATACGCCCCTGAGACAAGTACATAGATATCCGTTGGTTAGTATAAACTGGTCTAAAGCACATACTGAATACATATTGTATGCATTCAGACACACAATGAAACTGTCAAACTTTTATAAATCCCAACAAGTTTTGTTTCCATTAAAAAGTACAAGTGACCTTAACTCTAGAAATTAACGTGTTTCGCCGAGAAATGATTGTGGGCTCTTCAGACTTCAGTTAGTCTGTCATATCCTTTTAAGACACACATGTTGGTCTAGTTTTTTTTAGTAACTTTGAAATATCGAGCGCATTTTTGACTCAAAAAAAGCCTCATACCATTTAAAATTTATTCGTTTCACTTTATTTCTAAGGACAATAAGCTTTTCACATCAATTTATCCCATTATTCACATTATTATTATTGTTTACCCATTGAGAGTCATGTGTTTCCGGACGCTTAATGTATTTTAACGAACAATCTCATCACTGACCCAACACTGTTTGATGTTATTTATTTTCGAATTCACTCAATGTTTATTTTATTCTTTTGTCAATGCAATAATACAGTAAATGCCTTTTAACTTGAAATACAAGTGTCGAGTATTTCACACCATTAAACCCTATAATGTTGTTGTAATGTATTGTTGTATTGTATCCACACCAATATAATTGCCATTTGGTCAACACAAACCGAATCATTCACATCGATTTGCATGTAAATTTTCGAATTGCAATTCCATTATCCCATCGAGGAGCTATAGTATTCAAGCTGAGTGCGAATTGCCAATACGTTTTCGTAGGCAAAACAAAATTCTATACGAAAGAAACCCGGATATCCGCCATGATGGTGCTGAAAATAGCTGATGGTGTTTCGTGTTTGGTGGATTTAAATTTTCGAATACTAATTCGCATTGAACGTGTCCAGTGAACACAGAGAAAGAGCATGGAAAAAAATATATTCAAATCGTAGAACGTGACAGCAGCCAGCATCAGCAGTAGCGAAAGTGGTCGGAGGCCAACGCAACGGTTGCACAAATTCAAGGTAGAAAAAGGACTCATATTCGTGGGTCCATGATTTTTCAAAATATTTGTATCGAGCCAGTCTGTGCGGTTCACCGGAACTCCAAGGATTCTCCAAACACCACCGCCCCGTGTCGCACTAGCCTGGCCGTCAGCCATATAGCTATCGATGAACAACAACTGTACGTACATGTACAATGTACATATGATAATATGGTCTCAAAGTTCGTCCTGATCCATTGGAGCGGTGTAGGCGATCCGCAGCGTTAATTATCACGTCCACTGAAATGTAAATTGGCAGGAGATTATGAAGCGTAATTGCATTTCGTACAGGATAAAATGGATATCGAAAAGAGAAGTGAGTCTATTCGATTTGGATTTAACTTTCGGTAACATAAAAATAAAAAAGCACCTTTTCAATTCGCTGCAATTGATAGTAACGGTCAGTCAGATGAAGAGAAATATTTTTACTTCCACATTTTCAAAAATACAAACAAAAAAAAAAAACAAGTTTGAACCTTGACGATAGAGACACGTAGTACGTAACGTATACATATGAATATACACATACAGGGCTATAAATGTTTGGTAAATTTATCGGTTTTCCGTTGTTTTTATGTGTTTTTTGTATTCATCTCGTTAGGTATATGCGCGCATTAAATCATTGACTTAACGGTTTTCAATTCGATAACCGGTGAAGGATTATTGAAATGGTTAGTCACATATCGAATTGCAGAAGTATATTCCTATCTCTCTATGTGGGTATGTACATATATTGAATTAAGGGTTTTGTTAATGGTTTTTGTGCCGTAAATAGATTAAGTATTTTTTTTGCCTGCGTTGGGCTGATTTTTATACCTTATTTTTTGGATTTATTGCAAAGATTTATTGATATCAGAAGAAAATAGTCACTAGTGGAAGAGAAATTGAAAAATGAACTCAGGTTCAAAGGAATTGTAGGATTTTCTTGTTGACAATCATACTAAGTTTGTTGGTTGTTTTCGCTGGGTATATTGACTGGTAAATGAACAAAACTCATTGGATGTATTTATTTTTGTAAGCACAAAAACTTTCTGTAAATTGTATAAAAAACGTTTGTTTATACATTCGTTGATTGGTATAAATATGGATCTAATGCACATTTGCCAATACAGTTTTGTTTATTGGTATTTACGCGCCTGGCCCATCAAATTTAGACATAAGCAAAAAAATATAACTTTTTACAAAATGTGCCGTTTTTTAATAAAAACAATTCAGTTCGTCATGTTCGTTAGACTATTAGTTTATATATTATACCAATTAAATATATATTGTACGTTCAATATTTTGTCCGTATATATCGCAGCTTGGCGTGCAAAAATAGTGAATAATGGAAAACATTATTCATTTCCAATTCAACTAAATAGTTAGGCAAGTTTTTTTTTGTATACGAGTTATAAGCCCATTTTATGAATATAGTTCGATGGTATATTTTAACGACACTGCTTTATTTTTTCTGGAAATAATCATACAAATATGCAGAAATCAATTTTTTCTTACAATATACATTTTATAAAAGTCATAAATTTATACCAGTCATAATAAATTCTGGTATAAATTTTTTTGTTAATCTCCGAATCAAAGGGCTGATATTTACTATACCAATAAGCAATTCATCTAGGTATACATTTCTGCGTGTCGCTTTTGGCGAATGGATTATTTTCTTTTTATTTATACCAGTCAGGTACGTAGAGTAATTTTAATAATAGTCCTTACACCTACTCAAAACATTCTTTTCTACTCATCATTTTCGTTTTTCTTTTCATATATTGTTTGTCTCTTGAGAGTAAACAACGAATAATTTGAATCTTATAATGAAATTTGAAAAAAAAAACTTATTTCGTCTTGATTATTTTGACACTATTTTCCAATCAACATCCTTAACACAGATTCTTCTTGTGCGAAACGAAAAACACTCTTCATAAAGTAATCTCATTTCAATTATACAAATTCACGAAAAAGAAACAAAACTTCATGGCTAATATTCCTAGAATTGTTTTTCCTTCATTTCAGCTACTTAAAAACATCATAATCATAAAAATGTAAACTTTGTATTTATCACTTTGAATGAAGAAAAAGAAAAATATTCACCCAATTTTCTGTAGTCAACGTAGGTACCTACCATGGAACAGTGGGGCAGATGTGCGGTCTGAAATGATAAAATTCTTTTTTTTTTGTGTTGCACCTTAATCAATATAGATCACCACGCGAGCCCCCTTTTTTTGCCACTTCCCTTTTGTTCCATTTTTGAGGACTGTCGTTTTTTGACCACGCCCCCTTTCGGTCACCCCCCTTTCTGTTACGCCCACTTTTAGATCTCACCTTTTGTGCCAATTTTTTTAAATACGCCATTTTTTGACGGCGCCCCTTTATGGCCACATCCCTTTTTTGAACGCGCCTGTTTATGACCACGCCCCTTTTCCACAACGCTCCTTTTAGGAGACGACCACTTTTTTTGGACACCCCCATTAGTAAAAATATTTTAGTTTAACACAAGAAATTATGAGACAGCTAACGCTGAGAAAAAATTAGAACACAAGCGCTTATGTTGAACTTAAATATTGGCAAACACACACACACAATAAATTGCCCCATTGTTTGTCGTTGCTGATGCAACTTGTGCTCTGCATCCTCAGGTCTCTCAAGAGTGGCAGGCGGCGCCACCACTAAATTTTATTTCCAACTTTTATAATTCACTTAAATTGCGGAAAACTTTCAACCAAATGAATTAATTTTGTATGAAAATCCGTCCGTTTTCTTGAACTTCTATCTTCTTGTTTGTTTTTTTTTTTTGTCCGTGATGCTGTGTTGGGTATGTGTGTGTCGTGTGGGTTGGGTGCGTTGGCGGTATGTTGGTATCCATTGCCTTCCTTCTGCCTTCCAAGTGGTTGCATTCAATTAAAGAAGAATGCTGATGGGGGTTCATATTTGTTTGTTTTTTTTTTTCCTTCTTGATTGTCGTGTTGTATGTCTGTCTCGTCAGCTCTTCGTTGATTTGCCTGTTTGCATTGCATTTTGGCGCCCGCATAGAAAAAAAAAATCAACTACGAAAACCTTGTAAGACATCCTTTCTGCTGATGCATTCACAGAGGATATGAGTGGGGTAGATATAAGATTGTGAGGAAAATTTAAATGAATTCTGTTTACATCCTTCCCCAAAAGATAAGTCCTCTTTGTACGCCCTGCTACTGCATGTGTTAAAAAAGTATAAATTGAATAGGCAAATATGTAAAATAGGACGAACTAATAGTCCTTCTTATGAAGAGCAGAGATATGTATACAGTTACTTTTGGCATGTATAAAAAAGTTCGTTGACACATCACCACGACTTTAAGGAAGAAGCATAATTCAATGTTCAAGCAGTCGAACATAATTGAATTATTAAATGTTCAACGCGAAAACCTTAAAATCATGTCTTTTCCCCTCATGTCTTTCGCCCCTGTCTGCCTCCTTTCCCTCTAACATCCTTTCTATCTGCCTGCATTTAGTCTGTAATTTCCTTTGCCCTAAGTGAATTTTTAGTTACGAATTCCAGCGTTCCTTTTACTTCCGCATTCATTCTATGGCGGGAGTGATATTTTTTTTTATTTTTATTATTCTCATTTCTACCGCTTGAGGGTCAAAACCAAACACACGGAGCCAAACAGTGGCGGTGTCGGGGAGGTCGGTAGTGGCTTTACAGGAAATTAGCAATTTATGTGGAGAATTCGCGCCTTCAGTAGAAGGCTCATTTATTTTCCCTCGTGCGAGTGTGGTTCGCGAAGTTGCCAAGATAAGTTTTCTATCTAAATTGTTTGTGTGCGATATTCAAACAAAAAAAAAAAAAAAAAAAAATAAATGTCGGGAAAAACGTTCTTTGATTTCTTTGCTTGATGGTATGATGAGGAATGTTTTCCAAAGAAAAGTAGGTAGGTAATGGTAGCGGGATTATAAATTAAAAATGTCCAACAATGTGATTGTTTTCGAGAAAAAAGTTTTTTTTTTGTTATTTTTTGTGTCAGGACAGATTTTCTGCCAAAAGTTAAGGCAAAAATAGGGAAAATAAAATCACAACCGAAAAAGTTGAAAGGATTTATCGAGAAAGTTTTTTTTCTATGATACTTTTGTATGTGAAATTAAAAGAGATTTCTAGCAGCTTTAAGGGGATATCGAAGTTTAAAAAGTGATAAATCAATTATAATAGTTTTGGTCTCTAAATGAAGGCTATGGGGAATGGTGGGTCTGTCATGTCCTATAAGATTAACAATTTGATTGATTTGAATACTGTGTTTTGTTTTTTTTTTGACAATGAAAAATAAAAGTAAAATGATTCTTTTAGTATTCCTCTATTCAATAGGAAGAAAATCCACTTTGAAGTAATATTGGAGATAAGTTTTGTGTCCCCTAATGTGAGAGGTGGCGGGAAGCTAATAGAAATGAAAAAACATTTCACTGGCTGTAACGTGACCGGGTTGCACATTATCGACTAATAAAATAGGTACTTCATTTCCCTCATAATCATAATAAGAAAACTTAAAAATAACATGCAAAAATCTAGGCATACTATACTAACCTACCCTTATAATAATAACTAAAAATACAAATAAATCTAGGTTCCAAAAATCTTAAAATCTATTAAGCATAATACCTAAGCAGGGAGGAGAAGATCATACACACCTGCTCTACCTATCCAAGAAGCATGCAATCCAGCATATAGATAATCCCGATTGGATCGGTGCTGCAACAATGCCCCAATGTGCATGTGCTGACATCCATCCATCTCGGTATTTAATTTGATTTATCTGACAAATCGAAATGTTATAAGGTTTGAGATACAAAAGATAATAGAGAATAGTAAACATCTACATCAGTCTCAGCTTTCTTGGCCAAGGTTTTTTGTCAATGTTTACAATGCTCATACTTACAACAATAAAACTATCCATGTTACTTACCTCAGTAGATATAATCCTAACTTGATGGGATAATACAAAAACCTGGAAAATAACATAAAGAGAGAGAAGTTGATAAATATTGATACAAAAAAGAATTAATAAAATAATAAATAATAAATAATAAAACTTACCCAAAGCTTGTCCTAGCATCGCCACATTTTCATGCCATTTCAGATTTTTACTCAAATAACTTTGACACATGAAAATAAGTCAGTACAATAGCGTTGTCTCACTTATTAAAAGAGGATGGAAAGACTAATTACTTTCGGCGGCCATACTTTTTCGGCGAATTGAAAACTAAAATATTGAAATTGATACGTTCAATGATTCAAGGTAATAGATTCTTATAGGGAGCAAAAGGTTGAAGTATCATGTCGGTTACATTTAAAAATAATAAAATAAAAGTCATAAGTCAGACGACAGTGCAATGTATATTTAATTTTAAAGACTGGATATGCAACTGTGATAATAATGATGCTGTGATATTATTTGTAAGATAAATAAATATAAAAGTACAAAAATAGTTAATAGTTAGACCATTGTATATGAAAACTATAGTAATATCATGAGAAGCGCCAACTACTGAGTCACGTAGTGTCGAAATCCACCAACTTCTCTCAACACTTTTTGTTGAGGAAACAAATTTGAAAATCGAGATCTAACAAGACTTACTCTTTCTAAAAATTAATGTCTACGCTGTCAAAATCATAGAACATGTTGCAAACACATGCGCCACCAGCCGTACAAATCCAGCGAAAATAAAAACGACTCCATGATAATACTATAGTTTTCATACACAATGGTTAGACTAGAAAATAGTAGTAAAACCCATTGGTAGTAACGAACCCTAGAAGAGTGAAAAAGAAAGAACAAGATATATATTAGATATTATTTAAATATCCAACTACCCTTTCAGTTATAAATTTATATACACTGAAAACAAAGAGTTATAAAATATATAAAAGGGGACTATGTGAAGATAGACAAAGGGTATACCAAATCATAGTCATATGACTTGCAAAATTCAATTAAGTTGGTAGTTTTCTTCCTTCGAAATAATTTTTTTTTTTTTTGATTTTGATAAAAGTGGTTTATACGAATTTTTAACTGAAACCCAGTATAAAATTTATTTGTATTTAAAGTTAAAATTACGAATATAATAAAACCAACAAGATATATAAAATCAAAAGAAAAGTGAAGAAAATTTAAGATCTAAAGTGTAGAGATTTACAAAAGTGAACATAGTGTTCCAACCAAACCTATAGTCCTCTTTGGAGTTCTGGAAAAGCCCCCGCAGATCCAAAAAGGATATTCAAAAAATATCTTTTATTAAATATACCAGAGGTATGTGTCCTATTTCAAAAGGCATAAGCCTACATATAAAAGAAGATAAAAGAAACAAATCTATAGTGTTCTAATTTGTGTTACATTTACCCGTCTAGGTACGCTTTCGTGTTCCTAGGGGCTCCTCATTCAGAGTGTGCACAATTAGTGCCTCTGCCTAGGCCACATGGCAAATGTATGCGGAAAAGCAAAGCGAGAGATGGGGGCGTGTCATGTATGTGTCAAACAAGGTCACTTCGCATCGGTGTGTCCAGATCGTAAGGAATTGCAGCTGAGAGGTGTACATCCAATCACCGAAGATGAGGACGATTAAAGATTTGAGTGAAGCTGATGGCTCAGTATTTCAGTTGACCATCGATCTTTTTTTATTATTATTTTTTATTTTTTTATTAATGAAAATGTTAATTAGATTTAAGTATTACAATGTTAAGTTAATAATCGGGACGATTAATTGTCAGGATGGCCGAATCGTGGCAACACTGATGAACAAAAGAATAAACTCAATAAAAATGAAAAGACTATGTAGAATGAGTGGAAATAAAGAGAGAAGAGATAACCGATTGTGGGATAGTTTTAAGTTGTTTTGAAAATGAAAAACACAGAGTCTGATGTGTATTGCCAAAAAATAAAGACGTGTTGTTTGTTTCATTATCGGACCCAAAGTATTTTCCTGAATTAAATCAAATGATAGTTTATAAAGACAAATGATAGCTTAAACTACGAATTGAAAATTGTTAAGTAGTTACAAGTAGGGGTTTAAGAGATTTATTACATAAGTACCAATATTTTGCAGTTACATGTCGTTATCTATGCTTATTTTGGGAATAATTGTGAACAAATTTTCAGAATAAAGTTTGATTCTCTCTCTTTAAAACTAGAGATTGAAAGAGAGATTAAAATGTATGGTTCTGAAGTTAAGTTGACCCCTTTCCCCATCATGTTTTCTCTGTCTAACTAGTATTAACGATTGCGAGAAAACATAATATAAACCGGGTAGACAAAAAAAGTGTTATACAAAAATTAAATAACCATGTATGTAAAAATAATCTAAACTGTTAAAATGCAGAAGACATTTCACATAAATTTGTTGGCCGTACGCTCGTTGCTCGGAATTTAATTGAACCTCGAACCCCGCCGTAATGTTCCATGTCTTTCTCTATTCTACCGTTGTTTTTATGAACAGTGTTCTTGTGAAATAGCCAGTTGCATTCCTCCCCTTAAACAATTCAACCGTAATACTCGCGCTTCTAGGATTGCCCATCAGTTTACCCTCGAGCCCAACTTCGGACGTACTGTTAAGTATAGAGATTCTTTCTTTAGTCGTACCACGAGAATGTGGAATGCTTTACCTGGCTCTGTGTTTCTCTCACATTACAGTATTCAGGCATTCAAAACCAATGTTTATCGGTATCTCCTCTTTAATCCTTATCCAATTTCCTAACCGCTAAGTCAAAATCAGTGATAATACATTTGTGGGAAAAATTTCGTGTTTCGAAACGAGTAGTGACTTATCTTGTTGAAAGACTAAAAATTATTTAATATCACCAACACACCGCAACTATACTCTCAGCGTTAAACAAAAAATTTTAATAGTCTTGCATTGGCTTGGATCAGAAGCCCAATACCATACGATAGGTGACATGCACGGCGTTCTCAAGAACACAGTTTGTCGTTGCTTAGCTGAAGTCACATCTGCCATAAACGAAGTGGAATTTGAAGCCCATGTACGCTGGCCTGAAAATGTCAGTGACATAATTAAAATTTTTTTTTTTTTAAGGGTGGTATGCCTGGAGTTTGCGGTGCTATTGATAGAAATTTAATACATATAGATTCTCCATCAACAAATGAACAAGCATTTGTAGATCGACTTGATTTGTCATTTTTTTATTTGAGTGCAAACTGGCCTAGAAGTGTCCATGATGCAAGTGTATTGCGCAATAGCGCCCTATTTCAGAAAACAGAAAGCGGATGGAGGTCGTTTCCTGGAGCAGTCATTTTAGGAGGCATATCCCCCTGCTTGCGCAGAGAGATATAATACTGCTCACAAACGTACCCGTCGTTTAATAGAGTGAGCATTTGGTGTACTTAAAGAAAAGTTCCCGTGCCTAAATCACTTGCGGGTTAATCCTGTGTATGCAGCAAACATTATCAAATGTTGTGCAACATTATGTAATATTTCCTGCAAAGAAGAAAGTTTAGTAAGCCCTGAAATATATGAGCATGTCATTCCTGGGAACGAAGAAGACCATGACCATGACCATGATCATACCCAAAATTATTTCTCGCCACCATCTCAAGAAGCCCGATCAAGTCTATTGCCTTACCTAAGGGATTTTAAAATAGAATAGATAATTCTAGATACACATAAATTAAATTGGTGTCTATCTATAGTTTTGAAAAAAAAAAAATCGTTTGAATTTTTACTTTGATTTTTGTTTTAAAAATGTTGAGTTTGAAAATTAATTTTCTTAAAAACTGTTGAAAACACTTTATTTAAAAATAAAATACAAGTTGTGATTTCTGGCTTTACAAAAAGGTATAACATGAAATTGTAAGTGTTACCGCCGTCTTTTAATCATTTGTTCTTATTTTAAGTTTGTTGATTTTTATAAAACTGCCCCTCCCGTCTGAACCCAACCTCGCTAGTGATGCTTTATAAATTCATTATCATATCACTTTTATATTACCTTACATTTGCTTAAAGCAATATAAATATGTGTAAAATTCAATTTTGACGAATAATATCTTCAACTATGTGCAATTGATCATACATACAAACAATATTTTGTTTATTAAATCATTTTTGTTAAAATTTATTAAATCAAAGAAGAACTATATCAATATTTTTTTTTCTTGAAAGCATCAATCGTTGGTGATATTATGCTTTGACATTATCCAAAAAAAATCAATAAGTGAATTGTACAAGAAAAGGTAATTTTCATAATTTACAATTGTAGCAAAAATATTTGTGGTACATGAATGATAGTTACTTTTAAAATATTCTTGTTAAGCTAATGTTTGTAGAATTGTAAACTTGTAGTTTCTTGGTACAGAACTGAAATGCGTCTAGTTTACCGAACATTTTAACAAATATTTTGTACACTTGTAAGTTTGTGGTACAGAATGAGAAAAAGACTTGTAATTTCCATATTGTTTAATTTTTGTACAATAGTAAAGTTTGCAATTTTTCTTGTAGCTTTGTGGTAAACAATTAATTGTTATTTGTTTAAAATCACCTCTTGTACAAGACTTGTAGTTTCTTGGTACAGGCCCCAGGTCTTCAAAAAGTGGTTATAATTGGTATTAGTACATGGCCACTTATACAAAGTGGGTCCATTTACTTGGAAGAAATAATAATTGTCCTAATATTTAAAATGGCGCACAACGCAAGGGCCAAAAATCCTCTATTTAATTGTTGTAACTTAAAATTAATATTGTGAATATAAATTTGGTGGCGACAGCTCTTGGAAAACCTAGTGATAGCTCTCAACCGTTCCTGTGTTGGTGTTTTAAGTCGGCAGGACTGGAAGGGACCAACAATTTTCTTCCGAATCCGTACGTTTTATGATACTAAGAGATACTCTTGAAAAATCGTTACTTCCTCGCAGGAGAAATCATTATCAACCTGAAAAAATTAAGATGTATTAGGTTGGAAGTTGGTTATATGTAACAGACTAAACCTCAGAGAATATTTAAAGCTTTAAATCAAAGATTCTATGGAAGAGCATTTTTTTTTTCACTAACGAAAACCACAAAGTAATAAAATTAGATGTCCAAAATTTAAACATTTTCTATGTTGCGTGTCAAATGGTCTTGTAATATTGGAGCAAAATTTATTTCCAACTATAAAATTCCCACTTTAACCCTGACATATTTGCCAATGCCACGTTGTGGGTCTTCTCATTTAAATAAATATCTCATAAACATAAATAATACTATGGTATCCTTTTTAACAGTTCAAAGCGTCCATCCTTTTTTTTTCGACTCCACACTGTCTTTTCCAAACAAAAAAAATGCAGAAAAAAAGCAAGACAAATAATTATAAGGAGAGATCCTTTTTGCGTTGAACTTTTAGTTACTATTTTTTTTTTTTTTTAAGGAACAGCAAATAAAATTAAGTCCAATTCGCCCACACACAAAGCGAATAGTGATTTATTTCTACAAACGAAAGGGAAAAAACATATTTATTTGGGCCGATAAGGAATGAAAAGAGCCACTTTTATGCAACATGACGAGAATACAAAAAAGAATTTAATATTTTTGTTCTTGAAAATAATATAAAGGACTTAAGTATGAGAAACAGGGTGTTCCAATCGGAAATTACTTTTAATTTTTAAAGTTTTTTTTTTTAATTTTTATTTTTTTTTTAATTCTAAACCTGATAAAATTTCATTTAGGCTATAAAAAATATGATAAAAATGATTAAGGTCATTCTTATAGGAGTTTAAATATTCTTGAATTTGATGTTCATTTTGTTGATGTTTTCGCCCACCATTTTCATGAAAAAGGTCGAACACTATACAAAAGAGTACTGATTTGATGAACATCGAGCTTTCACTTAAATAAGTTTTTGCCTTTTCTTGAGTTTATCTTTGTAAATGATAACCAGCTCTGTTGTGAGTTCCGCGTGAAAGAAAATCCGCCCGAAAAATTACATTTCACTCTTTCCTAATTGTGAGTTTCAGGCGAAAAGAATTCCATTTAATTTTTGGTGGACACACTTGTTGTAAAATGGAGTGTGAAACTCACAATAGCTTTTAAAAATACAGGCGAACAAAAGATTTTCGGGCGAAATGTTTTCCGGGTGGAACTCACAATAGGGCTGAACGTTTTTGTAAAACACAAAAGACTAATTTTTCTTTAATTATAATTTTGAACAACAAGACATTTTTTCTTGATTTAAGAGAAAAAGATAAAAAACCTAATTGATGGTCATCCAGTAATCATTAAAATGATGAATCCATTTTGTTCAAAACCAAAAATATGCTGGATTATCATCGACATTTATTTTGAATAAGTAACGTTTAAAGAATTTTTTTTTTTTCAAAATGTTTTATTTAAAAATTGCTAGACAATAACTGATTGGTCTTCAAATCAAAATCACCCTGTACATTGACCAAAAGCTTATGCAGGTCTGTGAGAGGCTAATGCCTGTTTGTTTATGTGTCTGGGGGTCGATATCGGGTCCTTCAGGTCCAGTAGCATAACGTATTATATCTAGAATCTTAAAAAACTGAACAGTCACGTTCATTTTTATTAGCCATAAATGTATTTTCTCTCGTTGTGCTATTTCTAACTCTTTTATTTACTTTTTTTTATCGGTTCGTTCTTTAAATGCGGTGGGCCCTTTTTTTGTTGTTTCTGTTGTTAAGCTCCATATCGTCAGGGTTCTATACAGTAGGGCTCCTTCAGTCATCCATTGTTCATTGTAATCACTTTGTTCAACAGGATATCGATGTTTTTTTTTTTGTAAACCAAGAATCCTGTGTAAAGGAGAGGGTAAAGGAGCAAGAGGAGTTGTAGTTGTGGCAATAGAAAGAAATTTATCGCATTTTCCAATTCCTCTAAGACTGAAAAATTGGTGTAATCGCATATCGCACGAATGGTTCTTTATACGATTTGTGCGGTTGGTTGATGTGTGAAGTTTGTGGGTGTGTGTGTGTGTGTGTGTATGCAAGAGGATACTATCTCTAGAGCCTCAATGGACGATGAAAACGTACGTGGGTCAAGAAAAAGGATTTTATTGAAGTTATTTGGAAAATGAATGTGGTCAACATGGAATATTCAATTTTACTGAGAAATTCTACTCTTAGATTTAAATAAAGAGAATAATATGAAATTCACACGTTTTTCTGTGGGAAGAATATAGATATGTAAATTTTATTGAAATCCTTTTAAACCTTTTCATCAATAGTTTTTAGAATGAGTCTTGAGATAATAATGATTTTGATAATAATTATCCCAAATTTTCTTAAATGTGAAATTTAAAGTTAAGTTGAATATTGATTTTCAGGAATATCTAATTGCATTCATTTTGAGAATTAAATATTTTTTATTTCAAAAAATTCAATGGCCCTATAAGTAATAAACGAATTTTAAGCCGAAACTAGCTTAAATTCTCTTGTAAGGTATAAACTGGACTTAAAGCTGAATTCGACTATAAATTCGTCTAAAACTAAGGGCCAATGTTTTCTAATAATGTCATATAGATTGTTTGGATAATGTCTGTTTCATAATTACGTGTGGACTGTGGACTTCTCCCGAATTCCGCCGCTCAACTCATCGAAAAAGTATTCTTGGAGCGCTGATTTTGTGGTTCTGGCTGGGCTTGGGCATTGACAAAAAAAAATGAATAAGCCCTCCTCCGCCTTTTCATCCTAACAAGCTTTACCGTACATTGATTTCAACCCAGTTGCACTTGCGACCTTTCCATCAAGAGAACTCAGGAAGGAAAACCGGATCATAAACGTAGAACATGTTTCGGTATTCACTGACGGGTCCAAATCAGACGAGGGGGTAGGGTCTGGCATCTTTTCCCACCCATAAACAAGTCGATAAAACTACCGAACTTCTGTAGCGTCTTTCAACCAGAGGTCCTTGCAGTATGTGATGCTGCAAAGCATCTCTACACACTTCAATTGATTTCTTCATAGATAGTCAGGCTGCAATCAAAGCCATATCATCAATTGTCACCAAATCCAAACTAATTGATTGCTGTCGCAGCAAACTAGAATCGTTGGGCGCAACAAAGACAGTTACCCTTTGTTGGGTCCCAGGACATCGTGACATTTTTGGTAATGAAAGGGCAGACAAACTGGCCAAAAACGGGGCACCACTTGAACCGAGCCAAGTCATACCCTGGGCTAAGTAGCCTCTAGAACAAGAAAAATTTAGAATTCACAATAGTTTTTTAAAAGCCACAAACGACCGGTAGTCAATACTTGATATTTGTCGGGTTTGAAGGAATTTATGGCCGTTACTCTCTAGGAACAAAACAGACTATTTACTCAAGCTAAGCAGGCCCCAATTATACCTTTTAGTTGGTATACTTACGCGTCACAACTCCATGGCAACCCACTTGAGCAGAATGGGCATCAGCTCATCTGACCTATGTAGAGGATGTCAAGACGAGGAGGCGGTGTAGGGCTCATAACACTTCCTTAGCGAATGCACCCAGCCTAGTTACAATCAGAAGAGCAATTCTCGGAGAATACTTCTTCGACGAATTAGATAGCGTCTCAATTTTGACACCTGCAAACATCATAAAATTCATCCAGATTTCAGGATGGTTCAGGGAGGCTTCTTCTACCCAAACCCCTTCCTGATAATCACCATATCCTCTCCTCACCCATCCTTTCTCCTACCCAAGTCAGCTCCCGAGGAGCACAGATCCGAGCTTCATCACCCCTTCTTACCCAACCTAACCTAACACCTTTTACAAAACCCGATGAGCTAATGTCCTTTTTGCCCAATGAGTTGTTGCCCGTTTTTACTCCTATAACCTACAACAAAAGCCTTGCATTAGCTGTTTTGTTGTTAAAGAAGCTATGCTGTTAAATGGCCACCTACATTCAGTTCTGCATGTATTATACTTAAGAAACCAATTTTCCGACGAAATTTTGTTTGAAAACGCTAGCCTTGATACCGGCTTTGCCAACCCTTTAGACCTGATGAACGTCTAACCCTTCAATGTTTAAAAAGGTATCCCATCTTCGGAACCACAAAAAAATATAAAATAAATAATTTATGCATTCTGTCCTGTTCTACCAAAATAAATAGGTACTCTATAAAAAGGCAATCATTAAATTTGCATTCTTTGAACCCAAATTCATTTCCGAAACACTATCACAACTCGGTAGGTATTGTATAATTTTTTCATTATTATGAGCAACAAGAAGGTAAATGTTTTCCCCATAACACACAAATTACAGGAACCGGAATACCTAAGAAGACACAAAAAAAGATAAAACACCTATAATTACATTCGAGGTTGAATGTGAAGTTCCCAGCAAAACAGGAAAACTTCTAAAGGATGCTATACAGAGAGCCAACAACAAAACAAAAAAAAATACGAGGACACAAGAAACCGCATTTTGTGTGAGCTGTGTATTCGCTCAGTATATCTCGAACTGTATAATTATTTGACTCCATCGGGTTCATTTTCTAGTATAAAAAAGTAGGAGGTGTCTTCGTGGGGAACTTTAGATGCATAAACGAGTCAACTCATTAGTATTCTAATGTTGCCCCACTATTAACCCATTTTCATTACAAAATTTCGTGAAACTCGTTATCCTGTTCCTTGTTGATTCAAAGGCAAAAAATTAAAGGATTTCTAACTTTCTTCATCTGCTGCTCTACCAGAGTCCTAGAAATTTATCGTACACTCTTTTTTTTATATTCTTATTGATGGGCAAATACTGTTTTTTTTTTTTAATTTCTATACTTTCTCTGACCTACTATTTCATTTAGATAATGTTGCAGCTTTTGATCCTTCTTTTTTTATTTCCGTCTTTCTTGTTGTCTTGTTTTGTGTTGCAGTGAGGTTGTTAATAGTGTAATTTAGACGTATGCGTTTTGTTTCGATATACCTACAAATGGGGCATGGGGGCAGGATACTTCATTTTAGTTTTTCGTTTTTATTCTTGTGTTTCAACAAAATGCTTCAATTGCATGCAGAAATAAGTAAGAACATTATGAGAATTTGTTTTGCTCTCGATTAATGTTTCGTTGTGGGGTAGTAATTTATTTAGATTATGTATATTTTTCATAACTAATTGAAATAATAAATAACTGCTATGCTGGTGAAATAATAATTGTATTGTTTTTGGTTTGAGAATCTAAACATGCAATGGTTTAATTTATTATTTTGAATGAAAAACGAGTACTAAAAAACAATTTAACATGATAATTGAAATTAAAAATGGCCAACAATAGCTAATATTGGCCAACAATTCGCTTAAGAGTATGAAAAATCTACTCTTTTTTTTCGACGTTAGTACACTCCATAGTACCTGGTCATTTTCATGAGTCTCGTTTCGGGAACTAGGCAGGGGCGTATACCGCTTAAGTTCTTGGGGGGGGGTCATGCCAAAAAAAAATAACACAAACTAATGTTTGTTAAAAGTCAAGTGCCTTATATTTTTTTTCATATTTTACTGTGCGTAGCTATATAAAAGAAAAGGGAAAAAATCTTAATTAACTATACTAAAGGGGTTTTCCAATAGGGTTGATTTTGACAGCTTGTGGCGGCCATATTGTTTCTTTTACTTTCGGTCAAAATATCCTCTTTTTGTCAGTTACTACAGACAAATCATCATGGTGAGTTACAGCGTCGAGCAACACGTGCAAATGATGTGTTAGAGCAGTTAGAAGTTTTTCCCAATTTTGGTCGAAAAATCTTCTTTAGCGATGAGGCCCATCTTTGGATGAATGGATACGTGAAGCAAAATTGCCGGATTCGGGACGACACTAATCCACGCGCACTGAGGGAAAAAATACTTTCTAAAGTTAAATAAGAGCGTATTTGATCTAAAAATTTTTTAATGAAGTGGAGCATTTTCATTTTTACGTTGAAACAATGTTAATTTGAATATGCGACGTAATTTTAAGAGATTCAACCTATTTTTAAAGTAAAACGTATTTATTTATACATCGAAATCAACTTTTGTACATTTACATTTCGTTCAACGTTGTTTTAAAGTGAAACGTTTTCATTTTTAAATTGAAATCCAAATCCAAATAGCTCCCTTACATTTGTGAACAAATTAAACGCGCACTGGAAATTCACTTTCATATTATCGAAAAACAATATTTAATTACTTTTCCTATATTTATATTACTTTTCCTATATTTATATTACTATGAAATACTCATAGCATCAAACAATACACTTAAGTCGTCACAAATAAATGATTCACCACAAAAATGAAATGCGTCGATCATGTATATACATTTGTCTTTGTCTTACATAAATTTAAACAAAGAAGCGTGGCGTGGGTAGCCATTTTGAATCAATACCTTGTTGAGCGAAGTTCAATCTACGTTGATTCGAAGTAGAAAAATATTATTTTAAAAGATGGATGAATTTGATTTACCTATGATTCCACTTTAAATCAACATGTTAACGTATTAAAATCTAGTTCGTTATTAAGTATGGGATCACTTTGAAATAAAGTCGCTCGACTTTGATTTAAGAATTTTCAGCGTTGGCGCCAAATCGTTCCGAAAAATATTAGAATCAAAGTTTTTTGCTTTGATTTTACGTTGTTTTTTTCTCTGTGGAGATTCACGAGGTGCCAATGCATCCAAATAAAGTTTCTGTTTTGTGTGGATTTTGAGCTGGATGTCTGGAGGCGTCATCGGTCCGTACTTCTTCGAAAATGATGCTGGCCAGGCCATCACCATCAACGGCGATCGCTATAGGTCGATGATCACCAACTTCTTGTGGCTTAAATTGGTTGATATGGACACTGAAGATATATGGTTTCAACAGGATGGCGCTACGTGCGACACAGCTTAAGACACAATCGATATTCTGCACGAGCGGTTTCATGACATGGTTATCTCGCGCCGAGGCGACCTGAATTGGCCACCAAGATCGTGTGATTTGACCCCTTTGGACTTTTTCTTGTGGGGATTTCTTAAGTCGCAGGTCGTTGCGAATAAGTTGCAAACCACCTCGACCCTCAAAGACAACATAATCGATGCCATCGGTCAAATTCAGCCTGATTTATGCGCCAAAGTCATCGAAAACTGGAACTTTCGAATCCGCGCCACCCAGCGAAGACGGGGCGGCCATTTGAACGATGTTATATTACTATAATAGGGCTCTCAAATAAAGATAAAACCTTATTGATATCTTGTTTTATTCAATTTTAAAATCGACCCGCCCTTAATGGAAAACCCTATAATACATTACCTTTGTTAAAAATAAGTAAAAATAATTTAAAATCGTTCATATCCTGGAAAAATATATCGTACCTTAACTCATTTAATTTCAAGACAGTTAAGAATCAAAAGTCGGCGTGAAATAGCAGACTACGAATGTAATACTAAATGTTCACTACGCAAAGTTAGGCAATTTCGTTGAAAATATATATTTCGAACTGCCAAAGCCAATTCAAAATGCTCATTTCATTTCATTTACCTATACAAAAAAATTAACAAATTTAAGACGAAAACACTTTTATGGTATTTGCAAAGTTAACTCATTTTTGGTTCCAAAGAAAATTAAAATAAACAACTGAGTCGAACGAACCTTTATTGGCTGGACCAGTGACCGCGCTCTTCGTTTTTATTCCTGACTGTTACATATTTTATTTCGGAGGGCCTCAGCAACAGCATACAGCAATCTCCAGTTGCCTGACCAAAAAAAATCAGTTTAGCTAGCTGTCAAAATACTGAGGAAAAACATTTTTGGATTCGCTTGATCATTTGTTTTGAATTTTATTCAGAATTTATTTTAATCTTATCAATTTATTTCAGCGAATTGAAGTTGCAGGAAATATTAGTAAAATATCATAAGTACTGCGCACTGTTTTCTGTTTCTGAAATTTAAGTAAATAGATATAAATATTTACTACTGAAAATGAAAACAATAGCTCTGATTTTCAAAAATGACCACTTGTGTAAATTGCTCTTTTTACAATAGTGGAAAAACTAAAAAAAACATTACATATTCGTATTATAATTGAATACAAAGATTCGTTTTCGTTGCGTTTCAAGAAAAGTGTGAACAAATTTCACGAGTGATTTTGATATGCCTTTGATTTGAAAAAAATTTATGTCTCTAAGACTGCCACCGATGGAAAAGTGAAAGGCACCTTACAAAATAAATATGTACATCAAATATACCTAATCTTTTTAACTTTCTTACCAGTCGGCCTTTCTGATAAAAATAATGGACAAAGTTGTTAAATTCTACGAGCCTAGTCGCTTTTCGTCAATAATTCCATCCGACTGGTCAAACGGTTCACCGCAAGGAGTTCCAAAAAATCTCCTTTACCATAGCTATTGGCTTTTGCATTATGGGATTCATAGGTTACTTTGTAAAAGTAATCCACATCCAAATCAATAACAGTATTGTTCGATCGTAAATGTTGAATAAGTGCAAACAAAATCCTTTCATAATAGGTTTTCATCATAGTTTTATATATTTATGTCTTTTATCGTTAACATTAATATTTTTTGGTTAGAATAACTATAAATCGAAAGTTATCACTTTTTTGCTTTTAAAAATAATTTGTCATACAGAAATCAAACAAAACAATTTCTGTATGTGTTCTATAATGTGTTTAAAGATTTTATTTTCAGAAAAAAAAAATGTTCTTTTTTTGAAAATCCTATTAGTTTTTACTTTACTGAGTGAAAATTTGGTAACAACTCCGCACTTTGATTTCTGTTTGGTTTAACAGGTTTTGGCTGTCATCTCAAAACGGAAACTAGCCTATGCATATATTTTAAGATTTGAATGCATTATCATTTTATGAGAAGTTTATTGTTATGTTTAATTTGAGGTACGAGGAAGAAAATCAAAGTATCATCGATTGACTACAAAATAACGTAGGTATTCCATTGCCATGAAAATTAAATTTCTTATTGAATTGAAGTTACCAACATTCAAATTCTCTATTGAATTCTAAATTATCAATCGAAAATCCTACTAGCTTTCTAAGTAACCAACTTTCTTCAGTAATATGGAAAGAGAAATTTTCATTTGCAAATAAGCGTTTTTTGTGAAAAATTGTCGAAAAATAATAATAGATAAAAATGAACAGTTTTGAAGAATTTTTAGAAATGGAAGTAGTTAATAATATTGACCAAAGAGTAGTGAAGTTAAGAATTACTTTTGATATCGGAAATATTTTGTCGACAAAAGAGAGTTTTCGATTAACAAAAACAACCATCATTTATTTTGCCCAAAACTGGAAATAAACTACAATTCAAGAGGCAATAGAATACGTGTTTAAGTCACGGTGTTGCACCTATACACGAAATAAGCAAAGCAATCGTCTGCAGAGTAGTTCATGGACTGTCGACGGTGATCATTGATCAATTTCTCGCAAACACCATTTGTTGGCCACAAAAATCTTCAGAAACAGACAGACACTAATGCAATAATTTAAGAAGAGATAGTGCTTATACTTTCAGTGATGGTTAATATAATAACAGATCCAGTGGAACTGAGATTTAACAGAGCTCATAAAAGAATAAGGTGAATCATTGAAAACATTTTAGGTATGAGATGTAGGTAGGTACATACAATATGTACAAGGTGGGCCAAATACAAGTTTCTTTTTAAAAATTCAATAAAATGAACAAAATGAAATTTTGTCCCTGTATTAAGGCCCTATTAGTAAGAGCAAACATTCCCATTAATAATGGAACACAACGTCGTTCAAGTGGGAGCCTCGCAGTAGCGCATTCTGTCACTCCAAACTCATCAATCAATCAAGTGCGGGTTTTCTGATCCCCAGATGCGGCAGTTTTGTTAACATTGAAGGCACGCGGTGGGTACTTCATTTTAACCAAAACTTCTTTTCAAAAAACGGACTGTTTTGGCTACACAGCACTCACTTTAGAAATTCAATATTTCCCAACGTTGTTCAAGGGTAAAGCCACTATTTTCGTACCGCGGAGGTAAGATACCTATGATTTAAAAAAAAAACCACTAGATGGCCCACACTTTACTTGTTTACTGCAATGTAAACGTTAAATTATTTAGGAATATTGAAGGAAAAGTTGCTTTGCTTGAACCATCTTCGCATGCAGCGTAGTAAAATTGTATACAATTCCCTTATTTTAACAATAATGTAAATTCAAATTTCGTCCAACACTTAACCAGTATAATCTTTTCGTCTTCTAATTGATTTAATTCCTTTGTAAATTCATTAATTTGCAACGTCAATAATACTGTCAATGATTTGTTTTCAATGCATAATTACCCAAATTGATACAATTTAAGTTTACTTTGCCACTTTGCAAAATACAAATTCAAATGCAAAGCTCTATTTTAAGTTGGTGAAACACTTTTACTTTTCAATTTTCAAAAATAGTCTGAAAACTGATCTTTTTACTTTGCAAATTTTGTGAAACACTTGCAAATTTGCAAAGTGATAAGTAAAAAGTGGTTGGTGAAATGGGCTCCTATATATTTGTTTGCCCCTTCTCCTTTGCTCTTTGCAATTTAATACGTGGCGTTTCATTTACTCTTGATTTTCAATGAACTTGTTTATAAAGCCAGTTCAAGGGAAAATTAAACATTCAGACAAATTATTCGGCGTGAAATTGTTCGTTTTACATTCCAAAGCTTCTATTTTAAACCAAAGCTAAAATATGGTTCTACTGCACTATGCTTTTATCTCATTCCTGCTTAAAAATTCAAAATATGTGGTCATTAGAAGATTGTGGAATGCATTTGTTTCTCATTTCACAATTGTTTCAGATAAAATATTATTTTACAAAATTGGCAGGGTCAAACTTTTTAATTTTAAAAATATAATCACATTTACATGTGATGTGTCCTAAGTTTCGATACAGGTAAAACGTGGCGCGCAAAAGAAAATAACGCAAATAAAATAACGTATTGGTTTTTCTAGCTTACTAAATGTGAAAATAATCTTTAAAATTTCATTTAAAAATCTCAAATTTATTACATTATAAAGTTAAATCGTTTGAAGAATGAAAACTAAATCAGCCCAATTCTAGATAAAAATTCCCGGGGAAATGCTTCCCTTTTCCCTACTCTCTTATTCTAAACTTTAAATTCCCGGAAAATTTGTTCCCTTTTCCTTATTCTAAACAAACTTCGACTATGAGAAATAATACTAGATACGAGAAAAAAGCTGTCATTCTAAATGTCCACAAAATCGAAAATGTAAATATATTTGATGTGACGAGCATTTTTTTTTTTTGGGGGGGGACAAATCTCCCGGGGAATTATTTTCCCGGGGAATATTTAGAATTGGGCTGAATATGTTCCACAAAAATTCCTTTGCAAGTTAATACTTAGGTGTGCCAAATTTTTATATATATGAAAATTAGTCTTTTTTTTGTTACAAGTTTACCTTAGTCAACAGGAATGAACATCAAAATTGTCAGAGTGAATTTTGTAAATTTTACATTCCACAGCTTCTGTTTTAAACAAACTTTAATTGTAAATTGTTTAAATTTTCCAAATTGCATCATTGAATTGTTCCCTTTTTTATCTTATATGTAGATTCCTTCTTAAAATCTGAAAACATGTCAATTTAAAGATTGTGAAATGCATTAATTTTTTTATTTCACAAAAAGTGAAAATTAAAATCTCCTGCAAATAAAAAATTACTAGATTCTTCTTTCTTAGAAACATAATGTGTTTTAGATTTTAACTACAAAACAGCAAGAACAAAAGATGACCCATGACATTTTATTTATTTATGAAAGTTATGAGGTGAAGAATTAGAGTTGAAAAAGTTGACTTGGTAGTTGACGTACATCTAATCACTTTAATCAATTATAGATAGATAAGGTAATGTATGCCAACTACTTGTATTTATTTCAAAACCGAAGTTCCATAATTTCACGATACCATATTTGAATTAAAAATTTGATTTTCACTCAAAATGGTTTGATAGGCTTAAATAAAAATAAAATATAAAAATGAATAGGTTCCACAATCTATCTCCTGATAAATTTGCAATTTCAAAATATGTGAATCGATAGTCTAATTGAAATAGAGTGGAAAAGTTTAACTCACATGCCAATAAATTAATTTTGTTTAAAAATAGAAGCTGTGGAATGTATATTTGTAGATTCCACTTTGATGATTTCCTAAGTTAATATTATTTTTGTAAGTATAGGTTTATTCTATTCAAAAAAAACAAACCTAAAGAATTCATAAGATATGGTTCTTACTGTATAGATTTGGAACCTTAGGACTATCACATGGTAGATCCTCATCTTCTGTTTTTTTTTGTCTATTAATTCCAAGTAAGTTATTCTATTATGTACATTCATCAGCTCAGCCACAAAATTACTTTCAAACCCAAACGACTTTCCTTTGACCCAACAAAATAAAAAAAAAGAAATAAATAAATAAAAATCCTCCAATAACCTTAATCCTCAAATGAAATAATACAAAAAGTTGGTATAAAAAAAAAATCTTGAAAAAAACTTCTTTTTTTTTGGGAAAAGAAAAGACAAATATCTAATCCGATAGCTTTTGAACTTTTTTTTTGTCATTGCATTTGAATCCACGAGACAAATAACATTAATTCTACCCAAGACGCTGTACAAAATAGGTCTCCTCCATCGTCATCGTCTTGACTCAAATCTCCTTAGCTTTTCAATTCAAGCATAAAACACGAGACAAAAAAGTCTAAAGAAAAATAAAAAACAAAATATAAAACACCTTTAAACATTTCCTCATCACACGCAAGGATAAGTCTCGAGAGAAATAAAGGGGAAAACAGGGACAAATCTCAATCTACTCAACTCAAGCAATACCATAGAAATGAAAATACAACTTTCCTGCCGCAATTTGTTGTGGCATGAGAGGGAGAGGAGCCCCGCGCCTAGGAAGTTCTCGATGTTGTGCTCATCGAAACTTGTTTACACGACTTTTAAGTAACTTTGGAAGAGGCAAGGATGGAAGTCATATTGCAGCAACCCCAATTCGACAAAAAAAAAAAAAAACATTCATACATAGTTAGACAGGGATTTCTAGGAAGAAAGCAAAAAGGATACGGATCTGGTGCGTGGTGTGGTTTGTTGTGTTGGTGGTGATTTCGAGAAAGTCACTCAATCTGTGTTTTTAAGATGTTTATCGCTTTTACTTATTTCTTTTGGGTTTTCTGGGGATTTGGTTGTTGGGGTAGATCGTAGATGTGCAGAGTAGAGGCAGAGGAATTGAATAACGGAAATTACTTCTTTTAATGAAGGTGTTATCCAATTGTTTTGCTATTTCCCTACGATTTGGTAGGTATTTAAAGGAGATAACGAAGCAAAATAATAATAATATTGAAAGTTCTTGAAAGAAGCAGTTATTTTCATTTTGAGAATAGAAGCTGGTAGACGTCTTCTCCGTTTGGATCTGATAGAAATTATTGCAATGGTATTTATGTTATTTCATTTGGAGAACAAGAAGTTTGTGTAACTTTTGCTAATTTATATTTCTCAATGAACATATAACGAAAGGAAATAACCAGCAAACTAAAGGTGTTTTGCATAGGAAAGATCTTTCTCTAGGAAATAATATATAATCTAACAACATGGTACATTTAATAAATTGTTGGACTTTGATCTATTGGAAATCCTTACCATCATGATAATAAGAATAAAATCACTCTAAATAGTAAGCAAGTTTGTATGTAGGTACTTGTACAGTTCAAATATTTATCAATAAAAAGTGCAGCATTGAAATAACAAAGTTGAACAATTTTTATTATTTTAAACTTTTCCTTCCCTTCCTAATTTTTCCTTGTACCTCTACCTATCCTGGTGAAAAGAGATGTCGACGCGTTGTTCGACTTCTGGCCTTGCGCCCAGATTTTCATCGGTAATTTTTTTTAAATATATAGCTACAACACTTTTTTTGATGGGAAATTTACAACTTTCCATTTTAAATATTCTTTTTTAAACCTCGCAGTCAATCTTCTAACAAAAATAATATCTAATATGGAACTTATAAAATTCAAGACCTTTTCCAAATACCTTCAATAATGTCAAATTTTGGAATGCATCTTTTCATCTTCTTTGTTTTTTTTTTTTTTTCTTATAGGTTTACTGCTGCGTAATGGAAAACAATTGTCATGAAGGATGTTGTCGTACGTGTTCATTATAACATTGCACGAAGGATGGATGGAAATTCCAACGAATTTTTTTTATAAATTACAAATTGTCATACTTACGTATATGTACCTATATTTAAATTAAAAATGTTCTATTTTAAAGCTTCTTTTCTATAGCCAATAAATCAATTTTTTCTAAATAAATACACCAAAATCAAAAGATTTTATATAAAAAATAATATAGTTAAATTTAAAAAGTTAAACTTTATTTATAATGCTCTCCTTTATTTGTGTTCTAAGTAGGTATTATCAGTAGCGGATCTAGGAATTGGGCTTTGAGTTTGGAAATCCAGTTTGTACATATGAAGTTATATAACCGAAAACGAATTTTGACATCAGTTTTCCTTTAATAATAGCCGTGTTTTTGTGCCTTTATATCCGCTCCTATCGCGCTTTATTTTTTTTTTTTTTTCAAAATAAAGCACAATAACAAGAATTTGGGATTGATATGTTAAGCATGGGAATTATTTTTAAGCGGAGCTAGAAGCCAATATTAAGGCTCAGCAAAACATGATAGTATAACTAATTTTATAACTTCAAGTTATAGCCACGTTACAGCCTCAAACCATACGAACAAATTTGTTTATTTATATTATGTACTTAATAATTGATTAGGTATCAAGTGCCCACATATGTACATTATGTAAGTGTTTGTTCAAATTAGCTGAAGGTATGCTTTGAACTTTAAATTTAAAAACTGTTTGTAATGCTAGTTCAGAAAAATTATATTTAAGTAGTCTTACTGGCAAAAGCTCATATGTGTTTTGACAGTATCAGTCCTCTGAGATCTCATTTTTCTTTTAATTAGCCAAATAAAATATCAAAATTTCAAGACTTTTAGTCGGGCATAAGAAACAGCTGCTCTAAAAAGTAAGCTTTACGGCCCAATTCTGCAAGTGTTAATGAATTTTCGTTTACGCTGCACTTACATACACTTTCTATTCCTGCTCAAAAAATGTGTCGATAAATTTGTAAGTCACTCAAGAGTCTATAGAGATTGTAAATATTCATGTCCACCTGCAAGATTTTTCTGAGTTCACAAAGTTTCTCACGCTTTTGGAATTTGGCTCCTCGACTACAAAATTTGTATTGAATTGCTTAGTCCAAAAATATTTTGTAGGTATTGCCTTAGACCTTTGAAATTTTGATAACTTAGCCCCAAAATTCTCTTAGCCCAGCCAAGGCCGTAAGAAACGAAAAAAATTATACCAACAAGCTTTAGCCCCAACTCCGGACTTTGACAATCCTTAGACTATTACTAGGGAGTTAGTTGTTTAACCCTGACTACGTTTTTTGTCCAATATTCTCAGACCTTATTAGTCCCAAGTTGTTTTTTTTTTTCAATTTCCCGGGTTTTGTTTTATGGGAAAATTGTCGTTGCATGAAACATGTCCATTATTCATAGCCCACAATTGTTTTTTTTTGTCCAACTCACTTCAAGCTTTAGTCCCAACCTTAGGGCTTAGAAAAGAAGCTTCAGAACATCTAAATTGTTCAGCCCCAACCACGTTATTTTGTCCATCAAAATTCTCATCTTAACAATATTTTAGACGAATATTAAAACTCTACACGTTGTAATGTATTGCTTTCTACATTTCAAATTATTGGCAATCGGCTGTGGGGGGAGCCCCTATAGCCACTCCCCTGGATCCGCCACTGGGTATTACTAAATGCAAAATATTTATTAAAACATTGTAATTGTTTTTTAATTTAACAGGACTTTCCGGAAAAATAAATATCAATTATAAAATTTACATTTTTAAAAATTTACATTTTATAGCTTTCAAATGAACACTGAATGCATTTCATACTCTTTAAAAAAAAACTATATTACCCAAATTTGCAACATGCCTACCCGAGTTCAATTTGGATTTAAGTGTGCTACTTATGCATCCTGAGTCTTTTATTATATGAATTTTCATAACAAATTTTTAGCATTGCACCAGGCGATCATGTTGGATAGCAAGGTTCCCCAAATTGTCACATTTTGTTTCTAATTCCTACATTAACAAAATACAAGTACACATGGCTACACCTACTCTACTCACGCAGCTTAAATAATATTTTAAGAAGGAATCATAACAAAAACAAAACAGAATCTATTACAATTTTGTTTCCCCATCTTAAAGTAAAAGAGAATTAGGCAAAAATAAATAAAGAAAAGGCAAAGAAAGAAAAAGCAATTCAAGAAAAGCCAAAGAAAGAAAAAGGCAAGCAATCTTATAGAAGGAAAGATTTGTTTCGTTTTATTCAGTTTCATCCTCAAAAAAAAAAAAAAAATACTATTTTAGAAAAGTAATAAGAGTGGGTGGTGAAAAATGGGAAAAGGTTATACCTGCTATGCCATATGATCGCCTTGTAGATATATTCTGAGAATATTGTTAAAATAATGAAATCTTGTTTTAGAATGACAAAATAGTAGGAATGATGAGCCAAGGGTGGTGTACGTATTATTAAAATTAAGAAGCAAATAATGCATACATGGATATCCTGTTTTTCGAACGTATAGCTGGTGGATTGTCGAATACTGCACGTGTAAACAAATGCTTTTCGAGTCTCTAAACTACTCTAGGGACGAAATTTTATATTTTCCTTACTTAATTTTCAACAAACTACCAGGCGATCATGATTTCAAGCCGGTCTTACCTTGCTTTATTTGTATCACATTCCAACACTTACACAAATACTTGTGTATAAAGTTTTATCATCCCACTCTACTCACACAGCTCTAATAATGTTCAAAGAAGGAGTCAAAATAGAAAGCAAAAACTACTACAAATCTATTACAATTTTGTTTCTCCAAGGTAAAGAGGAATTTAGAAAAGAATTGAAGAAAAAGGCAAAAAATCTTCTCTTTTGTGGAAGGAGGAGAAAGAATAATTGTAGTTTGACTCTTTCTTTTGTACATGTGTGAACAGATCTGATGGTTGTTTGTTAGTGTAAACGTGAAGCAAAATATGAAGGTCAAGCCTATTGTAAAACGTATAACATGAGCTCCTGGTATTTGAAGCCATTGCGACAACTCTACGCTAAAAAATCAGTACCGGCATTTTGTTGTTATCGGCATCGATTCGTAGCTTGGCTTGATAGGTGAAAATTGGACAAGGATTTGGAACGAATATTAATTGATACATTCTCCTTTTAATATTTGTTTACTTTTACATGTGAATTATATTGTTTTTTAGTTCCATTTCACTTGGTTTTGGTTGATCCGCAACGCAAACTGCGATGTGTTGGAGTTAAAAAAAATAAACATGTTGAATTTTGATTATTAAATTTAATTTATTAAAAGTTTTTTAAAGTTATACTACTAGTTCCATTACGCAATTGAATTTTAACTTCATATTATTTCAAATTAAATTACAATTACTGCAAGTAAATTTTTTTTTCCAAATCAAAGTTTTTAAAAGTGCTACAAATAGTCTCGAGCATTTCCTTCTTTGCTTTCCATTTTAACACAAATACACATGACACTATTTCTATCACTTATTCTCTTTGTTCTTTTCGCATGCGGAAAAATATGACAAAGTGGAACCTGATTTAGCAACATGATCGGCTTTGGTATTGCTGAGAATTTTGTAGGTAAACTCATATTTTTTTGTATGTTCGTGTTCACTTTTAGAATAAAAAATTATTATATTTCCCGCGTAGCGATTAATTGAGCCTGAAAATGATGAAATTAATTTGTCGAATGTAAATTCAATAGACCTATTTTAAGTTCTTTCTATATGGTGTAGATTTCAAGGAATTTATTTTTTGCATTATATTTAATTTCGTTCGAAGTTAGCATGATTTAGCAACTGATCTTGCTATGACATTGTTTAACAATCACGGCCCGTAATATGTTTTTGCAGTCAATCACTAACATTTTATTTTAGCTTGAAATGTGCTTTTTATGTTTCTCTGAGTCTCAAACAACTCGTTCCTAGGTCATGTTTCATTGGCGTATTTTGCTTTCAATTTTAAGCGAACACACAAGGCGTACCATAGCCACTACACAATCTCCAAAATTCTCGGGCCGGAGTCCCTCTTAAACAGAAATCTTTGATTTTTCATACAAAACTCGCAGGACAGTACCAGGCAATCATGATGAGCAGGCAGGTTTAACCTTTTTGAATTTAACTAAAAAATTCAACACCTACACATACACACAGACTGTAAAACCACCAATCTCCTCACACATCAGAAATAACATTCTACTTTCTCCTTCTTTCACACGACTAAACAAATTTCTAGAGACCTGCCGTTTTCTTAAACATTTTCTCTTTTACCTTTCACATTTAGAAAACAAATTGTGTTTTTAGTTTTTGGCTTCTATTTTGATTCCTCCTTCCTAGAACATTATTTAGACCGTGTGAGTAGTCAAGACCACACCGTATGCACATGTATTTTGTTAAAATCCATAGAAATGTGAAACAAAATTTGACTACGGGAGAAACCTTGCTGGGCAACTTGATCGCCTGGCATAATGCTAAAAATTTATTATTAAAATTAATTTAATAAAAAGGATGGATTTTAGATGAGTGAGGCTTCTAGAGTAGTCGAATCTAAGCTTCGTAAGGGGTTAAATTCTTAATATTTGCATCAAAATGTAATCTCTGTTATATTACCTATTAGTCTAAGAGCCGACAGCAAATTTTGGGAGTGGATGTATAAGCAAAATCTGAGTATGAGGGTTTAAAGGGGCATATCTTGTGATATCGAAATCAAAAGTCTGGCAGGTTTTTTTTCTCAGCTTTTAGCGGGGGCGGGATGCTGAAAATATAGATATTTCAAATTTCTTATCGGGGGTATTATCCTTTCAATTATTTTTTTAAAAATACATCATGATGCTCTGTCATTTTCCCTACACAGACCTTAACCTTGGTGATCCGACTAATTGAACTCAAGATATAAGCTTTTTAATCGCACCTCATCCGATTTTTCTTGGAGATTTATAAAACGCAAAAAATCAACAAAACAAAGTCTCCAAAAAAAGACGATTAAGGTTCGCTTTAAATGTTTATATCTTGAGTTCTATTATTCGGATCATCAAGATTAAGGTCTTTGGACTTAGGGAAAATGACAGAGCATCATGATGTGCTTTTAAAAAATAATTGAAGTGATAATACCCCTGATAATAAATTTAGAAAATCTCTATTTTCAATACCCCGCCCACGCCAAAGGCTGAGACAAAAACCTGCCAGACTTTTGTTTTCGATATCACAAAATATGCCCCTTCAAACCCTCATACTTAGATTTTGGTTAAACATCCACTCCCAAAATTTGCTGACGGCTCTTGTACTATATCATTTGGTACCTTATTTTTGAAGATCAAGACAAAATTCCCAAAGTTATAGGCCATTTTAGGAATTCTTATTTCACATTTTACAACCATAAAGTCTGATCGACCAACTGACTGGATTTTTGTTCGATTTTTCAATTTTGAATGTATAAGACGCTTTTCTGAAACTTGTGTGGCTTACGTAGACAAATTTGTTATATACCAAAATTACCGTTGATTGGTCAAGATCAGAATGAAATATAAATTCTTTAGATCGGTTAGAAAATAGAAAAGTTATTGCCCTTTATGTCACATATATTCTTTTTTATCTTTCGTAGCCCATAAGTCTATAAAATTGTATGGCCACCTATAAATATTTTATATTGCTGATATGCGGGACAAATCAACCTTTGCAATGACATCTCAACTGTTAAGATCGGAGCGGTATTTTCCGCGTTATAGGCGATGTAGTGCAGTTCAACAGTAAATTTTTCAATTTTTTTTTCCATTTTTTTCATTTACCTGTGAAATATTCGAAGTGTCAACTTTTGCCGATTATGGTATTTTTTTTTATCAGGATCGGATCTTTAATTGGTTTGAAGTCGAAAAACTTATGAGGTAATTTTCTTGTTTGCACTTCGTATTGGAGTTATAACGGTTTTTATGAAATAAAGACAAGTTTCGTTTAGCTGTCTGTATCTTTATCAAAATCCAACTGATTCGTGTAATGTTTTTTCTTTATTCAAACAAGAATTCCTAAACGTTCAAACCTAGCCTAAAACTTTTTGGTCTGCGGATAACGATTTTCCGCTATTGATTATCAAACGTGATGTTTTTAACTTCTAAAGTGTTTTTTTTTTTAATTCGATACCATTTTATTCAAAAAAATACGTTAATGATTACCATTTTTTCTTTTTTAGCATGAAAGCCCGATCGATTCCCTTTAAATTTCTAGCATTTTTTTTAGTAAAAAATTATAAACAACAAATCAAAAAAAACAAGCGAGTTTTCTTTTTATTTTCAGGGAGTGAAAAATTGAAATTTAATTAAATTTAAGATGAACAACAAAATTAAACAAATAGTCCATATTATTAATGCATGTAGTTATATTTGTAGTCAAAAGAAAATTAAATTAAAATAGATTATAGATTTATTGAAAATAAATAAAACAATAGAAAAATGTGTCTTCTTTGATTAATTTAATAATTTATTTTTCATTGGATTAGAAAAGGATTGACCTCCCAAGCCATTTTATGACTTCTTATTTCACATTTAACAACCTTTTTAAGGCCATGTTTGAAAAAAGTTTTTGGCCACACGCATCTTGGGAAAAATATTTTTGACCACGCCCATTTTTCAAAAATATTCTTGGCCACGCCCAGTTTTGAAAAAATATTTTTGAACACGCCCCTTTTAGACCACGCCCATTTTTACAAAGAAAATATTTTGGTCACGCCCATTTTTGAAAAAAAAAAATATATTCGGCCACACCCATTTTTTTTTGAAAAATATTTTTGGACACGCCCATTTTTGAAAACAAAAAAAAAATATTTTTGGCCACGCCTACTTTTACAAAAATATTTTCAAAGGTGTTTTCTCGTGATAACACTTGCATAGCTGCATAGCTTTCGCTCCGTCATATTTAACATTGAAGGTTTTGAATGAACAGCAACCACTTGTATCGGCTATCACCGTGTATTACATTTTGGCTGGAATTATTGCAATTTCATGGCTGCCACACCATCACGCCCTGTTGAGACCACATGCCATTTAAGGCCACGCCCATTTTAAAAAATATTTTTTGTCAAGCCCATTTTTAAAATTTATTTTTGACCACGACCCTTTTTAGGTCACGCCCCTATTTAGGCCACACACTTTTTGGCAATATACTATTTATGATCTCTGTTGTCATTATCTTTCCTTTGGTACCACATTTTTCAAGATCAAGAAAGAATTCCAAAAGTTATAGGCGATTTTCCAAAACCTTATTTAACATTTTGCAACCATTTTCATTTTTTCATGGTTGAGCAGCTTTTCTGAAGCTTCTGGTTAACGTAGATTATTTTTTTATATACCAAAATGACCGTTGATTGGTCAAGATTATGATGAAGTATAAGTTTTGGAAATCGGAAAATGGAAAATTTATTGCCCATTAAGTGAGAAATAGACTTTTTTATCTTTCGAAGCCTTCTATAAAATTGTATTGCCACCTATTAATTTTTTATAATGTTGAGATGCACGACCAATTAACCTTTCCAATGACACCTCAATTTTCCAGATAGAAGCCGTATTTTCCGCGTTATAGGCGATTTAGTGCAGTTCAACAGTAAATTTTTCAAATTTTTTCCATTTTTTTCATTTACCTGTGAGATATTCGACTTGTCAACTTTTGCCGATTATGGAATTTTTTTATCAGGATCGGTTGGTTAATTTTTTTCGCTTCGTTTTGGAGTTATAATGGTTTTTATGAATTATCAAACAAAAATTACTTAACGTTTAAACCTATAAATTGTTTGTTTGCGCATAACGATTTTCCCTCAATTGATTATTAAACGCGATGTTTTTTTTTTTTTAATTCGATGTCGTTTTATTCAACTAAATACGTTAATGATTAGAATTTTTTTCTTTTTAGCATGAAGCCCCATTGATTCTCTTTGAATTCCTTACATGAAAAAGAATATTTAAAATAATAAACAAAACATGAAAAAAAACGAGCTAGTTGATGTAGATAGGCTTTTTTTTATTTTCATCGAGTAATAAATTAAAATAAATAAAATCAAAATTAATAAACTAAAAAAAAATAAAACATGATCGCCATGCAATTGCTCTAAATTCTCAGCAATGCCCAAGGCGATCATGTTTCATAGTAGGTGTAACCTTGTCATATTTTGCTTCTCTTTTTTTGGAAGAAAGAGTAAAAAAAAAAAATGTCTCCTTCTCCTTTTAAACAAGAAATGTAGCAAAGCAAAAGATAAAGTGCATAACACCACACTCTTTTTACCCATTTTTTTTTGAAGAAGAAGAAAAAACAGAATGAGAACAAAACAAAACTTTCTCCTTATTTCACACAATCAAACAAGTTGCGGGAGATTTCTTGTCTTTTTCTTTCCTTGTCTTTTCATTCCTTATTTTTTTTTCAGATTCTCGTTCAACTTGCGGATGGGGAAAAAATATTGTAATTTTTGTTTTGATTCTTTGTTCTTAGAATATTATTTAAGCTGGCTGAGTAATGTGCGTGTATTCATTTGCACAGAAAACCTTTCTGCACATGTTTAGTGGTTAATATTAAAATGTGAAGCAAAATATCACAATGGAGGAATGCCTAATTGGTTAACATGATCGCCTGGTGCATTGTTAAGAATTTATGAGAATTTCGTTCACAACATTTATTTTAAGCTATGTGTGCAGGGCGTTCACGATAACAAATAAAAAGCCAAGTAAAGCCAATTCAAGTTTTGCTTCAAAAATTTCTTTAAATTCTCAGCAATTCACCAGACGATCATAATCATGTTCGTTATAGGGTTCACCTTTTCAAATTTTGTTCCACTTACAAACCACTACCTACTTACTTACTACTTATGGGGAAGCAAAATTGTACTAGAATTTTTGTAGTTTTTGTTTTGATTTGTTCTTGTAAGAATATTATCTAAGCTGTGTGAGTAGAAGGGGTGTATCCATGGTAACACGTTTGTGCACATGTATTTTTTAATGTAAAAATGTGAAGCAAAATATCACAATGGAGGAATGCCTTGCTGGGAAACATGATCGCCTGGTAGAAATTTCGAGATCTCTTTGAAGGTTTGCAATTGCGACAGTAACAAAAAATTGTTGTATAGTGGTTTGTTGGATTTGGTAGTCTTGTAGGTATTAGACCGCTTTCACACAAGGAAACTCAGTCGCCAGTAACTAGCTAGTTTGTAGGCGAGAAGGGTGTGAAGGGAGATTTGTTATCTTCCTTTAACGTCCTTCTCGCCTACCAACTAAAAATCGCCGGCAACTCAGTTTCCCTGTGTGAAAGGGGTCTTAGTTCTGAAAAGGGAAGCAATATACTTACGCATGTACGACAATAGATTATCATAAGTAGGTACCTTCTGTTTCTTCATGTACGCCTGGTCTGGTGCAACGCTAAGCATTTGGTATGAAAATTCATAAAAGAAAGGAATTATTTGAAGTTTGAGACTCGGGAAATATTAGTAGCATATTTCAAACCAAAATAAAATCGCTTCAAAGTTTTGGTTGACATTATTTTGTTAGGGTCAGGAGAATTCCAGACTCCAAAGGAAATATGTTTGGGAGACGATATTTTGTATACTTGAGACTTGACTAAAAAAATCAATTATAAACTATTTTGCCACTTTATCAAATTTTAATAAAATTATTAAAAAACCGTTTTATATTATTTTGACCACTCACTTTTCATCACAATTTATTTTATTTTGTTTGTTTACAAATTGAATTCACTGCAAAAATATCTAAAGCAAATATTTGAAAAAGTCTATTCTAGCGTTTCTGAATTTAACCAACACACGATAAAAAATAAAAACAAACAAAATACCTTTTTTCCATCATATCGGTAGCATATGGCAAACGTTTGCAAAATAATTGAAAATTTAACAGAAAGTCATGTCGAATTTTTTGAAGGGGATATTTTTTTTTTATTATTCGATCCTTTTTAAGATGATGTTAAATGTATGAAAGTGATTTATTAACAGTTTGGAAAAATGAATACTAAAAAAAAAAAATTCACCCTCCAGTTTAGTATTTGAAGCTTTATCTACATATACAGTGTCGGACAAAGCAAAAGCACTCGATTTCACTTTGTTACATTTTGCTTAAGCAAATTTCTTAACATGAATATATTTAAATGAATTTTATTTGGTTAATGTAGGTATACATTAGCTCTTCAATCGCAAAAAAAAAAAAAATATATTAGTTACACAGTAAAGGAAATACAACAAAAAATTGAAAAAAATATTAAAAGCAATTGCGACAAAACTAAAGCACTTAATTAAATTCTGTAGTTGTTTTCCAATATTTTGTTATGAATCCACTATTTTTGATCACTGGTGCTTGACAACTACCAGGCATTGGTTCAATCAAGTTCTTTATGATTTTGCTAAGGGATACTTCCAAGCAATTTCTGTTAGAACAACAAGAAAATCCTTGTTTTTGTAGTTATCGCGTTGAATTTGGCGATCTTCAATCTCCAATAGGTTTTTTTTTTATGGATATGAGGTCAGGTGACTTCAAAACGTTGATTTTATTTTCCAAAAACCAATTTTGCACTAATTTAGTGGTATGTTTTGGATCGATGTCATATTGGAATGCCCATTTGAAGGGCATTTTTACTTCTGCGTGTGGACGAATCATGTTTTGAAGGACGTCATCATAAACAAAACGACCCGTTACACCATCTTTTTTATGAGTTGGGCCGATTCTTTGACTAGAAAAACATCCCCAGGCCAAAACATTTCCTCCTCCGTAGTTTATTGTGCCTTTGTGAAACGTTGGCTTAGCATTTTGCTTTCGATCTGTGGACTTATTGCTTTATTCCATCGGACCCCATAGACTGGACTGTTGCCAAATAGAAAGCAGGGTTATTTTCGGACGAATCCAGAAGTTTAATCTGCAACGTTCTGATGGAATGACGCTAAGCCCACGTTTCACAAAGGGAAAAAAAAACCACGGAGGAGGAAATGTTTTGGCCTGGGGATGTTTTTCTAGTCAAAGAATCGGCCCAACTCATAAAATAGATGTTATAATGGATTGTTTTGTGTATGATGACGTCCTTCAAAACATCATGCTGCCACACGCAGAAATAGAAATGCCATTCAAATGGACATTCCAATATGACATCGATCCAAAACTTACCGCTAAATTAGTGCAAAATTGGTTTTTGGAGATAAAATCAACGTTTTGAAGTGGCCGGCACAGTCACCTGACCTCATATCCATAAAAAAAAACCTATTGGAGATTGAAGATCGCCAGATTCAACGTGATAGCTGCAAAAACAAGGATTTTCTTGTTGTTCTAACAGAAATTGCCTGGAAGTATCTCCCAGGAAATCATAAAGAACTTGATTGAGCCAATGCCTGGTAGTTTTCAAGCACCAGTTATCAAAAATAGTGGATTCATAACAAAATATTGGAAAACAACTACAGAATTTAATTAAGTGCTTTAGTTTTGTCGCAATTGCTTTTAATAATTTTTTCAATTTTTTGTTGTATTTCCTTTACTCTGTAACTAATATATTATTTTTTCTTTGCGATTGAAGAGATAATGTATACCTACATTAACCAAATAAAATTCATTTAAATATATTCATGTTTAGAAATTTACTTAAGCAAAATGTAACCAAGTGAAATTGAGTGCTTTTGTTTTGTCCGACACTGTATATTACACAGAATCCTGAATTCTATTGAATTCAATTTTTATTTTTTTGTTCTATTTCAGATAATACAAACCAGTTAAAGAATCCTCCAGGGTGGTAGAATATTGTAGAGAGCGAAAGGATTTTTAATTTGTTTTTTGTTTCTGTTTCACAATCGCCTCATTCATGTTCATGCGAAGCTTGCTCCAGGATAAATTAGAAAAGTTTTCATTTTAATTTTATTTTTTTTTATATTTGTTTTATATTATTGAGCAAAAGATTTGTTTATTATTTGTATCAATAAGTTAGTTTGGTTTAAAATTTTAATTATTATTATACAATTACAATGAGTATATGAATACTGCAGCTCTATAATATAGGTATACTTATATTTTATTATTGAATGTTTCTTTTTTCCATTTTCATTTAAATAATTTCGGTGTGTATACAATTTTTTATTCTTTAATTTCTGTCTGATTTTTGCCCATTTCTTTCTAAAATATACAATTTGTTGTTTATAAATTTAATTTATTCGTTTGAAAAACTAAATTAATTTTATTATTTAAGATTTAAATTTTATTTCGTAAATATTAGTGTATTTTTAAACATAAAAATTAAAACATATAAAGGACGTACTGTCAAAAACTTATATATATAACATTTAACATATTATTTTTGTATTGGTTTGTTTTTTCTTTATTAATAGATATTCTATAGTTTATAACGTAGTTATTATTTTTATTTTGTCAAGTTTTTTTTTTATTCAATATTGATTCTCAAATATTATTCAGTTGTGTTTTGGTTTTGTTTGCCTAGGCTTTATAGTTTTTTTATTTATTAATTTATTGTTTTCTGTCTGTTTTTTACTTGTCTTGCTTTTGTAATATTTGTTTTTTTCTTAAAATAGGAATTTTTTTATTAACATATTTTTCTTATTCATTTTGCTTATTTTTGTATGTTTTTTGGAACACCTATGATTTCTGCTCTTTTCATTCTCTGCTTTTTCACAATTTCTTTCTATAAAATTTTTAATTTATTAACTATTTTTACTTTTTTTTTTAATATTCTATTTAGTTTCCATAATCATCGATAAATGTATCGATAATATAGCGTTTTACTTCGTTGATTGAAGTTCGTACATTGGAACATTGATGTCGTTCTTGGTTGTCGGGTAAAACAAAGAGCTGTTGGAGTTCACCCTAAAGAAGAATAAAATATGAGGAAATTTAATTTGTTTTGTTGAATGGTAAAAACAAATTTAAGATAAGAATAAATTGTAACGATAAATGAACAAAAAACGTCATGAAATCTTTTTTTTGTGAGAAAAAAAAACACAAAGCACTATAAAAGTGCGGTCACACACTGAAAGGAAAGTGCTTTCAAAAAGCAAAAAGTTTTCTGAAAGCAAAACTTTTATGTTGTAACGACCCAAAAAGTCGTTTCTAAAAGTGATTTGCTTTCTTTAAAACGCTTTCATAAAAAAAAAACTTTCACTGTGTGACTAGTTCTTGAAAGCGTTTTCCAGAAAGAAAATCACTTTTAGAAAACGTTTTTTGCTTTCAGAAACTATTCGTGAAAGATTTTCGCTTTCTTGATAGCGAACGAATGTTTTTTATCCGAATTGCTCTTCTATCCCGCAACACAGTTGACCGGGTAACGATTGCCCGCCGATCCTTAAAGTTGGTACGTTTACTACCTCTACCCCGCAAAACGTGATTTAGGCACTGTTTAGATTATGAGTGCTCAATACGCGGTGACGGCAGTTTTATGTAAAAACGGTGAACAAAAACGACATTCAAGAAAAAACATAAAGATTGTAGTGAGCAATCGTGTTTCATATCCAAAATGTTGCATTTTGTTCCAATTTGTTCATTATTCCCATATATTACATGATAGTTCATGAGTGAAAATTACAAGATTGTGCACTATGGAGTGAAAAATTAAAATCTAAAAAGGGTCAGTGAGTGCCATATATTAAAACCGAATTTTTCAAAGCGACATATTTTTCTCTTCAAACGCAATTTTCTGCTAAGCTAAGCAACGTAGCGACATAAAAATCGCACATTCGTGATCTAGGGATTGCCGCCTTTTAATCGCTTGATTGCACGATACGGAAAACGAACTGGTATCTTTAAAGTCGATTTGCGGCCAATTTATACGCCCCAGACCCCCGAAAGCTGACACTTTTTTTTTCTCTAAACGCGATTTCAGTCCAAACAGAGCATCTAGGGAAATTAAAAATTCCATATTCATGATCTAGGGTTTGCCACTTTTCAAGCGATGTATCGCACGATATGAAAAACCAATTTTCACAACGTTCTTAGACAAATTCAAAGTGGTTTAAGCCAATTTTTATTGCAGACCAATGCTGACCAATCATGATTTAAAAATTACGATTTTTTATACTCCCAAAAGGCATTCTTTTAGACAGATATACTACTACTATACATTAATATTATTTTACTTACGAACTAAACACTAGCAATAAATTCACTTAATTCACTTTTTTTTGTTGTCAAACTTTTTTTATGGACCTATGTTAAAAATTTATTATATTTAAAAATGAGTTTCAGAAAAAAAAGGACACCCTAGTGAATAGCTACTTGTTATTATGCAAAAAATAAAGGGATCAGATTAACTAAATTAAGAACTTAGATTATTTGTTTGTGTGGATTCTGTCAGTGCATAATGTTTTAGTTTAATTGAATTACGTTTAAACAAATACAAGTCAAAGGAGAATGGGCATTTTGGTCCACCTATTGCCCACGAATGAGATATATTATATCGTTGGAAAGCTTAGCTCTAGTACATTATTTTTTTGTATGGACACAATGCTGTAAACCGTGGGGCAACAATGACTGCAATTACGGCAAAAATTAATTGCGATAGTTTTCCATTGAAATTACAGTATTGGTAACTTGTAATGAACTGAATAGACCCCAAAATAAAGGAACTTTTATACAAATGGCCAATAATAGCGATTAATATCATGGTTGGCGAATTATTCGCTTAAAAGTATGAAAATTCAACTTATTTTTATTCGTTTTAGCGAACTTAATGAATGGGAATAATTGTTCGTCTAGTGCATACAATTGAGATATACAACAGGCGTGTTTTTTAGTGCCCTCTATGTTAGCTTAAAAAAAAATGTCCATGTAAAATACAACAACAAATATATGCTTAGTTCGCGGCGATAAACATCTCTGCGTAAGAATTAAGCTAAAATAAAACAGTGCTTCCATACACTATTTTCTTTGTTTATCCGACGAATTCTCAACAAAGACTGCTTTCACATAAGGAAACTGAGTTGCTGGAAACTGGGAGTTTGTAGGCGAGAAGGGCGAAAGGGAAAGAAAAAAATCTCCCCTTCTCGCTTACAAACTAGCTAGTTTCTGGAAACTCAGTTTCCTTGTGTGAAAGAGGTCAAAATGTCAAAAATTCATCCAAAAATTAATTAATTTGGCAGATGGATCTTGAAGCACGAGTCGAATGATCGAGAAAAAGATGACAGAAAAAAAGGTAAAAACCAAACATTTTGGGGCATATTCATAGTCGCAGATAGACCCAGGTTTAACTTAACTACATATTAAGACAATTTTGGCTCAATGAATACAGACCGATTTTAATTACAAATTGTTGGTTTTATATTTTTATAAGATAATTAACCTGGTATACTACACAAATAGCTTCAAATATTTTGAAATGATAAACTAAAAAAAATAGAATCAACGTCCGAAAATTCAACTAAACCAGCTCTAAAATGACTATGAATACGCCCCTTTGTATTTGTTAAAATATATTTATTAATTAATAAATGTTACTTTCCAATAAATAAAAGCAAGACCTGGTCCAGGGAGAAGACGTTTCTTTTAATTTATCAAAATTTTAACGAAGATTAGTTTAAATTTTTTTTTTGTTGACAAACATTTGACAGCTAAAATGTCAGACAATGTCATTGTTATATCAGTGCTGCCAAATTAGTTTCTGAAGCAATGATAAGCGTTTTTTTGTGTCATTATTTCTTAAGCTAACATTGAAGGCACAAAAAACACGCCTAATGTTGGAAAGCTTAGTTCAAGAGGATCATTTTTGAATATGAACACAGAGCTTTAAACCATGGGGTTTAGGCAGTATATTAAAAAAATATAAATCAATTTGTCGCTTATTTTAACCAACTCCCATCGTTTAGGACAAAAAAAAATATTCGAACGTTGGTACGCTCCATAGTACCTAATCGTTGTCAAAGGTCTCGTTTCTGGACACTAGGTAGACCAGGTCCCATATATTTTTGTCCATTCTCCTTTAGAGCACATTTCAAAACCACAATCAAAGTTTGTACTTTTTATCATAAATCATTATTAAATCAATAACAATAAAATATAAATTGTAACCAACATGGAAAGCCAATAATGTATTAAATTTACATAAATAATAAACCAACAACAAGCTAAACTCTCATTAAACGGTCCATTATCTATATCATCGTTTATTTTATTTTTTTATAACTTTATTTGAATTTAAATTAAGCAAAAAAAAAATATACCTATTTACTCAGCATTTTGATATCGCATATCACCGACATAGATTTTATTTTGTATTTCCTGTTAGTTTCCCTTTCACACCCCGATTCTATATTAAACAAAACCTACCAATTACCAATACAACACATCGACACACAAAAAAAAAAACTTCAAATTTTGCCAAGTATTCAATTACACAAAAAATACATAAAAGCTATAAAATATCAATTGTATTATATTTTACTTTTAAATAATGAATTTCATATGCAAATTGAACACAATGCACATTTTCATTTTTGTTTGTCTCCATTGTATTGTATATCTACCGAACTACCAACCTACCTACTTGTTTTTAGTTTTATTATTATTGGATTTTCTCTTTTATTTTTTTTTTATTATTAAAAATTTTTTTTTTTTAATATTAATATTTTATTTTATTGAAAATTATTTATAACTCACACTGAATCCACGTCCAATTTCAACATCAGCATCGTTTGGCAGCGAAAACAATCGTTTTGAAACAACAAAACTGTTTGTCCATGTGCAATCAACATAAATGGATATAAAATCTCCATTTTGAAAACTGTAAAACAGGATAATAATGAAAATTAATAATCGTATGCCCCAAGAGCTCCCAGAAACATAACAATAATAACAACAAAATAAAATAATGAAAACGAAACAAAATAAAATTAAACATCACATGAACAACACAATAAAATATATAATTAAATTTTGTCGAGCTCTGCCTCGTTGGTGGTGGTGTCGTGTCGACCATCCGAGAAAGATCCTTTTTTTCTGTATTGACAGTCGCATAGAGTACAGCAAAACCACCGTAACATGGTCTTGCCGTGTGTTCGGTACAAACTGGCACCTCTCTTCCGTTTCGAATTTATAAAAAATATTTTCAAAAACACACAACGGTAGCTCGAGCCAATATACCAACCAACACCATCACCTCACCATCACCACAGCCAAAAACCCAATCAACCCCTAACGGATAACAAACAGTTTACCAGTTTACCCTCACTTTAAGTACTTACCTGATTGAAACCTGATGCCAGCGGTTGTCGTACAGTTGGAATTTTACAGGTAACATTTCGGTGGCATTGTCTCGCTCCTGGAACATCCTTAGGCCGTCGGCAGAGGTTTCCACATAGAGGTTATGGGTGGTGTTACGTATGGAGAATACTGTCGATGTAGATTTTGTATCATTCTGAAAAAGAAAACAAAAGATAGATTGTTTGAGCTTAACTGTATCCTAAAGGCAGGGCTGCCAAATCAATGTTTTTTCTTCTTAAATTAAAAATAAATATTTTTTTTTATAAATTATTTCTTTGGAGTTCTTAACAAGTTTTTGGATAAGAGAAGTTCTTTTGGTGTTTTTAGAGTTATTACCTTCATCTTTACTTCGGTTATGAGTTGCAACTAAAATGTCTGTTTATTTATTTTATTTAAATTAAAAGTTATTTTTCTGCGGAAGTTTTTTCCAGTGGTTTTCAATTACTTTATCTTGAATTTTATTTTTTTTCTCAAGCTGTTTTTAGTTAAAAAGAAATCTTTTTCCAATGGGATTTATAAATATAAGCTTGTCCGTCAAGTTTGGTTGGTAGTCAGTTTGAGTGTCCAAATAGTTCTCTACCGGATTTAATTTTTCAAGGAACTTAGAAATATCTCATTTTCTATTATCTACAAGTTTCCTCTTCGATTTTTTTTTTTAATTTCCTTGAAAGTTTGTACGCAATTTCCCACCTGACTTTATTTTTCCAAAATTTTTTTTATTTTATCAGGTACACATTTCATCAAGTGATAAAATTCAATTTTTTCAGGAAATTTGATATTTTCCTATAATTTACTATTTTTTTCCTAATAGAAAATAATTTCAACTTTGAAAACAAATTAGAAGCACCAATGGGGGAGAGGTATAATTTGATGAGTTTTAGAGGGTGTATTTATGAATCAAAACCAATCTTAAGATTTTATGAATTAAGTTTGTGGAGTTTTTGGCAATAGTTCAAAATATGGAGTAGGGGAGTGTAAGATGGCAGGTTAAGGGGTTACTTAAGCGCGATAGAAAACCAAGGCAGGGTGGGTAGAGGCGATGTCTCGCAGCGTAATATCAGCTAGACGCATAAGCCTGGCATGATTTGTATACGCGGTTCTGACAGAGGTCAAGAACACACACCCTCCCACGAACGTGAGGCCGGTCAAGCATGCCAGCATTGACCCCGACGGCAATAGAGGAGCCCGCAATAATGGCAACAATAACATTAAGGTATTAGCCACATTTTGTGTTTGCGTAAACATTTTGGCAAACTAATCAATTAAGGTCATATTTTTGTTTACATATCTATTTCTTAGAAATTTCATACATTTTTCAACTTTGAATATTAGGGCCCTCATTATGAATAGCGAATCTAACTTAAAACTTTGCGAATTCGCTTATTTCGTATTAAGAATAGCGATTCGCTTAGGTTAAGTTCGCTTCAAATGTCAAAACTTTAGCCAATTTGATTATAACTTTAATACAAATAGCGAACTTTCGCTAATCTGTTCGCTAAAGGAGTCAAAACTTATCGAACTAAAGTTATATGTGATAACAGTAGGGTAAAGGTGTCGACAGTGGATCAGGTTACAAAGTGAATCATTTGCTCTTATGCTGTCACTTTTTATTTTAAAATGAATCTGTAAAAGAGAAAAGAACACATTTTTACTTCCTCTCACATCTCACATCACACACTGCGCGATCCTGTTTTCGAAATTGGTTTTCCTCTTGTGTTTGTGTTTTCGGACTTGGAAAGTAAATTTTTTTTCTATTTTGTTTTCGATTTGATTAAAAAAGTGTGTGTTGTAACTTCATTAAGGGTTAAATATTTGTACGTCTGGCTGCATAGACTTAATATTTTTTGTTGATTTGTTTACTTTGGTGAAATAGTTTAAAAAATATTGACATGTTTTTTTAAAAAGACAACATGGTAAACAGTGGGTCAATTGAAAGTGGTACACAGTGAATCAGGGAATTTCGTATGAAATTTGATTTTTTCATATTATAACTTTTCTAATTTATTTTATTTATAAGTTCTTTAATAGTTTTATGTTTTCTTTTGCTTTATGGACAGAAAAAAGTAATTTTGTATCAACTAATAAAAATAAATAACGTACAAATAAACTAAAATTTTTAATATAATTTGTTTGTAAATTCGAAGAGTTTTTATTAAAGAAAAATTAATTGATAGATTATTTAAAATACATAACTTTAAAAAATATAAATTTTTAAAATGATAATTTTAAATGATTCATTGTGTACCATGCACTGATTCACTGTGAACACCCATGGTACACAGTGAATTACATGAATATGTATTTTTTTTCTTAAATTAAATTTTTATATTTTCGTGATAAATAGAGCTTTAAATAAAGTACCTTAAATTAAAGATAAAACATTGAGAAAGTTGTGTACAAAAAACTGATATCTTTTGATTATATTTGTACGAGCAACAGTGCAAGAAGTAAAAAGTGATCCACTGTTGACACCTTTACCCTATCGAATTAAAAGTTAAAGACCTTTAAATTATTTGTTATTGTTTATTTAAGGAAAAACTTAAAAAATAAATAAATTGATATGTATTTTGAAACAAATGCCAATCGAAAGACTCGCGTCGAATAAATGGTCGATTTTTAGGGTAAGTTCAGGATCTCAAAGGTCTTTATTTAATTTTTAATTTATTTTTCTGTTCAATAGTACTGGTTTTTATTTTAATGTATTATTTAATTAACATTTTACAGTTGTAATCGAATCAATAAGAGTAAAATTTAATTTTTTTTTCAACTTAAATGTCATATGTCACACAAAGTTTATTCATGTAAGTTAACTAACAATAGTACCTATACAATGTAAACAAAAATACCCCTGAAGAAGTCGGGAAAATCCGACGAAATGTAGCGAATAATTATGAAATAAAGTTTTTATTTGCATAAAGAAAGAAGTTACCAAAAACAAGCCCGATTGAAAATCAACAAAATTTAACATTCAAACAATTGGTCAAATTAATATTTAATCAAATACTTTGTATTGAACTGAACTAACAACTTCCAGAAACGTGGGTTTAGAGTTACCAATTGCAAATACCAACTACCCAAAAACATAACAACTACCACTTAAAACAGTCCCTGCCCTAAAGGTCACTTAATATTTACTGCTTTAACTTTTGTGATGCTCAATTGATTTCGATTCATTCAGCCAAAATACAAAAAAAAAAGAAAATTGTTTTTGTTTTCATTTCACTTCAATACAAAAAAAAAACAAAAATAATTTTGTTTAATTACCAATTTATGCAGACACATGAACTCACTTAATTGCCACATGTGCGAATGCTTCAAGCATAAAATTGCAATTTATCAAAAATGAAAAAAAAAAAAAAAAAAAAAAAAAACAGATCAGGAAAAAAAACTTTTAGCGGTAGGGACTGTTAATTAATAATAATTTATCATACATTTATTTAAACGTAGTTAAATTATGTAAACCTATAGTATACATGTACAGAACATAATTACATAATATGTAAATACAGTATATACATTTTTGAAGCGGATATGAACCAAATTTAAATAAGAAATTAACATTATTTTGTGAAAGGACTCTCTCCTCCCAAAAGGTTAAATCAATTATAAAATATTGTTCATTAACATACAGTTTACATAATGAAAAAAAAATCACATCACATCACGAGGAAATCTCTTTATCTATGTCTTAAATTAATTAAAAATCAATAATTGCTGCTTATCCATATCATAAAAGCTCCAACACGTAGTCCGCACTTTTATGTTGGTCCTTTCATAAAATATTTATATATGTGAAATGAATTCATGTGTTTAACCAAACCATCGAGGGTCGGGTCAGTATCTCGAGTAAACACAAGCGATGAGGTGTTCAAACATAATTTTAATATAATTTTACCTTTTGCTGTGAATATTAAGTTGGGAAGTGCTATCTACATCTATGTCCTGTCTCGTATACCTATGTGTGGATAGGGTTGCCCAGTTGAGTTGTTTAATATTCAGACTTTTATTGTTTAAATATATTTACAATTAATTCCAAGGAGGAAAAGTTGTTTTCATATTAAACAATTTAAATGCAAGACTGGGGTTTCAAGTGACTTACAATTTGAAAAAATTAAAATATGTTTTATGTATATTTAAAAACGTGAATAATAGGATCAAAAGCTTGAAAGTCATATTTCAAATGGCTTTAAGGCGTTCTTGTTTGCAGGTACATGCTACGAAGACAAAATATAATAGTTAATAGTTTGAGTTGAAAAAATATTATGCCATCTGATGTTTAAAAAATACAATCTCGAGCAATACGTTAACACGTAGGTACTGCGAATGATTAACCTTTATTATCAAAATGGGTGTCCTCTTGTGCCCTTGTGGCAACGATGCAAGTGTTTTCCATTTAAGGGTTTATATGGTGGTCTTTTCCAGTTGCCTATTGTACGTTTGTCAGCCGCACATACAAAAGAACTCCATTTTAAGTAGACAGCGCGTCGCTAAGTGCAATACATGTAGCTGATACCATAATGAAAAATATACTTTACGAGTCAATTTAGTACATGATTGTCTCATGCAGAGAGGTGACGAGAAATGTACAAAGATGTTGGTATTTGATCCGCTTAGAGTTGCTTTAAGTGGCAGCTTTAGTCAACATAACCCATGTCATCTATAAGACTACCTTGACCACCCTCGAACCAACACCAAATATCTAGAGCCCAAAAAATCAAAAATTTCACCAGGCGCCCAGGAATATCAAAATTCAGCAAGTAGACAACCCTCCAACCAACACCAAATATAATGAGCCCAAAAAATCAAAAAATTTAAAATTTCACCAGGCGCCCAGGAATTTCAGAAATTCAGCAAGTAGACAACTCCAACCAACTCCAAATATAATCTAGAGCCCAATAAATCAAAAATTTTAAAATTTTACCAGGCGCCCAGGAATCTCAGAAATTCAGCAAGTAGACAACCCTCCAACCAAAACCTAATATAATCTAGAGCCCGCTTAGTTTAGCCGCATATCAAGTTTTAAGGTGCCAATTTTGGGTGGTCTACGGCGTTTTGTTTGCTCGCAAATTGAGTTTAAAGATAAAAGTCCGTTTTTCATATCATGCGATATGATTGAAAGGTGGGACTCCCTAGATTATAAATATGTATTTTTTAAGTCGCTAGGACGCTTAGTTAAGCCGCAAATCAAGTTTACAGGTGCTAACTTTGGGGGGGTGGTCTACAACGTTTAGGTTGCTCGCAAATTGAGTTTAAAGATAAAAGTCAGTTTTTCATATCGTACTATACATCGTTTGAAAGGTGGCACTTTCTTGATTACGAATATGCTTTTTTTTAAGTCGCAAAAAGCAGTTTATCCCTAAATCCGAGGAATCTCAGAATTTCAGCAAGTAGACCCTCCAACCTACACCAAACAGATTGTCTCATGCAGAAGTGACGAGAAATGTTCAAAGATGGTGGTATTTGATCCGGTTAGAGTTGCTTTAAGTTGCTTTTCGTTTAAAGTCAACAGAACCCATCTTTATTTAAAAGACTGCAAGAAATTTAAAATATAATTCTTTTTCTTAATTGTATATCTTTTTTGTTAACAATACTTCACTTTGCAATTAATTCGTTCAAAACCTTTTAATTCACTGAAATCCCAACTCGCATTCTTATCCATTAGCTGAGGCTGATAAATGCTCTCATTTGTCAGTCTTCTTGATTGATTCAGAAAACTGGAAGTCTTTTATTATTCGTTCTGCTTTTTTTTTGATGATGGTGACGCAGACAAAATGTCTCTGCCATCTCCCATTTCCAGAAAAAAAAAAATAGCCCAGCAAGCAAATATTCTGATTAATAGCTTCTTGGTCTCTACTCTATACAAAAAAGGAACCCCGAAAAGCTTTTATGTTTTCTGTCATGTGTGACAATACATTATTCCCCGAAGTAAACACAGTTAAGTTGTTTATAACCATCGACAAAAGAAAGCTCAACCATGCATTCATCAAAATCATCTTTCAAACAAAAAACACCTAAACCAAATATAAAGACAGATTTAACTAACTACACTACAGCTACCTCCCTCAGAGTTTTTCAATCTGCTGATCCAAACTTCAAACGATTGATGATAACAAGCGTTTTTATTTTTTTGTTTTCCTTTTTTTGTCTCCTTATTTTTCTGATTCCTGTCAACGAACCATGGCTTCCTATTTTTAACAGAAATATTTATATACAGATAAAATAAATCTTTGAGAAAAATATAGGTACTTAGTGTTCCTACCCAAAACCCAACCCTACTAGATTTTATATATTTTTGTAAACAGCGCACTTACCTTCAATCTCAATGTGATCATTAGCGTGAAATTCAGCGAATTTTTCCAGCTTCTTATATATCCGGTGTTTGGAAGAAGTGTTGTAGATGCTGTTGACGCTGCAGGAACACTTGAACCTGACGAGAATGACGATGATGATGACGAAGAGGGTAGAGTCGCTCCAACTCCTACTGCCGATTCGGAAACTGTTGGCAGCTGTTGTTGTTGTTGCTGCTGCACCATCGATGATTCAGACTCTTGCGGCACCAAAGTAGTTGGTAGTTCTTCAAGTGGCAGGAACTTTTTATAAAATTTTAATAAGTCACTTATGTCGTCTTAAAAAATAAAATTATACAAAGTAAAACAGAAAGAAAAAACACGAATGAGACAGAAGAAAAAACATGAAAAATCTTGTCAAAAAGGAGTTCTTTATATTATGTACATTTTGAAGAAAATTATTTAGCAGGAATTTCACAAGGTCACAAATATTATTTTTGAGAGAAATATCAAAATTTCTTCGAAGAATAAATAACTTTAAAAATTGGTATGTACTTTAAAGTCGATTGAGGAAAATATAAAAATGATTCGAAATGTTTCAAAAATAACAACATGTTACAAGAAATAAAACTTATTTCGGAAACATATCAATAAACATTTTTTTCAAGAAACATTTTTGGAAACTTTCAAAAAAAAAAAAAATGATTATGTATGTCATTTAAAAAAAAATCAGAAAAATTAGAGAAACAATTACGCAATATTTAATAGACCATATCTATCAACAATTCAGGAAAAAAAAATTGATGCATTTAAAAGCATTTTAGTATTGAAATTCTTAAGAAAGATATGAGAATTTTAAAAAAATATTTTGAAAACATTTAGAACAATATATTTAACAATTTAAAAAAAAATATTTAGGCTTCCGAAAAACATCTAAGGCGTAATCCTTTGCTCTGTGCATAGAAACCCACAATCTATCAAATTTTAGAGAGCAAGGATGATGTTTTTTCAAAAATATCAAAACTGTGCAAAAGTACGGGAACGCAAATTCATACAAATTCTGGTTTACTTAATGTAAGGCACTATATCTGGCTTTCATTCTTTTAGTCTCAAAATGACATTTGGGAAAATCACAGGTAGGGGAAATTATTTATTCTTTCGTGAGCGTTGTCTTTTGTCAAAAACTGCAAATTCTTGAATTTTATAAATATTTATGGAAAACTTAAGGAACATTTAAAAAAAAAATCATTTATTTTTGAAACATTTTTAAAACGTTTTGGGAACATTTATGAAATATTTTATCAAATTTCGTATTTCATTTACTGGAAAAGTTAAGAAATATTTTAAGCAAATTTCAGAAACACTTTAGAAAACATGCTGGAATGTTGGGCAACAAAAATCAGAAAAGAAGATAATTTGAATAAACTTCTCAAAGATTTATCTATCTAAGGGGCTTATTGCGAGAGTCTTTTCAAAAGTCTGATATCGATATAGAAAACATCTACTATTACTATGAAGTATGAAATGATGATAGAAAATTAAATTCGATCCAGAATTTATGATCGAATTAAGTATACTAAGATTTTTTCGCAGTAGACTCCATTTCATTTACATTTCATGAAATTGTAAATAAGAATAATAAGAAAATATAACAACACTTCAAACGAATTGAGGTAACAATTAAGACAAGATATGAAACTCTTGAAAAAGCTTTAAAATTATTTCAGCAACATTTTTCCCTACACAAAATACTGCAACTTGTGAAATGTGTTCTTTTTTTTTCTTCTTCAAAAAACATTGAATACAAAAATATACCCAACTTACCAGTACACTCGAATGTATTGCAATTTCTCTGTTCGATGTTATATCCTTCGCAGGACATTGTTGACAGGCTTTTGGCTTTCTTCCGTTTCCTACGTTTCTTCAATTTATTTAAGGAAATACTGTCAGTTGGTGCTGGTGGTCCTGCTCCACCTCCTCTTACTACTACTGCGTCTCCTGTAACGCCTCTACGTCCTGTTTTGGTTGATTTTATTCCATTGCTGATGCTACTGCTGGTGTCCTTTTCCGGACTGGTCGAATGATTTCTACTTCGACTACTGCTACTACCACTAATAGTACTGCTTCTGCTGCTACTTCCTTTTGAATGGAGAAAGACCATCTGATGATGATGATGATTATGATGATGTTTCTTCTGCTGATTGGATACATCTGATGGACTATTGCTGGTACTACTACTACTGATGCTGCTGCTGCTGCTACTGCTATTGACATCCAACATATCCTGCTGCTGCTGTTGGTCTGATGATGGCTGTTGCTGCCTCTGCTGCATCTCATTGCCATTCATATTGTTGTTCATGTTGATGTTCATCATTGGATTGTCAAGCAGACAACGTCGAAATCGTTGTTGGACACCTTTGCCGCATTGAACACTGCAAAGAGTAAAATCGCTCCAATCATCCCAACCTAGACACAACGAAATACAAAAAAAATAAGAAGACAGACATTTTATAATCAACCAAATAGGACACACGGACATTTTAATACAAAAAAAAAAAAAAAAAAAAAAAATTGAAAACAAAATAGAAGAAAATGGAAAATTCAATGAAATTATATTTTTTTATTGTCATTCATTCGCAAAAACCATATAATTTCAACCCGATAAGCATGTTATTTTTATGTTTGTGTTTTATTTTTTATCAAATTTTGTATGCAATATCTCTTTTTTGCTTAGTATATTCTGATTATTTAGTGGGCTTATACTTTTGAAACACAAAAACGAAAAATTTAAGGGATGATAAAATTTGTCATACATTTTTTCAGGAAACATTTTAACAACTGTTAGCAAAAGAAGAACCAATTACAGAAATGTCTCAGAAACATTTAATATAACACCTTGTTACCTGAGAAAAAAATTTAAAAACATTCCAGAAACACTAAAATAGGGTTTTTCAGCATTTCAAAAATATTTATTTTAGCAAAGTGTTAGAACATTAGGGGTGTCTATTAATTTTTTTTTTTTTGTCAGACATTCAAAATGGGTATCGTGGATCTTTAGAGGATACCGACACAAGTATTTCTACGTCCCGGAAATTTTTTAAAATGGTACTTCCAGACCCCGCGGCCGTTTTTTATGTAATTTCGTGTGCCGAACTCAAATCCGTCATTCATTTTCCGCCATATCGGCTCTAGTTTTTGAGATATTCCAGTCTGAAAATGGAATATAACTTTTTTCCCCTATTTTGAAATTTTAAAGGGCAGTTACTTGTGCTATTTCATTATTTGCATCCCTAGAGAGTCAAAAGAAATCTTTTGTTCTGGATCATTTGTTGACTCTGAAAAAAAAAACATAAAAAACGTTCGCGGGGTCTATAAGTACCATTTTAAAAAATTTCCGGGACGTAGAAATACTTGTGTGGGTTTCCTCTACAAGATCCACGATACCCATTTTGAATATCTGACAAAAACAAATTTAAGATACACCCCTAAGCAACATGTTATAAATACTTTTCTACAATGTTTTATGCACATGGATACATAAATATATCAATTTTTAACTAAAAATATTTCAGGGTTAATCAACATTTGAACAATATTTCATAAACACTTAAGCAGTTTTTTCAGCACAACCTACACCAACCTAAATGTTTGTAAGTGTAGAAGAAAAGTGTATTGGAATTTGGTAAAAACCGATAACCTTAAAAAAACGATGTACCAAAAAAAATTGTATAAAAGTGTATGCACGTTTAAGAATTATAAGTGAAATATTCCATAAACATTACATTTCTGTTTTTGATTGAGCACAAATTTTAAAAATAAATTATTAAATAATTTTTTAGCTAACCTATGTAGGTACAATATTAGAGAATATATTTTAAACAATAAGTAAATATTAAAGCAGACAACTTCAATTTTACCACATCCATACAAAAAAAGCAAACCAAAAAAAAAAACATAATATCTTTTCAAGCTCGGTCCACCAAACCTCTTAACACATCACTAATTAATTAGAAACTTTTGGTGTCAAAAGCAAATATTTTGTCAAAACTTCTCTTCGTGTCATTATTCAACAAAAAAAAGAACAAAAGAAACTCAAAGAAGAGAGCAAAAAAAAAACTCTTTTTTGTTCTTTTCAAATTAAGTTTCACTATTCATCTAACCTTCCACTACGAAACCGCTTAATTATATTTCACCACCAAGAAGAACCAACAGAGCAATGAATGGACAGCACAAATTAAAAATGCAAAACCCCAACTCTATAAGAAAATAGAAAAAAAAAAAAAAAACAAGAAAAAAAGAAAAAAACAAATGCAACAAAAATATGCACAACCTTCATTTGCCAACACATTGTCCAACATTTTAATGAAGACGACCAAGAAAAGAATAAAATAGAGACAACGAAGAATAAAATAAAAAAATATAATATTAATAATCTCTCCCTTCTAAGCTGGGAATATGTCTGGTCTGATCCTTATTCTACCCATATAACAAACGTACCAACCACCTAAGAGATATCTATACCTACATAAAACGAATGAAAACACCGAACACACAAACAAATATTACGCATACGCCCCGTAGAACCCGGCAACATTTATACAGGAGTTGAAATCCCACAATGAAACAACCATATGGCTCTGCATACTAAAGAGTCTTTGCTCAAGCTATAGAAAGCATACATTGTGTGTGGGAAAAAGAAAACCACTTAAAGGATATAAATCGTTCATCTCTGGTATTAGTTCATATACATTCCACCAACTGAACTTGCGTTTTCTCTACTAAAATGTGTGATATTTTTGTATGGAATCTAAATGAAGCACGGTTGGAATTGTTAAAAATATCAATAAAGAAAATGGGAAATGAAACCACTTCAATTTGAAAAATATCCGAGGAGGTCGTGGATAATCCAAAAACTTGGAAATTTCAGAGGGACAATTTTCAGATTGGGAACCATCCCATATTTTGGTTAAGGTGTTGCAACGGTGACGTGAAATAAGGCCTAACGAAATAAAGCCAAAAATCAAAAATGTGGCCTTATTTCGCTTTTAAAATGGAAATAACGCCAAATTTTAGTTTTGGCTTTATTTCGCTTTAGAAAACGAAATAAGGCCAATTTGGCTTTATTTCGTTTTAATTATTTTTTTTAGAAAACTGCAAAACAAATTGCCGTTATGTTGTTTTCATTAGGTGCAGTGCATAGCCCCGCGGTTGTTATTTCCCAAAAAAGAACCCGCGTGGGTTAATTCCACCACAAAAAAGAACTTAGACCCTCAGGTGCTTTTGAGAATTGGCGAAGCGGGCCACCCAAAGTACTGTTTAGTACAAAAAACTTTGATTACAGATCGACTGACAACATAGGCGCCTGCCAGACGACTAAGCATACCCTAAGCGGAGCGACGGAGTCGCGTGATCAGGACATAGGACCCGAAAAGGGAGTTAAAATCCTTGATCCCGCGAAGCGTGCCACTCAAAGTACTATTTAGTACAAAAACTTTTAAAGCAGACTGACTGATAACATAGGTGCCTGCCAGATGAGGTTTGATTCCTTTTTTTTTTTTTGGTGGAACTAATCCCCCAACTATGCTTCAAAATTTTTGAACTAAACAGTACAGTGGGTGGTTTGGTCTTATAAGAATAAGAGATGTCGTTGTTTGCACAAATGGGCATATTCACCACAATAGCTTAAATTTATCAAATTAATAATTTTTACTCAGGTATCATGACGTGAATAGCTGCTTATTAACTCCCTTTATGGATATGAGTTTAGAAGGGGACTAGTGTTTCCTACTATGGTTAATACCTTGCATCTAGAAGCAGTAGGAGTTATTGAATTATTTTTTGTGTAGACTCTTCTTATCAATTTTCGTCTTTATAAGCTTTTGAGCACATTAGCGCATCAGGCAGCCTCACTTTCTATCCTGGTTTGAATTTAAAACCTTCGAGAAGATGTAAATTTGGAGATATTACACTTTTTCTCTGTGGATTAAAAAGACTTTTTTAGAATGATCTCTTTGTATGTTAGAATTCATTTAGGCATAGGTATCTTTTACTGTCCATTGAAGCAAATATCTCGTCTTTAATCTGGGAGATATTCAGCCCTATTGTTTCACCCGGAAAACATTTCGCCCGAAAATGTTTTGTTTGCCTGGATTTTTAAAAGCTTTTGTGAGTTTCACCCTTCATTTTCAACAACAGTGGCCTCGTTCGCCACCAATTAAATGGAATTCTGGCTGTAAATGACAAAACATATTTCACACGAAAATAATGATATCAATAGTGCCAATACAGGGAACATTTACGAACAGGGAACATTTTTCTCCCGAAACTTCAAATAAGAGAAGAGTGAAATGTAATTTTTCCGGGCGATTTTTTTAATGTAGACCAAGTGGGGTTGTTCAACACTTTTATTTCGATAAAGGTCTAACTATACTGAAGCTTGTAGATAGCACATTATATATTATACCTCTTGCTTTTGCATTGAACTTTTGAATAGTTTGCAGTTGAAGATATTATTTTTTTTTGTGCCATAAAAACTCTGTCAGAAATTTAAATTGCATATAGCTGAAAGGTACTTTCTTTCTTTCCAAAAACTGCGCAGGAGATATTGAGCTTTTTCCAGTGGCAAGTACCAACTCTGTGATGATAAACTATCATTTTAAAATATTTGCTTGGTGATTTTGTTTTTCAATCGACTCAAAAGTCCGCCAAGTCCACCCCTTAATTATTTCTTTACTCCCCCAACCACCACAAATATCTACACAGTCCTCATTTATTTTATTTTCATATCCGCCGCTAGCACACAATTTCTATTTTGCCCACAATAATTCTCTGTTTGGAATGCGACCTCTCATAATATCCGTTTGTTGCAATGTTTGTAGGTATAGTTGTGTTTGAATGTTAAATTGGAATGTGCATATCATAAACAAAACCAGTGGATATAATGTATGTATGTACAAAACGCGTGCATCAACTTGTCGTTGCAAAATGCAACTACACGTACGTAACTATGTTAACAGAATGGCAAGTACTGTCGCCACTGATGGCAATAACGATAGAAAGTATAGGTACAAAGGAAACTTGATGGCTAACCAAAAACAAACTATGATTCCAAATCGATATTAATTTTTGCACAAAACAAAAAAACGGATTAATTTCAAAAAAGGAAACTTAAAATAGATAAAATGGCTGCTTGGTAACAAGAGGGCGCCGCCGACAACAAAAACAGTGTGAGTTGAAGTTGCAATAGAAAGCAGATGCCTCTGTGTACGCGCAAAAAATTGTTTTTGAAAAACAATGCTAGGACTAATATGTCAGTGATGTGTTCTTAAAACTGACCAAATGTCATTGTGCACAATGCACATACAACTGGTACAAAAACGCTTATAGAAGCTGTTTGTGTGTGCACTCCAGTTACACAGACGTATGCATTGCTAAATTCAACATAACATTTCATCAGAATATATCTCACGCTTTGGTAGCGAATTCACTAAAGGATCTAGAGGACCGCTTAAAGGATATGAAGAGCGTATATGTATTTGTGATTGCAATGAATGATGCTTTAAAGCCCTGATGGCTAAACCTAGAAACGACAAAAGAGCATCAGCCAAAAGCTATGTAGATATCTGCAGCTAGGAGCAGACAACGAATGCAACTAAAATCCCCCGTCCACTAATCAGATTTCAAGTATTCATTGGCATTGTGTACTTTCTGGTGAATGCGAATGCAATTGGAATTAAGAGCACGTAGAGAAGAGAATTCATAGAGATAATCGCCCCGCAAGTTTTGCTTAAACGACTAAGATAATCTTTGGAGGGAATTTCTGCAACGAAAAGGAATTCAAATTTTGTGTACTTTAAAGAGAAATATCATTTTTTTTTTTTTACTATAGAGAAGTTATTTAAAATGATGGCAATTCTCTATTCAGCACTGAAAACCGCAACCTCTTGGGGGCTTGATTGCTGAATTATCTCCAAATAAATACGTTTTTGGGGTAGGATCTGAAATTCAGTAAAACAACTCTGGAAGGAAATATTTGGAAAACCAAAACTCACAGAAGATTTTGATTTGTAGGTTGGTGTGGATAGAATTTGAAAATACATTTCATTGTTTTTCTTTTACCTCGATGGTTTTCAGAAATGTTTTCAAAAAAAATATATTTTCTATTAATTCACTTTTTGCATAAATTAAAAAAAAAGTTTTCAAGATTTGTAAGGATTTTGACATCAAAACATGTCTGCCAATTCTTTATTCAACACCGAAAACCGCAACATCCTATGAGGCTTGGTTGCAGAAATATCGCAACACAACGACTTTTTTAGGGTAGGCACCGAAAATCAGTAAAATTAATTTGGATGGAAGTAATCGATATAATATACATATGAGTGTTTTTATAATACAAATTTTATATACTTTATACTTTTTTTTATAATACAAATTCTATATACTTTATACTACTGAAATAAATCAGCCAAGTAGAAGACTTATCATTATTTAATTGGACTTTTTGAATTATTGATTCAATATAGCTTTTAACGGCCTTTAGTCCATACAAATTGGCATTTCGCCCTGGCGTTCTCACTTGGACTCTTCAGTTGACAGTGAGGCCTTATCAAGACGCAATTTTTATTAGTTTCAGTCCAGCTTACATCAATTTTACAGCAAAAATCAAATGTGAACTATATCCAACCCAATTAGAATTCCTAATCAAGAATTGTTAGAAATTTTGTTACCCGTGGCCTGGCATTGTTTACATATGTACTACTGAAATACATCAGCCAAGTAAGAAGACTTAGCATTATTTAATCGAAATAATGCATCGATATAGGGTTGGGTCCGAAAATCAGTAAAATTACTTTGGATAGAAAAATTTTAAGTAGAAAATCATTCAAATTTATTTCCATTTCAATATTTCGATATTGATTTATAAAAAAACTAGCTGACCCGGCGAACTTCGTTCCATCTCAATTCATTTATGTAAAGAAAATAATAGTTTCGAGCATAATATACATATACAATGATGTTTCGTGTAATTCGGTCAATTGAAATTCTTTATTCTAAAGTTTTATTAAATACAATAAAATAACTAAATTAATAATGTCAATGTGTTTCAACTAAACCAAAATGATTGGCGTGTCGGCCAACCATCCGCTTCTTTACTGAAGAGCTTTAATGGTAAAAAACATTTTTCGTTTTATATTCAGGCGCGTACACGTACAAAACGGTAGGTTTTCCGATACGTGAGCACGCCACATACAACTGACCATGTAAGAAACATGAGAATTCAAGATTGATGCCACAAACATCCAGCGATTGTCCTTACGACTTATTGATTGTCAATTGTCATAGCAAAAGCGAGACGCACTGGAAATTGAAGACGCTTAAATACGAATGGCAAATCGTTCGGAATAAGTGCAATCCATGGAATGAGAACATCTTCGCCTTTGAATTTTCCCCTCAAAATCGTGGCTTGGATATAAGATTTAATTTGATGCAATTCACAATCAAACGCGTTCCGTTACAAAGTTTTGGTGCATTGAGGTTGGGCAGCAAAATTATAACTGAGCCAACTTTCAATTTTAAATTGTGTGGTGAAAAACCCGGAACATCCAAAGAATTCAAAAATTCCGTGGGATAGTTGGTGGCTTCGTTTTCATCCATCACGGAGTCCACGGATTTGAATAAATTAACTCACCGACGCGACGATTTGATTTTGATTGACGAAATTCAAATACAACCATGCTATCTAGACTTGCAACGGACTGTAACCGATTTCCCTTGAAAAAATCAATATTCCTAAGAAATTCAAAAACCAAATTTAATGAAAACCCCATTCCTCATTTTGAAACTAGTTTCATCAATACATTTTTCTACAAACCTCTTTATTAAAAAAAAAAAAAAAATTACCCAATCACCTCCACCAACTCCGCTATTTTACGACGATCCCACAAGTCTTGCTTTTTAAATGAATCCATTATAGTTTTGAAAGTACCACATTTTCAATGTACATCTGTTTCAAACGATGACATTCGAAACATTTTATTCTAACCGCCTTTTTTCGAATGCATAAAATATAAGGTATTTATATAGGTAAGTACCCACAAAGCTTCCATAAGTGCATTTCAAACATGCTCTAAATGGATAAGACTATACCTACCATTTGTTGCAATTGCAACAAACCCGTTTGTGATGTTTTTTTGTTGTTGTTCTTGTTTGTTTTATTGAATTCACAGCCAAAGCACAATCATAATTGGATGTTTCTGATGTTGAAAGAAAATTCTCACACCCTCTTGAAAATCCAATAAATTATAATTACACTTCACGAACAACGAACACCATTTCCATTAAAAGCACACACCTCCACTTTTGGAAAGGAGCACGTTTTATGTGCTTCAAACGACATATAAACGCATTACAATGCCTTGCACTTCGTTCTTCCCTCTTCTCTCTCTCTGTATGTATTTGTATATGCACTTGTGGAAAACAGCGCCAACAAATAGCTCATTAAATTCAATTAACCCACTCTAGGTTGTATCCTGGCACTTTGCTTGGCTTCCATACTTCTGCTCACACACACCCCCCTCCCACACATCAACTCCCTTAAGGCCCTCGTAGGGGTGTTGTTTAACCCACCAGACCAGAACCAGAATTCAGAACCAATCTATGTCAGAGTGGACTTTTCCCTCCCCTCTGCCTTTCACCCTTAGAAATATCAGATAAAATGTCAGCAAGCCACTTACCCAGATATTTCCAAATGCGATTCTCGAATTGTGGACTCCATCGGTGTAGGCCATTAATGCTGATTCGTAAAACATCCGGCCGTTGGTCACTGACCAATTTTCCAAATGCTATTATTTCGGTTGGTAGCAGCTTGAGGATATTACTGTCGAAGCACGCCAATGGCTCTAGGGTAGCATTTAATTGTCTGTTAATGAAAAAGAACATAGGAAAATATACGTTTAATTAAATGGGTTTCGCATTTTTATTTTAACTTTTATTTTGTTGTTTTTGTTGTTGTTATACTTGTTTTATTTTATAGCTCATGTAAAAATAAAATTATATAGAGAATATTTGTGTTTATGGTAGTTAGATCCTTAAAAAGAGTATACAGAATTATCTGAATATAAAAAGGAAAAGGTTACACAACTCATTAACATTGAAATGAGAAATAACAATAGAGAGAAGACCTTTCAATTTTGAAAAAGGTTAATTGCATTTTTTTGTTGGATTGATTAACAAATTGAATTTAACGAGGAAAAAGTATCGTGTAGAAAAGTACCGTTATTTAGTAATAAACTTTAGAGAAAAGGCCATGTGCGACCGATCTTGACTTAATTACAAAACAGAATTAATATTTTTTTTGTTTGTTAAAAAGAGTTCTGTCGGGGTAACATATTCAGCAAATAAAATTCAAATAAAAAAGAGGTGGAAATAATAGCAAGGGCGAAAAATTTGGCTTGTCAATTTGTTTATGCGTTAAGAAAAGTGGGCGTGGCAGTTGGAAAATTTTTCGAAAACTACTTCTTTACCATTTCTCTTTGCTAAGAAGAAAAAACTTCATCTACGTATATCGCTTATACGGTTTCTGAGATACAAAATCCAAACTAACGAATACAAATGAACGAGTGAAAATTGGAAAGAATTGGAATCATTTCGTTTCTGAAATCGAGAAAAATAATGTAAATATTTGACAATGTACCTGCATTTAGCAGGTCAATTCCCAAATGCTTTAACTTGAAAACAGCGTGTTTAAAGTAGCGAGATCCAAACAAGCAAAATAGAATCGATAGTAAATATATTGACGTAAAATATGATTTTATATTTTTCTATGTTGAAAAACATTTTTGAGCAAGTAACGAATTGAAATTACTGAGCAAATCTTACTAATTTCCTTGAGGCTACATTCTTACATACATACGGACTGTCCCGTAAAGGATGGTCCAAACTGAATATGGTGATAGGCCAGGTCATGACCTTTCAGAATTTGGTAACTTGTTCATACCGAATCATAACGGTTTTCGGGAAACGGCTATTTTTGGAAATTAAAAAAAAAACTTTACTTTGAACCAGTTTTTTGCTCACTCTGTCCATAATTGACTTTTGTTTTTTACAACTTTTACACTTAAACTTTGGCTAATAGTTTGAATTATTTTACTGAATAAAAAAATGTTCATTTACATCACCATTTGCCTACAAACTAAAAGATAAACTCGAACTTTGACCAAACTTAATTTTTGACGTCAATCTTCTTAAGAGCTCCATGAATAAAATTCGTATGACACAATACAGGTTTTATCTTCCAAAAATATCCCGTTTTTCTATAGTTTTTAAAAAGGTATAAAACTTGCTAAGGCGGTGCTCAGATAGAAAGTTATAACCGTTTGAATCCAATAAAACAGGTTAAAAAACAAAAATAAAACATTTTTGTTCAAGTATATCGATAAAATCAAAATATCTTTTCAAATATAACTCCGACAAAGCTGCATTTTGGTGGAGAACTTCATTTTGATGTCTTACGCATTTTTTTAAATAAAAACCTTAAATTTGGGCAATGACTTTCGATTTTGTAGAGTGAAAGGGGAAAAGTTCAGCATTTTTAAAGATTTCTCGAAAACCATCAGGTTTGTTTAAGAAATATCTTTGGAAAAATTGTAGCTTATAATATTCTACAAAGAATAGATAACCATATTTTTTTTGTTAGACTAATGGATTTTGAGACAAATAAGCGCAAATGCAACGATGTAGAAAATATTTTGTCCCTGTTTTTTCAAAATCTCTTGCTCCGGCGAAAAAAGTGGTTGATCTTTTTTGTGCGGAATTTAATCGCTACCGTTTTTCCAAAGACAGTTCTTAAAAAACCTGATGGTTTTCGAGAAATTTTCAAAAATACTGGACTTTTCCCCTTTCACCCTACAAAATCGAAAGTCCTTGCCCAAATTTAAGGTTTTTATTAATGGAGCTCTTAAAAAAATTGAGGTCAAAAATTAAGTTTAGTCAAAGTTCAAGTTTATCTTTTAGTTTGTAGGCAAATAATGAAGTAAATGAACATTTTAAAATAAGTCAAACTATTACACGAAGTTTTAGTGTACAAATTGTAAAAACAAAAGTCAATTATGGACAGGGTGAGCCAAAAACTGGTTAAAAGTAGTTTTTTTTAAAATTTCGGAAAATAGCCGTCACTCGAAAACCGTTATGATTCGGTATGAACAAGTTACCAAATTCTGATAGGTCATGATCTGGCTTTTCACCAGTTTCAGTTTGGACCATCCCTGTATGACTACTACTTCTGGGATAATTTGTTTGGATAAGCGGATCCTAGTTACCTGAAAAAAAAGAAGAAGACAAAAAACAACTAACTCTTCCTAAAAATTGGAAATTTTATTAAATAGTTAATAATAATGAAGCCTTCTAGATCACATGGCATTTTTACTGCCATTCTATTCTTCAAGCATACCTAACTATTTACTTTTACGTACGAAGATTAACCAACAAAACTATTTGGAATTTGTTCAATATTAGGTATTTTGATTGTGTGAGTAAATTTTTAACTGAAAAAAAACGCCAACGAACAAACTATAAAATACTAGCTGTTTTGAGCTTTTGATGGTGACTGAAATAACAAATTATTCAATTTTTTTTGTTTCAGTCTTCAATAGTTACAAAAATAATACGAATGAGATATAATGAAGTAAACTTTTTATGATGAATTTTTAACTTTAATATTGTTTTATATACATATATATATATATCTAATACTTTTAGCCTGTAATAATACTCAAGATTTAACTATTCAATTTTCGAGAAAATAGAAAGACAGAAAACATTTCAAAATTTGAAAGTAAATTATACGTGATCGCCAACAATTACTTTAAATTCTCAGCAATGTACCAGGCAATCATGTTTCAAAACAGGTTTAATGTAATTATATTTTGCTTCACACTTCAAAATTTGTTTTGGAAGAAATATATTAAAAAAACAGAAAACCTTATCTCCAATAAAATTTTGCTTCAATTTTCAACTCTAACACATAAAGTGAATAACACCAGCCATTCTTTTTTTACACATTTGAAATAATAGTGTTTTGTAAAGAAGAAGAAACAGAATAAAGAAGAATAACTTTTCACACCAGCAAAAAATTTGTTAGAAATTTGTTGCCTTTTTCTTTATTTGCCTTCCTTCTTTTCTTTCTTTGTTTTTTTTTTTTCTTAATTCTCTAATTCTCTCTCAGATGGGGAAATTAAATTGTAATAGATTGTTTGTAGTTTTCGCTTGTTTATAGAAATATATTGACTCCTTTTTCTTACAAAGTTATGTGACCTGTGTGAGTAGAGTGGGGGGCGAAACACCTCATACACATGCATTTATGTAAATGTTGGAATGAGAAAAAAATATGATAAGGTGAAACCTACTTGAAATCATGATCGCCTGGTACTTTACTGAGAATTTAATAAAAAAAATATAAAATTTCGTCGGTAGATGCTCGAAATTTAGTTACACGGGGGCAGTATTCGACTTATCGCTACCGCAATCGTTTAAAATTTTATGCGGTCTACCAGGCGATCATGTGGCAAAGCAGGTATAACCTGGTCACATTTTGTTTCAATATTCATCATTAACACAAAGTGTTGAACACCACCCACTCTGCTTACCCTTCCAAAAATAGTATATTTTTTTTTGAAGAAGAATCTGAATAAAAACAAAACAAAACTTTCTCCTTTCAGATTGCTTGCCTTACTTTTTTTTGACTTTTCTTTCTTTATTAGTTTCTCATTCTCATTTACCTTTCAAGTGGGGAAACAAAATTGTAATAGATTTTATGTGGTTTTTGCTTTTTATTTTGATTCATTCTTCGAACATTATTTGAACTGTGTGATTAGAGTGGGTGAAAAAACCTTATGCATATGTATTTGTGTTAATGTTGGAATGTAAGGAAAAATATGAATAAGAAGGTAACCTGCTTCAAATTATGGTTGCCTGGTAGATCATCGAATAGTTGGAATGTATAGAAAAATATGAGTAGGTAAGACCTGCTTCAAATTATGATTTTGCCTGGTAGATCATCGAGAATTTAGTAAGAAAAATATAAAATTTTGCCGGTAGAGACTTGATATGTAGTAGTGGGGTTAAATTTTTGGCGGTTCAGAAATCGTTCCTCTTTTCTCATATCGTGGAAAAATTACTAAAGCCACCTTGTTGAGGAAAAATTAGTTATTTCTGAACCTTCATCACAACAGGGAAGGAGGCGTAATGATCTGGGCCACAATATCATATTAGGGAACAATTAACTTGGCAGTTGAAAGTACTAAGATGCCTGATCTCCAGTCATCTTGGTACTACAAAACATTTGCCAGAAGCATTGTTTCCGCGAACCAATGATCTTTTCGGACATACCGCATTGGTTTTCAACAAAATAGTGCTCCTTTTCATGCAGCTCGAGTGTTTAAATCATTATTTTAAGGAAAAATGTTACATTGCTGCCTTGGTTTCACCGGACTTCAAAATAAAAGAAAATTTCTTGGGATGGCTTACATGAAAAGTATACCAAAAATCGAAGCAATGCGATGACTGATTCACACCGTTAATTTGGCCTCGAAAATTTCACTTGACTATCTTAAATCACTGTATAACTCTCTTAAACATCGAATTTTGTGCTGGCGACAGCACACACTGTTAAGTAAATAAATTTGTCGAAAAAAAAATTAAAAAAAAATTTTTAACCACCGTTTTTCTTCAATTTTGTATGTGCTTCTTACCTTATGACGCGATAAAATTACTTAAAAAAGTGACTTAGCTATCATTTATTCTCTTGGCTGCCGTTAATTTTTGTTCTTGAAGTGCAAGCATAGGTTTTGCTATGACACATTAAATAGTCTCTCTTGTTCATACAAAATTTCGATCTCTTTGGCGTATACACGAGACAAGTCAAATTCAATTTTTAAAAATTACTGCTTCTAACTTTATGACCAGCAGTGTAGTTTTCTTCCTCTTTTCATGAAAAAACGATTAAAAACCAACAGTATGAGCTAAAATATTTTTTTTATTTATTTATTTATTGCGGTTTGATATTTGTTACATTAATGAATATGTTTATTTAAGAAAAATAAATCTTTCGCCTTCTACTTAAGCTTAAATATTTCAACAATTGGTGTTAATCTTATGCCATTTAATATTATCCTTTAACCTTTTTATCCGTATCTCAATTTCATTTTCACTTCACACTTTCATAAATAGTTCATTAAATAAATTTATCAGTTTCATCCTAATTACAATAGTGAGCCGTCCTCAAATTTAAATTTAATTCAAATTCATTTCCAAAAAAGCCCTCTCTCTCTGCCTCTCATCCTCCTACAATGTAATCTTTATCTGTAAATCCTTTCATTCTTTTCTCGGAATTTTTCCCATAAAACAGTATTCATTTTGTTTATTTGCTTTGGGGGAGGAGGGGATTGGTGGTGAAGCTGCTGATTTTACAATCGAAAAAAAGAGATCTATTTAAATAAAAAAAAAGCATAAACAGAAACGAGCATATAAACTAACATATACACAGAAGGAAATGACAATGTAAAATTGAATAAATATCCTTTTAAAGAACCCAAAAATGGTATGTATGGAATTTCATTCATTTCCCCAGATCATATAATGTCCATTTGTCTTCTCAGACCAACCCACCACCAGCCACCACCGCTACGCCAGCATCTGTGTCGTTGTTATTATTGTCCCGTTGTGTGTATTTTATGTAAACTGTAAAAAGGATAAAAGATTTACAATTTATATATAAATCTTCACATGGCACACATTATTTTGAGCTACTTCATATTATTTATAAGGAAACAATAAAACAAACATGAAGCAGTATCCTTTTGCTTAAACCTCAATCACTTCGTTTTATTTATTTTTGTTGTTGAGCTTTTCATTTTATTACCTTTATTTGGAATAGGGTATGTTTTCGTTTGTATGTTTTTTTTTTTTTTGTTAACGAAATGTGTTTATTTTTTGGTATTTGAGTATAAAGACTAAAAATGCATGTATTAATAAATTTATTAAATATATAAATAAATAAATAAATTAAAATACAAACATTTACAATTATTAAGTGTTGGAAAGTGATAACTTTTTACTTTTCCTTTTCGACAACAATTATCCGTTTTGACTTTCTTTTCTTTATTTTTCGTTTAAATGTTTTTGAGTAAGAAATAGTTCTTTTTTTTTATTTATTCGTTAATCGTAGACTGGTTGATCATTTTTTCAACTATTCATTATTTTTTATTTTCTGGTATAAATAAAGCGTTGACCGATTGGTATTTACTATTCCTTATGTTATTTTTGCGTCAGACTGGTATAAATTAGGCATTGGCCGCTTATAGAAAACAAATAATTTTGTTTTTGAAAGGATAAGTTAATTTAAATTTTCAATAAAAGCTTGAAATCCTCGATTTACGCTTATTGGTATAAACTAATCTTATATCTAATAATAAAATTAATAAATAAAAAAAATAATAAAATCCGAATTTGATGAAATTAATTCTGAAACACCTTTTTCAAAAGATGTTTCCATATTTCTGAATTAATTAATTTGTTGAAGCCAATAATACGGTCTGAGCGCCTAAGTGGTATAATCAAATAACTCACCAACGCCTACACCACAATGGTTGAAAATTAATAATTTCGGTTGATACCATTGAAATATTTTTCAAAGCAGTGTCTTTTTTTTAGTAAAAGTAGACGATTAATATCAATTGATTGGTATAAACTGGTCTAACGCATACAACAAGTGAAACTTTTTAGTATATATATATATTAGTTTTAAAACTGCATTAAAATGTACATATAGGGGAGAGGGGGGCAGTTTAGGACGGGGGCAGCTTAGGACAACTTACAGTGGCAACTCTACTTCAAACAAACATCTGATGGATATTGAAGCGATACCAACTTAAATAAAAATTAAAAAAATAAAAGTGTGTTTCCAGATGACCGTTGTAAATTTTTTTATTCCCAGACGTAAGTATATTATTCAAAAATTATGCTCAATTTACAAGTTAGAAGTGTTTTATTATAATGTTTATTTGTGTTCTGATGTTATTCAACCAAAATCTTACAATTTACATTTTTTTTTTTTTAAATATGAGCGTTTAAGTTTTTTGTCCCCCTTGGGGCACTTTTGTACAGTGCACAAGGGGCACTTTTGGACACGTCCTAATCCGCATCTTTTTTATCACTTTGAACAATCTATTTCAGTAATTTGGGTAAAATTATTGTTATTCGTTTTATTTGTTTAGATTAACCTCTGCAACAATTGTCAGACATTATTATAGAAAATTAAAGAAACCACTCCTAATGAACTCGATTTGCTCCAAGCCATGGAACTTGTTTTGCATAAAATAATGACACTGAGGTTTAAATTTGGGAGATTTTTGTTTAATGTGTTGTTTTTTCTGTGACGGTGTTCACATTGGACTGACTCTTCCGAATTTTTTTTTGGACTTCTTCTCTGCGTTATCTCATTCCCACTTTAAAGTTAGAAAAAGAGGACAGTGGATTTTTGGATTTTTTTTACGTTTTCTTTTTTTAAGTCAGAAAAAGTGGTTTTTGTTTTGCTTGTTTAAATTCGGTTTAATGTTTATTTATTTTATTTTGCGAAATCAGTTTTCATAGAAATCAGTACAAATATTCTGATTCTCAATTCGACAGATAAAACCTAAACGAATTCCAAACCTATGAAACCGAATTTGAACAAGGAAAACAATAAACCGAAATTGAATATGAAATTGGACTGAAAATTAGAACAGGGCTATGAAACTCAAACATTGAATATGTGATTACCAGGGCCTGGATTCTCATGTTCTAAAAAACACAAAATATGCGCCTTAAATATGCACTTAAAATTACTAAATATGTCATACAAAATTCAAAGTATGCCATACAAAATTCAAAATATGCCATACAAAATCCAAAAAATGCTGGAAAAATATTCAAGAAGTAAATGAAAAAATATAGTAATAGAAAGAAAAACAAAATACAGTCTTTTTTTAGAAAGCTTTCACAGCAAAAATTAAATAAAATTAACATAAAACATAAAATTCAGGTAGGTTTAACAAAAAATAAATAGTATTTTTAATAATATGTTCATTATTTTCGTAAGTAGGTTTTGTTAGCATGAATCATGAAACTTTTTCCGAAGTTTTCAAAATTGAAACCTTGGCGATTTCGTTTCAAAAAACTTTTGTTCATGGAAAATGACCTCTCCACGTCAACAGACGTTAGTGGAGCATTTTTAATAAAAAAATCTCATTTATTGAATATTGAATCAGCATTCGGACTTTAGTCCGAAAGCAGTAGATTTACTGCGATTTTACCTAAATTTTCAAATCTACTGCACCACTGCGCTTTTCCAACAATCTACTGCGATAATTCTATTCTCGACTCAATAAATAGCATGACCAAAAAATTGTTCCAATAGGAGAAAACCGTAGTACATCTATTTTATGCAATTATTGTTAAGAAACACTTTTTAAAATTGCTTAACAATTTTATAAAGAAAGAGTTTAGTGGTAAGAAAGTTGATCTTGTAAACCAAGGCTATCATGTTCCTGTGTTTAGAATTGTTTGCGGTCTTAGTTTTTAAATATATGAGCGCGAACCTTTTTGAAGTAGAAACAAATCTTTTGAATGATTATATAAGATACGCTTTGCAAACAAATTCAATATAGATTTTCATTAAAAGGTTCATAGAAAGATGCTTGAATATCTTCATCCGAAAAAAATTCAAGAAGGTTATCTTCCTTCAATTTTGAAAATAACTAAAGCATTTCCATTCAATTTCTATTCAATAAAATAGATGTTGAAATTATTAATGATAAATGGAGAATATTTTTACGATATGATATAAGTGCATTGAATCCAGAGGACATTGTTAGTTTTTGTATTCTTTGAAAGAGCAGAAAAATGTCGTAGAGAATACATGCAATCTCTTATCTACGATTTTGCCTCTCATTTTTTTTGTGTTAAAAATTGCTGAAATTAAATTTAATTAATCATTAAAAATAAAACTTTAATTCTACTGCGAAAATTTTGGTTTCACTGCGATTTTTGTTTCAATTTACTGCAATTTGCGATTACTCAAGTCCGAACCCTGTATTGAATATTTCGAAATGTAAACACAAAATGACTTGGAATTCAGCTGGAATACATGACAGCTGGAATTGTTTTTAGTGCTGCCAAGTTATCAATAGTATTTCTCTCAAGGTGAAAGATGAAATTTTCAAGGTTTGGTTGTATTTCAGTTAAATCAATTTTTTAAATATGCATTTATTGTTAAAATATGCTCAATAATCCAAAATATGCAATTATATCAAAATATGCAAAAATATGCCCTAACGATTGAATGCCATTTTAAAGCAAATTTCTTAATTCGAAAAACTATCTGATTCTTTTGCTTCTAAGGCTGTCCAAAAAAAATATGCATTTGCATAGAAATCCGGGCCCTGGTGATTACATATAAAACTCAGTCCTATGTTTTATTAATTTTTGATTTGATGTTATGTTTTGAAATAATTTATTTTTCTGTTAAATAAATACATAAAAACTACTTGAAAGCGTCAAATTGAAACATGTCCAAAACTGCCCCATGGCCTTCCAAAAGTGCCTGCCCAGAGGGGCAGTTTGGCACACTTTAAAGAGTTTATTAAAATAAAAAAAAAATATATATAAACCATAATTATAATATCATATTGAAAGGTAAAACAACAAGCAACAATAATTTTCAAGATTCGAAGGGATACTACGCTTTTTAAGGGATCAAGAGCGATTTTTGTAAAAAGTTTCCTAAGGTTCCCCCTTCTCCCCTACTCGTATACCTATTATATACGTTGTGGTCATGAGAAAATAGCGCAAGATACCGCGATTGATTTTTTTATTATAAAAATAATAAAGATTTTTGTATTAAATTTGTAAATTTCCCAATTTTTTTAAGAAATACTTGGGAAAACGTTTGCCTACTAGATTCTGTGATTTAAAAATGAGACATGATTTAATTTCCTGGTTCTTTACGACCACCATGGATATTATAGGTCCGAAACTGAATGGTATAAACTGGTAAACGCAAATTACAAATGTATGCATTTGCAGACTTTCCTCGACAGAAGATGAGTAATGATAAGATGTGATGCGGACAATGATCGATTACAAATACAAACTGGTTTATTAAGTTCCTAAATTGTAATACAAAAGTTATAAGTGATAGTGGTAACATACTGGTTATATTTTAGACATAAGCAACATGTGAGATAACAGTATTGTTAACATAAGTACATTTAACATTTAAATACTGTTAATACATAATGATAATGTATAACAGATTGGTATAAATTGGTATAACGCTCATTAAAAATACTAAAGTTTTTAAATCTACCTTAGAAATATAAATGTAGTTATTAAATATTAAAAATGTACTACTGATTGGTATAAAATGATCTTACACTACGTTTTCATTATAGCTAAAATGAGGTAGTTTCGGAATTTGGCAAAAAAGTGTTTACATTATCAAATTTGCTAATTTCGTTTGATATCTCATTTCATTTTGAATTTTGAATGGTAGTTAAACGTTTGTTTTTTTACATTTGCATGCAAGAACTTTTTAAACTTTTGGAATCGACTGCTGATGGATGCATTTACCTTATTTACTTGAGACTAACTTTAAAATTTTAAATTCAGGTTTTATCATATTCAATATGAAGGGTTTTCCAGGTTAATAGTTTCATTCTTTGTTAAAGATACATATCTCTATCAAAGCTCAAGTGATGTTATATAAACCAAAGCAATGTTGTCTTATCAATTTCAATATTTACCAACATACAGTATTCGCCGCTTAATTGCACTGAACATTTTGTCAGATTTTTCGGTCAATTGCACGAGTCGGTCAAAAACAAAATATATATTCATCTAAGAAATTCACTACAAATTTATGTGCCAATTTTAGTGCTTCCAAGTAACTATTATTTATTTGTAGACCTCGGATTTTGCATATTTGCATATTTTTGAAGGATTAAGATAGCTAAATTCTGATGACACCAAGGTTCGTTTCGTTGAAAATAGAGTTGAAACGATATGCATATTTAAAATGTTTTTGCATATTTGCACGAAATGCATATGCCAAAAGTATGCAAAATATATGAAACATATGAAAAATATGCAAAATATGCAAAACATATGCAAAATATGCAAACATTTCCTATGTTAAACAAATCAAAAAATAATATAAAAGCGATTCAGAGTGTGGTATACATATTGAAATTTTATTAATTATTGTCAGATATTAAAGAAGAGCAACTGATACTTACAATACTATACAAAATTATCAATTGAGAGGCTTTGACGTTTCTCCAAAAAACCATTTTGTAAGCGGAAAAGTTTCTTTCAACGTCACAAGAAGTAATTGGAGCAAAGGAGAATGGGCATTTTGGTCTTCCTATTGCCCACGAATGAAATATATGTCGTTGGAATGCTTAGCCCTAGTACATCATTTTTTTGTATGGACACAAAGTTGTAAACCATGGGGCTTATACAGTATATGGCAACAAAGATTGCAATTAGAGCAAATATTAATTGCAATAGTGTTCTATTGAAATGACAGTATTGGTCACGTTCAATGAACTGCATAGACCCCAAAATAAAGGAACTTTTATACCAATAGCGAATAATATCATGGTTCGCGAATAATTCGCTTAACAGAATGAAAATTCTACTTTTTTTATTCGATTGAGAGAATTAAATGAATGGGAACAATTGTGCGTTTAGTGCCCAAAATTGAGATATACAACGTTGGAAAGCTTAGTTCAAGAGCATAACTTTTGAATATGAACAGGGACACAGAACCGTAAACCATGGGGCTTAGGCAGTATACTACAAAATATAAAACAATTCTCCCATGTTTATTTGAAGTTGCTAAGTGTTTTTCTTATTTTTTTGGATGCTCATTTTAGCCAACTGCTATTGTTTAGAACAAAAAAAAAAAAAACTAGTACGTTGGTACACTCCATAGCACCTAATCATTTTCAAAGGTCTCGTTTCTGGGCACTATAGGTAGACCAGGTCCCATATATTTTTACCAAATCTCCTTTATTTTTAATGATATTTTCATTTGTGATCGGTTCAAGTCCAGACAAATTTTCAGCATTGAGATTTTTAAGTATTATTTATTTTAGAAATAATATTAAAATCTGTATAACAACAAAAGTTTTGCTTTGGTTTTAAGTTGGGCTTGCGATAAGAACAACACAATAATATATTGTAAGGTGTTGGACAAAGGAAAGTGGCATATTCTTCTCTTTGTTTATTGTTTTTCTTTTTACACCAAGAAGAGATTCTTGGTTGCTCACATTATAATATTTAACGAGTGGAATTAAATTTTTCGATGAAATTGTTTGCAAATATTTTGCATATGTTGCATATATTTTGCTTATTTTTGCATATTTTTTGCATATTTTTTGCATATATTTTGCATATTTTCGATATGCATTACGATTTGTTATATTTGAACGGTAAAACGTCTAAATACAAAGTTTGGTATCAATCTGATGAAAAATATACAAATATGCAAAATCCGAGGTCTATTTATTTGTAAGTAGGTTTGCTTCATAATTATTTTTTTTGCCGTTCAATTAACCGAAAAATGTCCATGATTTTAGTTTTTCAGATGCATTTTTTTCAATATCAATTAAGCGAGTAATTCAATTATGCGGGGTTCAATTAACTATTTGAAAAGCTATTCTACTTATACGGAAAATTTTCGAACGCAATTTTGTCGTTCAATTTAGCGAGTATTACTGTACATATTTCTTATAACTAAATAACAAAACAAAAACAAAATAAAACCACATATATACACGAATTTCTATCTCATGCTTGAAATATTTCACACTGTTAAAATTTTGCTTAATTTCAACACTGATAGGATTGCCAATTCTATTCAAACCCATCGAGGTGTGATATGGCCCTAAGAAGAAGAGTATACTGGTTTGGTGATGGGTGGGGAAGGGGTGCTTTGGTATATACAATACATATGTGCATGGCGTTTGTCTAGATATGTGGATAGCTGATGTTCTACCATTTAGATTGGAGTTTTATGGGTGGCAGTTATATTCATTCCTCCTAAATTAATCCTCCCTCTATTTCGGTCTAATCTAGGCAGCTGTCAAGTTCTTCTTCGTTCGTGGAATTAATTTAATTGGCTTTTGAAAGAAGAAGCCCTCTCACACAAACATGCCTTTCTATTTACCGATATTTGTTGAATGTTAGATATACCTACATACACCCCCAGTATATGGTTATTAAGGTGCTTATGTAGGTATACATAAATAAATGCACATTTTGTGCTGACACAAGTGTCTTGTTTTGTTTGCAATGTGAAGCCTTAGACAGGAGGTTTATAACTCTCTTTACCTGCAACATGCATTTCCAGCCATTTTCTTCTTGTTAAAAATGTACATGTTAAGGGATTATCTGATATGGTCATGAAGGGCACTGCTGGCTGAATGCTATAAATATCTGAAATAAATCAAAGTGAGTTTAGAATTACATCAAATTATGTAGAAAAGAAGTACAAGTGGGTTTAAGATAAGGAAAACGCACGGACATATTACGGAACAGAGAGTTTTGTTTGTTATAAATAGTCAAATCATAACGAGAATAATTTTCAATTGCCATTCCATGGAGCACTAGGTTCTTATTATGTGGTCAGGCACACTTAAGTGCTGCATGTCTTTTTTTTCTTCTAAATTTGATATGCAGTTTCGGTTCGAAAATTTAGTACTTGAGTTCCAATTGTCGAATATTTAAAATTTGGGCCTCTTATAGTAGACTATTGAATAGACATTTTAGTAAGGAACAATTGCGTCCACGGGTTTTTGTTATTGATTATGTTTGTGTGGAGCTTTAGCTTACTTAAAACACAAAATTCGCTTAAATTCATCCATGCGTTGCTGAGAGAATGGTCTCACTGGTCATTTTTCAATATTGTCGGTATAACTCGAAAACTGAGCCGAATTTGTGAATTAAACTTAAGAAACTTTTTGTAGGAAATTAGATTTTCTATAAAAATTGGTGGTGTAAAAAATTTTATAAAAAAATTTAAGCAGTGCAATTTTCCAAACAATCAAACAAATTTTTTGGATGCACATTGGTGAAACCTATTAAAAATAACTTTTTTTATATTTTTTCGCAGATTTCGCTGGTAAGCATCTTTTTGACTTGCAATTCATTGGTAATATATGACAAGTTACCCATACTTGAAATAATTTTCAGTAGAGATTTTGATCAAATATGTCATTACGATAATAGAGAATTCTAAAGTAGTGGATGCCGCAGTTTTATCTGTCCATCTGTCGATTTGTAACACCTAGGCCTACAGACCAAACAGATGGATCGTTTTCTATGAAAATTAGTACTTTCCGTTTTAAAGGTATGTTTTATATTTTTAATTGAAAGTTTTGTTTTTGGACCAAAAATAGTGGTAGCTTCCATAGAACCATTGTTTGCATTTCCGTCTTTCAAGCTAGCCGCGTTACCGAACTGAATGAATTTTTATAATTTGTAAGTTTTTAATCAACCTTAGTACTATTGCATACTAAAACTTTGCTTCAAAAAAGGTTATGAAAATTTTTTTTTTTTTAAATTAAAGTCATTTATTTTTCGATTTTTTTAAGGTTAGTTTTGGACAAATTGCCCTACTTAAATTTTTTTATACAATTTTTTAGACCACCAATTTTGATAGAAATTCTAATTTCCTACAAAAAAAATTCTTAAGTTTAATTCACAAATTCGGCTCAGTTTTCGAGTTATACCGACAATATTGAAAAATGACCAGTGTGACCATTCTCTCAGAAACGCATGGATGAATTTAATCGAATTTTGTGTTTTAAGTAAACTTAAGTTCCACACAAACATAATCAATAATAAAAACCTGTGAACGCAATTGTTCTTTTCTTCCCTTAAAATTCCGTTCTATTCAATAGCCTAAAGTCTAATACTACGTTTTCACTGGGCCAAATGAGGTAAATTCGTTGCGAATTTCCAAATCAGATCCGAAATTACATCATTTCCCATACAAAGTCTCGTTCTCAAATGAGCTAATTTCAACCAAATTTGCACGAAATGAGGTTCGAAATGAGGTCGATCCATCTATCATCAGTCGATTCCAAAAGCTTTAAAAAGCTCTTGCATGAAAATGTCAAAACACAAAGAGAAAACAACAAAAACAAACGTTTAACTGCCATTTCAAATTCAAAAGGAAATGAGATATCAAACGAAATTAGCAAATTTGATAATGAAAACACTTTTTTGCAGAGTTCCGAAATTACCTCATTTCGGCTCTAATGAAAACTTAGTAAAAGAGTCGACAGCAAATTTTGGGGGTGGATGTATACTAACCAAAAACTAAGTATGAGGGTTTAAAGGGGCATATTTTGTGATATCGAAATCAATACATCATGATGCTCTGTCATTTTCCCTAAGTCCATACACATTAATCTTGGTGATCCGACTAATAGAACTCAAGATAGACGTTTTTTAAAGGAAACCTAATACGTTTTTTCTTGGAGATATATAAAACGAAAAAAATCAACAAAATAAAGTCTCAAAAAAAAGACGATTAAGGTTCGATTTAAATCCTTATATCTTGAGTTCTATTAGTCGGATTACCAAGAGTACGGTTTTTGGGCTTAGGGAATATCACAAAGCAGCATGAGTTATTTTTAAACAAATTTATTAAAATGCTAATACCCCTAATAAAAAATTTAGAAAATCTCTACATTGATTGTTCTCAACAAAAAAAAAAAAAAAAATAAAAACATCAACATCATGAAAACAAAAACTCGATTTGGTTGGCTGCAAAACTGTATAACTCAGCTTGTTAAGGTCCGATCTTTCAAGATTACTATTTTTTTTTTTATTTATTAATCCGTTAATTAACTAACGTTAGAACTTATAACTATTTACATACAATTTTAATACACTTAATATTACCTACAATATAAATACAAGTATAACTACAAGTATAACTACAATGAAATGTTGAAAAAGTTTTCTTTAAATTTTTTACTTTTAAAATTGTAGTTTATAGAAGTAATTAAATAATAATAATTATTGAAGACTGATATCAATTGATTTAAAGGACTATTCACACCATAGTTTGTTCTGCTGAATATTGGACATAATGGCAATTGTGTTCTTATGCTAGTTAGACTGTAGCTGAAATTTAAACGACATAAAGCTGATGGGGAATTTATTGATCCATTGATTAATTTAATAATGAAACAAAGCTGGAGATACTGTCTGTGTTTTAACAGTGAGGGAAGCTTTATAAGCATTAGTCTATCAGTATAAGGAGGAAGTGCGGATCTTGGGGACCACGGAAGAAGACGAAGACAAAAACGCATGAACCTTCTCTGGATACTTTCAAGTCTACTTATATGAATTGTATAGTAAGGTGCACAAACTACGCAGCCGTGTTCAAGTATTGGCCTTACGAAAGATATATAAAGAAGTTTGAGGACGTAAGGGTCACGGAAGTCACGAGAAAATCGTTTTATGAAACCTAGAATATTATTGGCTTTTTTAATTATAAAGTTATAGTGGTCTGTAAAAATTAATTTAGTATCAAGTATAATACCTAAATCGGAGAAAACGGAAAGTTTGCACAAAGGAGAAGAATTTAATAAACAATAAAGTTTTAATTTTTTGTTTCCGTGTAAAACACATGGTTTTGCATTTGTCTATGTTTAACAGAAGTCGGTTTTTGTTACACCATTCCCTAAACCTATATAGGTCTTCTTGAAGCAGTGAACAGTCGTTTATTGAACTTATAATTTTGAAGATTTTAATATCATCGTCATAAATTGAAGATGAGGGTATTCAGACTACATATTTGTATACAAACTGTTAGCAGATGAAAACGAAATTCCACACTTCAGGGCTGATATAGTCGTAAGCAAGATTAGAGTTACTATGTACATTATGTTCCAGGTGCAGTAAACATACATCGATGCGTGCAGACATTTTTTAATCTGTGTGAGCCAACAAATTTGTTAGAACTGAAAGTGAACATAATGGTCGATCGACAGATAAGAGAACTAACGTTCTTACAAAAATACTAACGTTTCTCTGCAAATTTATAACTTGTCTTTATATTTTCTATACTAAAAGTAGACATATGTGGTAATGGTGGTATCTTGAATAAACAAAAAAAAAAAAAAAAACACAATTTCTTCGTTTGGATATTTTTAAATGATTGAATATTTTCCACCCGATATGATAATTTATCAATTTATTTCCATTAAAAGCTTTGAGTGAATTTTTCCCATACTGCGTGTGGATCTGTGTTTTTTTTTGTTTGTATTGTGTTCTCTTCTGTTCCGATGATGATGCGTATATTCACAACATGGTGATGCTGAACGAACAAATCAATACAACAACAACAAAAAACCGGCAATAACAATATACACCGCCCATACGCTTTCGGGAAACACTGCACTCGACTGTTACTGGTGGCGGTGGGATGTAATGTAACTGATGGGCTTTCTCATTCAACAGCAACAGAAGCAGTAGGAGCAGCAGCTGGTGATGGTGTTAAGCCAGACCCACCCAAATTAAATCCCTCCAGCGAAAAATGCTATAGCAATTGTATTTCAATTCAAAATGATAATAACAAACGCACGCATTCAGGCGCGGCAAGCTGCTGCTCCTGTGGTAGGTATGGCTCCGCCACTCTTGTAAAATTTATAGTCTGGGTTTTTGGGTTCGATTGCAGCTATCAGCTTATTTAATAAAAGTCGAATTATTAAATTTTGTCTCATTTCCGAAGTAATACAACTAAATTTATGTATTTTCTTTAAAGTGGAACCTTTCCCTGGTATGGACCAACGAACTTAAGGGTAAGGTTGAAACACTCTGTTGAATTAAAAGAAATACATATTTTAAATCATGAAAAAAACTGATATGGGACTTTTGAAAGTATTTTGAAAAGAACATGACAAAATTGTAATCAAAATACAAAAGTTGATCATCAGAATACTTTAAAACATTTTACGATTGTTAGTCTATTTTAAGGCGTTTTAAGTTATCCTTATCTAAAAGTGAATAGAAAACCAATGTGAAAATATGTCTTCAAAAAATTGTTGTCTTTACATTTAAACAAACTTATATTCGCTTTTAAAATAAATTTTACCTATCCAATTATATTCAGTGTGGGATTAATCCAATAACCAACAAAAAACACAACTCAACATCCCCGAACTATAACTAATGGATTTTGTGAAACAAATTACCGCTAAATGTGGATGAAACGCTTATACAACATAATATAGAGTGAAATGGAACAATTTCCGCTTTACAGTTAAAATTGATGAAATTGGTAAATTTTTGCTGAGTTATCAAGTCTTTCCAAGTTGTATAGATAGTAGCAGCAGTAGGTCTAGGTATAAAGCGAAGAAGACTTTTGTATAACAAAATACTTAACGCAACGTTATGTTGTATTGAACCGGAAATTAATGACTTTCAATGTGAGGCATCAGAGTGAGAGGATTAAGAGTGTCTGAGAGAATTATAATATAGAAAGCAAATGCCAGGCTTTTTTTTTATTTGTTGGTTAAGCCAATCAATAAATTAATCGATTTATTTTACTACAAACAACAAAATTATCCATTTAAGTGGCTGACGTGAAAAGATTTTTAGTGATTCCGTGCATGGCTTGTGATAAAATGTTTGAAAGAGGAGGCTTTTTCAATTATAGCATCAGTATAAAAAGTTTTCGTTAGCAACGTTAGATAGCAATAAAATGAAAACCACCAACAAATAAATCACTAGAAAAAAAAGAGAGATAGTACATAAGGGTACTTACAATGGCTGTAGAGCAATTTTTTTTTTTTTTTATATTTAGTGCGTGCAAAAGGGGTTGTGACTACCCTTAAGATGATATACACAGCACGAGCGATTAGGTAGATTGGAGGGGATTTAAAAGGAGATAACGATGCACATTGGTTTTGAACGTCTGTAGATCACAATGGGAGGGAAAAATTGAGCTGGGTAGAGCATTACACATTCGAGTAGTGCGACTAAAGAAAGAATCTCTGTACAGTACATCCGAAATCGGGCTCAAGGGTAAACTGATATTCCTAGAAGCGCGAGTATTACGGTTGAATTGTTTAAGGGGAGGAATGCAACTGGCTATTTCACTAGAGCATTGAAATAACGGTAAAATAACGAAAGACATGCAACATTTCGACGGTGCTCAAGAGATGAGAATGTTTCCGTTATAGTTCTTTCACCTATCATTTTAAGAGCTCTCTTTCCAATTCTATCCAATAAACTCAAGTGGGTTATTGGAGCACCTGCCCAAATGTGGGAGTTGTACTCAAGTTTTGGACGAACAAAGGCTTTGTAGATCAGAAGGGGAGAAAAATTTCTTGCATCGACGGAGAAAACCTAAACACTTAGCAGCATTTTTGGCGATGTCGAATATGTGGTCGTTCCATAAAAGGTGGTCTGTGACACACATACCGAGGACTGAAAGTTTTTCGGTTTCTTCAATGCAAGTGCCACTCATGGATAGTTGCATGGGGGGTGGGTTTCGTTTTAACGACAGTAGACAGCATTGAGTTTTTGAAGCATTAAATTCTACACGATTTTTTATTCCCCATTGGACAATACTGTCGAGATCAGAATTTAATGAGCTTATCATACACTGCCGTTCGAGTTCCACATCCGAAGGACATGGATGTGAATCTAAGAACGAATATGAAAAGCTGAGGGTACTGTCGTCAGCAAAACAATTTAATGGATTAGAAGATTCAGACAAAAAATCGTTTATGAATATAAGGAAGAGAGTCGGAGACAGAACGGAGCCCAGGGGTACACCAGCATCTATTTTGTGAATTTCAGACTTGAAACCATCCAATACAACTTGTATTGAACGGTCCGAAAGGTAATTTCTAATCCAACGAAGAAGAGATTCATCGATACCAAATGCACGCATTTTCGATAAGAGAGCTTGATGCCAAACTCTATCAAATGCTTTAGAAATATCAAGCGCAATAATCTTACTTTCTCCAAAACGATGTAAAGATTTGTGCCACTGTTCGGTGAGATATACCATCAGATCACCAGTGGACCTATTGCTACGAAAGCCGTACTGCCGGTCATTAAGAAGCTTTCGTTCTTCGAGATATTTCTTTAGCTGAAAATTAATCAGCGTTTCCATGACCTTGGAAAGAAGGGACGTAAGCGCAATTGGCCGATAGTTGGAGGGGGAGAAGACACGCCTTTTTTAGGGACAGGCTGGCAAATGCTGTTTTCCATCCACTCGGAAAGAGACCAGTAGAGTAGGACAGATGGAAAAGCTTACGCAGTGGTTTTGCCAGTGTTGAAGAACACCTCTTCAGAACAATGGGAGGGATACTATCCGAGCCAGCGGATTTGTGTATATCGAGATCTTTCAGAACTCTGGGAACTGCAAGAGTGCGGAAGAAGATTTGTCCCATAGAATCATTTGCGCTCTCAAGTACAGGAGGAGTCATAACACTTTCAGGCAGCGACGAATTAACAGCAAACTGTGCTGCAAGCAAATTGGCTTTATCGATTGAGCTGACAAAAGGAGTATCGTTGAAGACGAGCGTTGGAACCGAGGACGAGGTAGTATTTCGTATGTTTTTTACAAATGACCAAAAATTTTTACTACCTTTGGGACATTGTAGAATTTTTTGAACGTTACAGTTCTTTCTAGCTTGATGAAACTTTTTCCGGTTTTCCTCAGTAGGGTTGGCTTTATAACTTCGGAAGCTTACTTCTCCTTGTAGTATATGCAAAGGGAAAAATCGAAAATTTAAGATTTCACATTCAGGGGGCGTGGTATACCCGCCCATTTTCATAGAATTGATATAAGCTATTTGGAGCCTTTTTGATTATTGCAGAATGATGAAATTTGTTAGAGCGGTAGGACTTGAAGTGAAAACAAAGAAAAACAATTTAAAATTTGAGATTTTACATTCAAGGGGGGTGGCATCCGCCCATTTTCGCAGAATTGATATCAATTATATGGAGCACTTCTGATTGTCTTAGAATTATGAAAATTGGTACAGCAGTAAAGTTTGAAGTGCAGGCAAAGGCTAAATTGTAAAATTTGAGATTTTACATTCAGTGGGCGTGGCAACCACCCATTTTCGCAAATTTTATATTAAATATATAGAGCACTTCCGATTGTTGCAGAATTATGAAATTTAGTAGAGCGGTTGGTTTTATATGGTCTTATGTGTATAGTAATTACAAAGAAAAAAGCGTGTCATGCACAACTTCTTAGCAATTATTATCATTTCAATGCAACACTTCTGACTGATGAATATTGGTAGAGCGGTTGGACTTGTTGTGCATTTTATCTTCAAACTGTTGTAAAGTGCGTACTTCACAACATTCCCTTATCATCCTTTCTTATCCCATTGCAATTCAATCCATTGCCACTTCAAATTCCCACAGTCATCATTTCCTTTGATTGACCAATATCCGGCCCACTTTTAATTCCCCTATTCATCATTTCCTTAATTACCTACCTACTCCAAAGTCGTCAATCACGCGATCAAAGATCGCTCCACTTAAACCCATTCACTTTCCCAATACATTAAACTTCTACAATTTCATTGCCTATGCCTCATTGAAACATAACCCAAAATTCCCAAATCATCATTTTCCATTTTTTCTATATCCAACAATCAATGCACTCCCTTTCCAATACACACTCTTTAAACCCATTAAACGTTCATTGATCCCAAACCTCGTATCGGAACTACACACAGGCATACTTGTGCTGATGTTGCATCTTTTTTCTTTTTCGTCGTGTCGGGTGACGAGCTATCGAGGTGACACTCTGTATCTTGAATTCGAATCGTTCGGTCGTCATACTATATCTTTTCTTGAACTTCGTTTTCGATAATTATTAATTGTGCTAATTCTTTTGAAATTTATAACTCTTAAAAATAAATCTCTGAATCTTGTTAATCGTTAAAGCTAATTTTAAGACTAAATTGTTAATACTAAAATAATCCTAAGGGGCCAGTTATAGCTATGATTGAAAACCATCATTGAAAAAGTAAGCTATTGATTTTGAGACCCTTCGAAAGTTTAATCATTGAATATTTTAATGCAGAAATATAGCTTACGACTTCAAAATTATTTCTCCTCCAAAAAAAAATCATTTTGACCCATATCTTCCCCAGAACGTAACTTTTAATTTTTTCAATGATCATGGGTAAGGTAGTTCATCATTGAAAAATTAAAAGTCATTTTATAAGAAAAATTGTGCAAAATTGAATTTGTTTTTACCTAGAAATAATTATTAAGTCAATTAACTTTACTTTGGCATCAAAATAATCATTGACTATTGACTATTAATATTTTCAATGATGGTTTTCAATGATAGCTATAACTGGCCCCTAAGACTTATATATATGTTATAAAAAAAGGAAACTAAAAGGTACACTTCTGTTTACCGAAAGAAACAATATTCTTTTATTTTACACTAGAAACTAAAAAATATAACACGAATAAACAGGAAAAACCCAGCTGAGAATCGTGCTTCTCAGAAAACTTAATATAGCACAACAAAACCCCTACCCCATTTGCGGCTAAACTAGACATTTAACGAGATAATTATAGGAAACCCCTTTTGTTAACAATTTTGAATCAGTTTTAAAACCGTTGGTTGGTTCAAATCGTTTCCAAAACGATTATACGTAAAGAGAAATCATTGTGGTACTAAAAATTTCAATATCAATGATTTTTCTGAAAAAAAAAGTCCGTTAGGGAGATATTCACATCAAAACATTTTTACGGACCTTTGATTCCCCGAAAAAAATCTTAACTAAAAGATGAACCATTTTAATGATGGCATTATGTTCTTTCTTTCTAGTTGCTGATCAAGCTGAAAAATCAAAATGACGACCTTCTGCTAAGCAACGAAAATGTCCTTTCTTGTCAGTGGGAATGTTAAATACATAGATTCTTTTTTTTTTGGTTTTGGTGGGGGAGGGGCGACCAAAAAAACCTTTTATTTGGGTCTGTCGTCCTTTTTTATCTCTCTCAGTCGAGTCAGTTAACTTAGTTTTTCCTAAGTCCTGTGATGACTCCTATTTTATCTATCGACAGCCTAACTTCACTGCTGAAACACTTCGTCGACACGATTGGCGGTGGTGGTGGTGGGTATGGGTGGGGTTGTTTAAGGGGTTTGGATTGGTTGTGTTGTGTGTGTGATGATGGTGGTACTATTCAAACTTAACGAGAAGGAAGAAATAACTTCTTTTTTTTTGTTCTTTACGGTCAGTTGACTGACAGTTAAATTGTCAATATTCCTGAATGAGGCAGAGACTGTCATTTTTTATCAGGAGAAAACCAACGAGCTGGAGCAATTGAAGTAACAACAGGAATATCAAAGCAAAAGCATTATGCAGAGGTCCTTTTTTTTCTGTGATGCTGAGTTTGGAAATTGTGAGGTTTCAAGAATGAAAAAAAATAAAAAAATCTGTTGACCAAACAGAAAATCAAATCAAACCCCATAATAGGGATGAGAGCGTATTATGATATTTTTCTCTTTTTTTATATATATATTATTTTCTCTATCAGATTTAGAAAAATCAACCAGCAGAATCGGAATCAGAACCAAGCACCCTTCATCCGCATCGTCGTCGTCGTGTTCGGCACCTTTGGCTCTCCTATAGTAGTGTCAGGCTAGTCCTGGGTTGATATAGGATTTTGGGGAAGATTCGTTTTGTGTGAATATATTCTATGCGGTCGTTTGTTCGGGTGTCACTCTGCCACCATCATCGGCATCGGGTGGAAATGGGGAGATATGCGTATGCAAATTTTTTGCTGAGCCAGGACAAAAATGCAAATTGCTGTCGTCCTTGTTGTCGGTTTCCACTTCCAGCACACAAATTGAATTTCTGCGTGTTTGCGTGGGTTTGCTGAGTGTGTCTATTGCGATGTGGTATTATATGCTCGATGATAATTTAGGTGATGGTTATACGAGCATCAGCACCGAAACGGGGTATCCCATCATATCCTGTATCCTGTGGGTTTGGCTTTGTACTCATATATGCTTAGCTCGTTTATGGAATTTCAAGGCACATAGAAGATTAAGTCTGTGTTTGCTTTTGGAATGTCAGCTGGGACTTTATGGAAATACAGAAACTTAACGATCATATAATGGAACATAATACAACATGCGTTCCACAGGTGTTTTTTGTTGTTGTTTGTTTGTGATTCAAACAAACATTTATATATGTAAGTCCTTGGAAGAATGTTAAGAAGGATATCTGGGATTCTGGGAGTCGAAATTGATTATGACGTCGTTAAGATAAAGCAAATATGGGTCATATAAAGATGATGGCATCTGTTATGGGTTTGGTTTATTGTCAATAAAATATTGAATTCTCCGTTTATGAAGTTGGAAAAGAAGACGACGACGACGACGACGCACGATAGAAGATGGAAGAAAGGACAGACACATAAGTTCATTATTATGAATATTCTTATATGAAGTCTTCGTCATTTATTTATTTTGTTTTTCAACGACTTTTTGTTTCCTTAACTTTTTACTTGGAAAGTTTTTATAAGTTTATATGAGTCTTTCGGTTCGGTTCGTTTCGTTTGTGTTCACTCTTTTTTTTACTACCTTTGGTGGTACCTACTTTTACTTTATATTTCTGTTGGAATTTTGTATCCTCTTTATTTTTTATTGAAGTAGCAAGATAGCACTTTTGACACGTTTTATACGGGAAAACTTTGTTCATTGGAGGGATATTTTTTTGTTTGTGTTCATTTTATTTTATGATGAAGAGTTCTACAACTGGTGGTTAAATATATTCCACTTCTGATTTTATATTTATTCATTTGTGTAATGGCAGAAAAAGGTTTGAACGCAAAAAGAATATAAAAAAAAAAACAAACAAAAAAATAAAACGTTTGAGGAGTTTATTCAGGATAAAAATAAAATGAGTTCGATAAAACGAAAAAATAAACTACGATGGATGGTTAAAGATGAATAAAAAAAGTTTTAGCGTTTGAAAGAAGTAAAAAGACCTAAGTATTTAAATTGTTTTATTGTTTTTTTTGGTTCCTTGAAGAAATCAATTTTTGAATAGTTAAACAAAAACTAAATAAGAAAGGTAACAGAGTAAAATGAAATTAAATAGCGTGATAAAAGTTGTGGAACGTATTACGTTCCACAACTGTTATGTTTTAATTCCGGTTGTAAAATTTTTGAGTGTGAATTTTAAAACTTACATTCCACAGCTTTTAGGTTGGAACATCTTAATTTTACTTAGATTTTTCCTAGCTTGTTCTGCTTTTCATTTCTGATTGGAATACCATCGTTTCAATAAAATACAAAAACTTGTGATTTTTTTTATCTTTTTTCTTATGAAATAACGTGCCTAAAATTTCGTTCGACAAGACAGGCAAGTAGACGCCTTGAAAAAAAGGTAAATCTGCTTTTATTTTGGAAATTATGGCTACTTAAAAAAAAATATCTGGGGATTTTCATCAAATTTGCTATTTAGAGGAGACGAAAATAGAGGGTCTTGCGGTCTTTTTCTCCGCGCGTCTACAGGCTAAACGGTTTGATGAATTTTCTTCAAACTTGGTACCAAGTATTTTTCAGGTAATGCCCACACTTTTTTTTTTAATTTTAGGTTAAGGCCAAAAATAACGGTACGATTGAATTTTGTATAGCCAAGAAATAAAATCGCATTTTTCTCAAAAACGACTTGACCGATTTTGATAAAAAACATCTAAGAATTTTTTGAAAGTATCAATTGATTTATAAGATGGACTAAATTTCGGCTAAATACGAATTTTGTCAATTCTACAAGCGCCTTTATATGGAGACAATAACATATGCACTCATATGTTGTGGGCATAGTCTCAACTCGCCACTCTTAAATTCCGTCCAATTTGTTGCATTACTTTGCTAGCCCCCGGAATCCGTTTAGATCTGACCCGACCAGTTCTGATCGGCCCAGGATCAGTACCATACACAGCAATGGAACTGCCTGGCGGGGTAGTGCCTCTTATATTAGAAAGAACTTCCATTATTCTCTAAATTTTTCGAAAAAATTTAAAAACTGCGGAATGCGTCCGCAAGATTTCGACACTGGCATGCTCCTGTTTTTCGTGGATTGATCTTCTTCTTTTACAATACCGGTGATCTACAGACGCATTAACCCAACGACTTGCATACACGCTTTATGGTAAGCTTTATGGTGTTATTGTGTGTCGCTAGACTCACTTTGGTGTTATTTTCCTAGATGTGACTTATCCCTTAGTCGGCGGGATTCACTACTGAGATATTTTAAATCCGTCCCAGGTCGGACTAATATCGGGATTCCTCGAGAGATTTGCATATTGTATTGGTTGATTTTGAAAAAGCATTCGACAGACAACCACGAGATCTGATATGGGTTGCATTTAGGCAACGAGAAGTTCCGTAAGTCTACGTGCAGATGGTAATGTACGAGCAAGTTAAAACAAAGGTAAGATGTCCCGCAGGAATCACCGAAGAGTTCCCAATTAAAGTAGGTGTGCACCAGGAGAGCGTCTTGAGTACTTTGCTCTTTATTACTGTCCTTGACTTTCTGCTTGAGGATAAGGTTACGGACCCCAAAGTGAATCAGTTATTCTTTGCTGACGATGGAGCCATCATAAGTGAAGATCCTGTGTCTTTGCAACGAGCACTTGATATATCGGTGGATGTTCTGGAGGGAAATGGATACCGCATTAGCGCGAAAAAGACCGAATACCTATGCTGTCCATTTTCTCATCCGCACAAGCCTATTCCTATTTGAATGGAACAGTGCTTCCCAAGTGCGAAAAGTTTAAATGTCTTGGATGAATGATAAATAGCGAAGGATCTTGTGATGACGACATCAAACAAGGACAAGGAACAAGAAGTATGAAAGTAAATTGACGGTAGCTGAAATGAAGATGCTTCACATGACAGCAGGAGTGACAAAGCGTGATAGAATAAGAAGAAAGAGAATCCGAGGAAGCCTATACATAAAATATACCATCTTGGGCAAAATACAGCATGACCAACTTAGCTGGTACTGTCATGTACAAAGAAGATGCCATGAGAACCCAGTTCAAAAGGCAATAGCACTAGACGTTGCAACACTATCGCGGAAGAAAGGCAGGCGCAAAAACTCCTGAAGGAAAAAACAAATGCAACGACACCTGCATTTAGTTGGCTTCTGACATGGAACAATCCAAACCCGGAGGCCTGTCGAAGTTTTCTGATGTCAATCCGGCGAACCCCACAACTGGAACCTTAGGTGAAGAAGTTGAGTGGGAGAGTTGTGGTCCCCCTCGAGATCATGACAATCGCCGGTTAAATGAAGAAGAAGAAGAACATATGTACTCAGTTAACGTTTTTCCAAATTAAATTCTAATTTTCAGCTGATGACTTTCGGAGACCTTTTTTGGGGTATGTTGGAATTATACACAATAGCCCGTAGCGTAATGGTAAGTGCGTTCGACTGTCACGCTGGAGGTCTGGGATCGCTTCCCAGCCTCGTACACCTAAAAAACTAAAAAGTTTTCTTTTAGGGCTACTGCCTCTTGCGAGGAATTGACAAATCCTCCAAGAGTATCACTTGTCACGAATAAGTGCTTCTCGTCTTGCCGTTCGGATTCGGTATAAAATTGTAGGTCCCTTCCATTCCTGTCGAAAGGCGCACACAGGAATGGTTGCGAGTTGTTAGTCACTAGGCTCTGGTTCTTCATGAGCCGTTGTGCCACCCGATTTATTTATTTATTTTGGAATTATACACTGTTCTTGTTAAACCTACTGTTTATACAAACTTCAAATGTAATAATAAAAAATAATTTAAATACTCACTCTTCATATTGATAAGACGATTTGCCAGCACTGCTCATTCCATCTGGTTGTTGGGTAACTTTCAATAACGACGCACCCTTATATATCGTCACAGGCGTTAATGTGATTAGTGTCGATGTCACTTCACTTCCACCGGTTTCAACCGTTGCCCATTGACTTCCATCGAAAGTTGTCCCTGTCAGTACAGAGTCCTCCGATAAGGAGACATCATCATCTTCGTTATCATCATCCAGATGATTGCCACCACTACTCCTCCAACTGCTACTGCCGCCGCTATTGCTCCTTTTTCTGCTTGCTGCCGCCGCTGCTAGCACTTCTGCTGCCGTCATCAACGACGACGGTACATCCCTTTGTTGTTGAGCCTTCAATATGAGCTCCTCGGTGATTTCAATGTCATCCTGGAATGGATAGCTTTCGTAATCGGTGAATATTCGTGCACCGAGCGCTTTCAGAATCACCGGACTAGACTTAATTAAATCTGGAATGCTGTCATGTTCGCATTGTGTCTCCCTTGGGGTTTCGAATGCTTGGACAAGAACGAATGACAGCAACAAGAACAGCAGCCATTGCCATTGACTTTTCGGATGAACAATGGACATTTTGTCGGAACGCAAAAGTTGGAATCTGGAAAATGGGGTAGATTGTGTTAACAAAAAAATAAAACTCCTTGAATGGAAGGCCAAAAACAAGTTACCAGCAAACAGCTGCAGGTAAAGGTTTATCCTCAGTGTTGGAGAGGAACTTCGATAGACCGTGAATTTGTCGATTTAACTAAAACAAAGGCAAACGACAGCTCAGCAGTGCCTTGAAGTCACGACGACGACGTCGATTGATGTGAATGTTCATGGATGGCTAACATTTTGGTGTGTGTGTTATTCGCGTGTGTTATTCGCTTTGATAAAACAATGAATGTCAGTTTTGCGATAGCCAGTGATCTGGAATGAGACAATTGAAATGGAGATGTTAAAGTAAATTTGTTGCCATTTTCAAATTGAAAACTAGAAATTGGAAAAAGATATCATAATATGTAATGCAATTTTGGAGAAAATGTGTGTTGCCAGAAGATGTTTTACAAAAAGGCTTTTCAATGTTACTGAGGGGAATTTGTGAGTAATTTGTGAGGTTGGTATGAACAAGGACACATAATTAAACATATGCACACAGTCAACGTTTTGCCAATTCAAAATCTAATTTGCAGGTGGAGACTTCTGGAGACCTTTTATGGGGCATGTTGGAACCAAAAAAAAAAGTAAGAATTTGGTTTGGAGATTTTTGAAGATAATTTTTGGGTCATAGGTTCGGAATTTGGAACTGCAAGAAATTTGGTTAAGAATATGATCAAGAAGGGTTATGGTGGGTATTATTTCGGATAACGCCGTAGCACCTTTTAAAAGCTTGTTAATTTAAGCTCATTGAATAAAGATTTGGAGACAAACAGCTTTGTAGACAGTCTAAGTTTTCTAAGCACATAATTTAATTTTTGGGTAGAGTCCTTTGGAGATAATGTCTAGCGAGCATATTAGGATGTTGGAACTACTAGTAAATTACTTTAAAAAAACATGGTTAAAAACAATTAAAGGTCGAAAATCACTCTTTTAAGAGCTTGTTAATGGAGACTTTTGGAAATAGTTTTAAGAATATAGATTTTGATGCTGGAATTACGAGTATTTTGAAATATTTAAAGGATAAAATTTCATCGAAAAGCGATGCAGGAACTTATTTGTTTTATTTTTACGTGAAAGGAGTAAACTATTGGGATTTTTGTATGTAAATGCTATTTTATAGATATGAAAACGCAACATATAGGGTGAGATGTAGGTTCAACTATAATTTCTGTGAAAGAAGCAAAAGATGTCTTTTAAAAGTCTTGTCTCCATCTCTACACTTTATGGAGACATAGAAACAAACCTTTCTAAAAAGGGTTAACAGTAAAAAAAAAAAAAAATAATTAGTGATATGCAAAGTGGTCTTTATCACAATTTTCATATCTGTTCGAGATTCGAAGATATTTCCCCACTCATAAAATCTTCATATTGCCAAACTAAGATATTTGTTTGCTATTTGTCATAATCTTTATTTTTTTAGTCTAGTTTCATAAAAAAACTTTTTATGAAAATAATACCACAACAAATTAAAAGTATTACCTATGTTCAAATTCCGAACAATGATAATTTTGCCTTAATGAATAAAAATATCAGCTTTCAATTTTAACTATCAGACATATGTATACGAGTATGATTTGCAACTGATCAAGAATATTAATTTTCTTCAACTCGAACATACCCATACCAAAAACTGCCACTTTTCGAATGATTGAGTGGTGTGGTGTGGTGTGGTGTGGTGTGGTGTGGTGTGGTGTGGTGTGGTGTGGTGTGGTGTGGTGTGGTGTGGTGTGGTAGAAGCAAGCATGCCAATTTGGGTTACCCCGAATCAGCGTAGATACACATAACTGATGGTTAACCTGCTTGCATTCATTTTGCAAAATGGCTAAATACCATAATAATTACTTACTATAACGATTATACTCTACGTACAATATATGTACAATAACAACAAGAAACCAAACCGAGAAGTTAAGCTCCTGCTTGCGCCTCCTCACATTCAGTTTGTTGGAATTCACTTTGCATTTCTGTAGGTTCTTTCATATCTATTATAAAGTATAGTGTATAGATATTGAAAACGAAACGAGGACGAGACTTGGTGAATTAAATATTCTGATACCACCTTGTCCTTGTCCTGCGAATGCAGCAGCAAGTATAGTGCATCCATGATATTTGTATACATACATACATCCATCTTGGTATTGTTATACGGCGTGTTTCCATTCAAAAAGGATATCGTCAGAAAGTCATTCAGTGACGTATCACGAATTTGTTAAAGACAAAATAGGTTGTTTTAAGACTTTACGACTTCATATCCTTAAAATTGAATGTTAACTAATAAAATACAATGCAATTCAGGGTTGCCACTGATTTTCAAACTTAAAAATCCCGAACTTTTGGAGATCCGTTCAAGTTTCAAACTTAAAAACACCAAAATTGAGGGATCGAGACCTCTGACTTTAGAATTAAGAAATGTGGAAAAAACTCAAACAAAAAAAAACAGACTTTTAACACAAAAATAAGTAGGCTATAACCTTCTCTTTAGTCTAGTCAAATGGTGTTTTGATCAGGAAAAAAATATAGAAGCTGAATCCGAATTTCAACTTTGCTACTTCCTACGGATATGGCTTCACAACGAAAATCGCAAAAAACCTCAAGACGAACGCTTTGCCCGCCAGAGGACGCTGAAAAAAGGTACTTTTTGAAAAACACAATTTTGTCGTTGTTTTTTTGCTTGTAACTCAAAAACTATGCTTAGTTTTAGTAAACATTTTAATTCAGCTTAAAGAACATCAAATTCTCTACAAATCTGACACAAATGCTTAAATTAGACAAAAAATCTAGCAAATAGAGCGCGTTGAAATAATGTCATTTTACAAAAAACACTAATAAAAGAGTCATCCTCAAACAAATTACACCAAAAGTTTATAATATCTGCTTTTAAGGCCGCAGAACGTCAACATCCACTGCGATTCTACCTAAAAGTTACCTAAAAGTTACAAAGTAAATATGGTCGTCAGCCCATTACCACCCTCGAGCCACCTCCACCTGACAAACTGCTCTGGCTAATTTCCTGCAAATGCAAGACAGATTGCAAGGGACATTGTGGGTGTAGGAAGGGTAGGGTAGGCTATATTGCTCCCGTCTTTGCCAACAGTGTCAGGGCAATTGCAACAACATCAAAAGATATTGCCCTGATGATGGTTTGGATGAAGTGGATGCATCTGAAAACGAGCACGCTTCAAAAGAAAAAGGTAACTTTCATTGCTGCTCACATTTTTACTCTCCAAATAACTAATACCCACCTATGAATTTAATAAAATTCTCATGCAGCTTCCCTAATAGTATCATCTTAGCTTTCCTTTTTCAGATGAAGAGCCTACTCCTCGGCCTTTCAACGCATCAGTGAGAATACATCACAAGAATTTGTCAGAGATGAAAAAGGTATATATATACAATATTAAATGCACTGACTCATCATTGCTAATAATCCTCGTCGTTTTTCCATATTATATTTCAGGAAAACAACCAGGAACTTCAACCGCTACCTAAGCGACATGTTATAGTAATGATGCTTATTATTATAAATAATTTTGTTTATTTATAAAATTAGTAAGTAGTATCATTTAAAGACCAAATAAATAGTTTTTAAAAGGTTAAACTTATAATATACATACATAGGTATCCACTCACTTTTGGGTTCATGGACGT